>VXAX01001525.1:696439-881231 GCA_013399835.1 Leptocoma aspasia | reverse complement strand
GGATGAAGAAGACGCGGAGTACGACCTTGCGGCGGGCCTGGCCTAGCTCCGACTTCTCCGACCGGGCCTCAGACCGCATGAGGTCCCGCAGCGAGAAGGACTACCGACTGCACAAGCACTTCCCCCCAGCTTTTATTTCCCAGGCATCACGGGGCTACATGACATCAGGTTTGTAACATAATTTGTGTATGCGAGAGAGCTTTATTGCGAGGCTGCTTCGGGTTGTGTGTCTGGCCGGGAACGCTGTGTTGGTGGGGACGGAGGGGAGCCTGCGATCGGGAGGCTGAGTTGTTAGGAATAATGCAAAAAAAAAAAAAAAAAAGAAAAAAAATAGCATACATCCACCATTTTGTACCTCTGCAAGATTCACAGCGGGGTCCTAGCAATATGGTGTTTAAAATCTGTTAGTCTAGTGAAATAAAATGTGTGAGAAAAACGGTTGCATCTCTGTTGTGGAAGAGCAGACAAAAATGACTGGATGTGCAGAGCATGGAGCCCTTTGCGCCTTTTGTGCGTAAAAGCATGTGCTGGATATTTTCTGCTCTCCCACACATTCCTCTTTAAATGCAGTTAACTCTAGTTAACTCATCAGGTTTTCGTGTTTTTCCATTTTGGAAAAGAAAAGGGTTACTTGTGGTTGCAAACGCAGTTTTCTTGTTACAGACTCTTAGGCTTTCAGCTGCATGTTTCTGCAATGGCAAGGCATGTGTTGGTGAAAATGACTGTAAACACATTTGCATTTGTTTTTTGAGGTGTAGAAGGAGACCGGACCTGTGTATGTGGTGGAACACACACGTGCATGTATATTCATTTGTCGGTGGCTTTCAAGGAAGGCCGTAGGGAAATAATGGACACTGCACCAACATGTTTGTGCATGGGAAAGAGAAAGCACAAACAAAACAAAAAACAGCGCAGGGAAAGGCAGGCATGAGGGAGAGGCTTGGCCTCCGATGGAGTGCTGGTGAGATTTTGGAAAGACTCAGTACTGTTAGTTGAATCTGCTCCATCCAGAAATGCATCTTAATGGCCTTGGAATTAAGGCATTTCATAAACACCCAAAAGAAGACTTAGGAAAATGCTGATGGGGAGGGGGCTGGGGGCAGAAAATCCTGGAAACCTCCTTTGTTGTTCTGCTGCCTGTTTATCGTGATGATAGGACATAACATTTCATTATTATGATGGCAAATTCCAATTTATCACAAAGGCACGTTTCTCCCTCTGAGGCACAATTTAGATTGAGTAGGCAGATTCCTTTAAAGGAGAAAACTAAGGTATTTATAATGCATTACTGAAAACGTCTCCAGCCCTGTACTGCTGTCCCCTCCCGCCCCATTTCTGCTGCAAAGGTTGAGCCAAAGATTGTGGTTTTCAGTTATATGCTCGCTTTCCTGTCTCTGGCCCTAATAAACATAGCTCTTTAGTCAGGGTTGGTTTCTCATGTTTTAAAAATGCCTCATGACTGTTTTTTCTTTAATGCCCAAGTGCAAGGGAAATAATATGCATTTTATTGACAAATCTGCCTATGTTAGGAGTATTGTGCCATTTTGGCAATTGGTGCTCTGGTTCCTGGGAAGTCACATACTGAATGGAAACAACAAAGATAATTTATGCTTGAACAGCTGAAGAAGAGGAGAATGGTTGTGATGGTGGAGTGGTTGACTTGTTCTGTTGGTGCTGCAGCACCTGAAAGTGTCTGGAAAGCTGAATCTGAGAATACTGCAAAGATTTTTGTTGTTCTGGGTGAATGTCCTGATATTCCCAGTGTAAGATACCCTGTGTCAGTTCTGTTGAAGTCAATACTTTTTAGGCCTTTCTTTCAGTGTGAAAGCCCATATTTAAAAGAGAAGGAGCTCACGTGAACATTTTGTGCCAAGTGGCATGGTTCTTGCTTGTTTTTAATTCTCCAGCAGAGTGGTCTGGCTCTGTGAAAGCTTTATGTTGGCAAGATTGGTAGGATCCAACCAGACAGTCAAACACCAGCAATCTGCAGAATCAGATATGTCACCTTGCATTTGTTGGCAGATACCTGTGTCCTTGAGAGGTAGGAGGGAGCACAGAATTTTAATCTGCTATAGATATTTTAAAGTAATCTCCAGACCAAGAATACTTGTTTATGAGTGTGGATGGCACTGATTTCAATAGCAACAACGGAAGGTGAAGAACAAATGTCATGTTAAGTTTTACTAATTTGCTAAAGTTTTTGGAGGGAGAACACATTGAAAATTAAAATCAGCAAATATTTGTTTTGTTGTTTTGATTTTTTTGTCCTTGGTTTTTTTAACGCTAACAACAACTTGTCAGGCTTTTATCTGGAAATGTAATTGTTCTCTCATAATGGATAGTTGCCACATTAATTTATTTTTAAAGGATCCTTGTCCACTGCCTTTCCAAATATTAGTTTTGGGAGGAATAGCTACTGTGTCTAAACACTTCTCACTATTTGAAGGAAACTCTCTTCCTTGCAGGAAATTTGTAGGAAGTCCACTGGTCTAAAAATTGTGGGGAAGACAAATACTTTCTTTGTCACCCAGAATGTTGTAGGGGAGAAAGTGTCCTGAAACACATGGGCATTTCAGAGGGCTGCATTCTGTTTATCCAACCATTTAACCTCATCACCATTAGCATTGTTGTGGTTATCTTTTAATTAAATGCCTCATTGTTTGGAATGGGGGTGGAGGGTGGGAAAGAAACCTTGGGGTTTTGCCTCAATTACTATGCTTGGGGAAATATGGAAATGCATACAATCAAACAACCTTCAGTAAGATGCTAAAAAGCTTGAAATGTTAATATTCAAATATGCCTGAATTGAGCACAGGGAAGCTATATATATTTCTTTCAGCACAGAGAAATACTGAGTAATGGTGCTGCAGTCAATGCCATGGTGTTTTGTATGAGGAAAATACAGTCTCTAAGCAGAACCATGTTTATAATGGAAGTGCAAACCTCATGCTACAGTGGTGAAGCACATCTGATTTTAAGCAGCCTTTTCAGTAAAACTGAGTAAGGAGCAGTTTGATATTTGCTTGATTTGAAGCAGCATTGGTGGCTGGCCAGTCACATTTTCAATACTCAGGGAACAAACTGCCCATAATTATAGAAAATTGATGCAGATGCAATTCATATGAAATCTAAAGATTGTTTGACAGATGAATGGAGATGGAAGTAAGGAGGGAAAAAAGCAGACAATTTAGAAAATCACACATTTTTGCTTCTGAATAATCTCTTGATACATGCTATTAAATAGGCTGTACTCCAGGGTTTCTTTAGGCCTCCTAGCAACCACTAGGTTCAAAGGCCATGCAAGGAGTTCATTGTTCATGCAGAATATTAATTTCCCCATGGAGGACTGTCTTGGAGAAAAAACACTGGAAAAGAAAATTACAATAATGTAAAGCTTTGACCTTGTGTGAGAAGAGAGGCCGAAAGTTTGAATCCAGTACAATTCATATACATGTATACAATACCTCTTACTGAAAAGGGGGAAATATACTTGAAGTTTTTGATATATTGCTGCTTAATTCAAGGGAAAATAAAGAAATCATATGCAACCGCCAAGCAGGATAAAATTTAATGCAACTTAGGAGGTCTTCTAACAGTTAAATAAAATTATATATATAGCTTTTCAAATATTGGAAGCTTCTTGCTTTTTTTATTTTTTCCTTTTTTCCTTCTAAATACAAAAGCAAGTCCTGGATTTTGTTTTAGCAGAGGGAGGAGCTGCACCCTTTGATTGACCCAGCCATTAAATACTACCGGAACTGAGTAGCGCTCTTGAAAGAAATAACTTTTCCTGCAGCCTTCTTCATTTACTTTAATTGACAATTTTAGTGTTGGAGGTAGCATGTCAGTTTGAGATGGAAGTGGTGTAGGGTAACAGTCTAACACACACAGCATGAATGAATTTCTGAAGAGCTTTCTGCAATGGTAAAAACTAATTCCAGAGCATGGTCATTTGGAGGTTACCTTCTGAAAAGTGTGCAGTTGCTTTACTGCTCTTTGCTTTACATTTTCCTTGCAGAGGTTTCAGTCCTTCAAATTTGAAGAGTATAATTCAGTCTCGGTGTTGCCTGCTGTTACTGGAGTTTGATTACCAAGTTCAAGCAGAAGGAAAGAGAGATGTATGTAACCCTGCTATCTAACTGATGGTATCTGTATGCAAATTAGAATTTGTAGGAGGAAAAGGTAACCTCATTCTCTCTTTCAGGAATGTTTGATGAAAGGTCTAGGACAAGCTCTTCAAGCTCCTTGAACAGTAAGAAGGATCTTGGGAGTCATCTGAGCAAATTTGAGAGTCCTAAGTATTTTTTTTTTTTTAAGCTTGAACCTCTAAGTCTAAAGATTAATATTTGGAGATAATTACACACGAACTGAAGAATTCAGTTTAACGTAATTGAGAAGTGCCAGATACACACAAAGCTCATTCAGTTCTCCTGTCCCTTTATTCAGTTATCTAAAGGAATATGTTGTAGCTTGAAAGCAGCTGTAATTTAATTAATATTTAATGGAATAATCAGTATTGCATCACCTTCTTTTTTTTAGATGTGGTATTAAGAAACACCTTCCCATATATCTTCTTAACAGTAATGTGATCTCTTTGCTTCCCTGAATTCTGAGTAGTTTCGTGTTGTTTTAGGCCAGACCCATTACTGGGACAACAAAAACTGAGAATGCGTGGGTTTCAGTGGCTAGTAGGACCAGCTTTACCTCCTGGATGCTGCTCTGTCTCTTTTGCTTTGGTCTATGGTGAACTGGTGAACCCTGAGAGTGTCACTGTTCAGTTAGTTCAGGGGCTGTGCCTGCTTTATTGCTTGGGAGGTTACTACTGGGCTCACTGTGTCTTTCCAGTTGCTTTTGGTCTCTGTGGCATCCACTTACCTTGGCAGAGAATAAGGAACTTTCACTGCATCCTGATATGGGGGAAGGATCTAAGTGTGCTGTGTCTTCAGACCACAAACTTGGTTCAAGTCCATGGGCCAGTCATTTTTGAACAGTTTCGACTTCATTTGGTTTTCTCCCCGGTTTCTTGGCTAAGGGAATACAAAAGACAAGCTCTTCTCTCCTGTAGAGCCCTGGTTTTCATTCCTGCGGTTGTATGTGTTGTATTAACTCACATACAGTGCAGTGCCTGTGCCTGTGTGTTATGTCACGTGGATGCCTGGTCCTTGCCCTTCAAGATACCAAGAGACAATACCAAGACATTTTCTGCATACCCATGAATTCACTTTCAGACCAAGCTGTGGGCAGTGTCCTGAGCACTGCTTGTGTGTTCAGCTGACCAAACTGCAGTTGAGTGTACCTGTTGTGACCTGTGAGTGTGGGGATCCAGAGTGTCTCTTTTCTTCATGGCATTAGAAGTAAAATCTAAGAGAAATCAATATAACAAAGAGAGGACTGTGTGTGTGCCTGTCTTACCTAGACCTGTTCATGTTTCTGTCTCAGTTCAAAGCACTCATCTCTGCAGGGCTAAGTTCCAGGTTATTTTTCCTTCTTAGCCCCTTGTTCCTGCTTGCATTCAAAGTCTCCCTGTTCTCTCTGCTGGTTTGCTTGGACCTTTGGCCAGGTTGGGGGGCACAGAGGCGCTCCAGGATCAAGTCACCAAAGGCTGTCATTGACATTTGTATTGGAGTGTCAGTCTGCATCTGAACACATTTCTAGTTGTGTTTTCTGGTAGTCCTGTGACTGAAGTAATTTTTCTATATGCAGGTATCATGATAGACTACTGAAGATACAGGAGGCTCCTCTTTCAAGAGTAGACAAGGGTTCAGAACAAACACAGTACTGATTCATCACGAATAGCTCCCAGTCTTTCACAGGTGTAGAGGTTATACCCTGTTGGCAACACTTGATGAACCTGAAGGGTGTTGAATGTCTTGCCATTTTGGAATTGAATAGCAGCCACATCTTTGCAAAACACATTATTTGTTGGAGGGGGCTGAAATGTGAGGATTCTGCAGATCACCTTGGGTTAGCTCGATGACCTGCTCAGTTGTGAGCAACAATAGACCTTCATTTGTATGCTGGAGAGTTCATCCCAAAGTAAACTACCATCTTTGTAACATTCTTTGCACAATTTGGAGACATATAAGTACAATCAGAAGACCAGAAAGATTCTATTTTGCTAAGTATGTTGTAAAAATCCTCAAAAAATTGGGGGTTTCTTTTTAGTTTTCTGGGAGGTTCTTTAGCATGACTCTGCTTTATATCCCATAACAGGTTGTAGAATATCTCTGTGAATAGCATTAAAACAGAATCAAATCCAAATTCTGGGCCATGACTCAAGTAAAGCAGTGCTGAAAAAAAAATTCAGATACAGTACTCTTGGATCTCCCTAAGCATGCTTTTGCATAGTTGGAAGAGGCCAGACAGTATCAGTCATGATGAAAATTTGTCAGCTAAGTTAGAGCTTGTGTAAGAATTGCTAAATAACACAATATTAATGATATTCGGTTTTTTTCCTTGAAAAACATTATACTTTCCATTAGTTTAAATGACAAAACTACCATTGAATTACCGAAATTGGATATTTGATGGGTTTGGTGGTGTAGATGTAAATCTTAGCTCAGAAATATAGATTACCCTTTGTAAGAAGTAACTAATTAATACTTCATGCAGTTCTGTCCAACCATTTGGTTTAATTTTTATCAGAAGAGGGAAAAAGGACAGTGACCATTAAAACTGAGACCTGAGTGCCTGAACTTAAACTGAACACTTTCATTTACAGGTCTTTTTTTTTCTAGCTGAATTAGATAGGACAGGAAGCAGAAACAAGGGTTAAAAGCTTTTCTAAGAGTCTTAGAAAATTGTGCTTCTGTACTTTTTCTTGCAGAATTTTTGGTATCAAGGCCAGTAGCAACCAGAGTAGTCCTAGGGAAAATGCTTGAATATTGAAGTTGCAAAATTTCCCAAACCAGAATTTGTTGCTCCCAAGTGACTGCCTGTAGCTGTGAAAGGGTATGAAAGTTGTTTATAGCTACTGGCTTCCTTTTTTCAGCATATTTTATTGAGTTGGCTGCTCTACTGATGCTGTTTTGTATCTCGCTCTTGGATGACATATAGGTGCTGGAATTATCTTGCTCAAATTGCCTGTGGAGGGGGGTGGGGAAAAAGGAAGACCTGGCTTTACAGCAAGTATATTTGGGTGTGCAGCATGATGGAGTGGGTAGAGCAGTCTAGTTTAGACAGAATCCTGATCTGTATTGGCAGCTTTTAAACAGGCTGAAAAAGGTAACCGAAAAAGAAAACTTGATTTTCAAGAGGCTTGAATTCATTATAAAGAGGATAGCAACTTTCCCTTTTCCTTCCCTCAAAGAGAGATTAAAATCACTGGGTTTGAAAGTTAGTAGGTGAGGGAGGTATTCCCAGTTGTATCAGTCATTGACTTTGTTTTCCTGGGTACTTTTAACCGTTTCTGCAGTCCTCTGCACTTCTGTTGTAATCGGTTCAGTAGGAGAATCTTCTCATTTGTTTTATACTGTAATATTGCCCATCACAAAGAAAGGATCCTTTCTCAACCCAGGCTTTGATTTGGTAATGGTGGGTAAGAGCAGACATCCAATAATAGGTGTGTTCTGTGTGAACATTCTGCAAGTGAAATCCTGTGTTCAGATCAGCACTGTGTTTTTAGAATTTTCCATCTCACTTCCTGCAAGCAAAAAAAGAGAGCCTGTTTATAATACCAGCAGTAAATGATGTGGAATGAGGGTTATTCGGTACTGTTATTGCTACTACTTTGTCAAACAACTCCTCACAACCCAAAAATAGTTCTGTTTTTCATCAAATTGTAGATTATGTGATTCCTATAATTTTTAAAGTATATGAGTGTTTCTTGTTGCTTCAGTGGGAAATACTATCTGCAGAAGATAGCTGCAAATGCACAATTCACTAGAAATTTCAAGTTGTGATACTGAAAAAAACAGGTATTGATGTTCTTACTGAATTTGATAAGGTGTGAAAGCACCAGAGTAAGAATGAACTTGAACTGCTTTTATTTTGTGGACCTTATGTGGGTATTTGGGTATTGTGAAAAAGAATGAAGGAAATCACATTTATGCTAGGTCTTTTTATTTAACTAAAGGAGCAAGAAGAGAGACAGCTGAGGCATCTTGCCAGTCTTTCATTTTGTATCTGTCTTGAAAAGTCACTCCTAACTTTTGTTTCTGTGTGATACATTAAAGATATAGGCAGTACAGTGCATTCAGCTTTCAGCTCTAAACAATTCAGCAGTAAGTGCTTCTGTTTAGCAGTTTTTCTTTTCAAAAGTTGTCCAGATAACCTAGATGAACTGTAGCTCTCTCTCTTCCTATGCCTTACTGACCAGGGTTTTTATTTTGAAAAGCATGTCTAACATGAGAATAAAACAGGCCCACATTTCCATTACTACTTGTCATCTTCTCAAACACGATCAAGAGTGCAGGTGCAGTTTGGCTGGGATGCTGGAACTGGAGGAATATGAGAATGTCATCTTGTGTTTGTGTGGTATCTCTCCTCACTGGGATATTTGTGTCAGTGAAGGATCCTGTACCCCCATTGTTGAGGTGCCAATCGTGATAAATCTGCATTTAATGATCTCAAAACACCTTTTCTAGTTACTATTTCCTTTCCCAGGTATATTGTTTAAAGAAAAAAAACCTGAATGGCTCTTTTTAGTGAGTCTGACCTCCACATTTTGAGGCTTAGAGAGTATAATAGACAGTTCAGAAATACTTACTTAATGCAGCCTGTAAAAGGCAAAGTTCAGTATGAAAGCTGAGTTCATCATAACACAGGAAGCTGTGCTGGGAGAACCTAGATTGTATAAATTAGTTTGCTTGCCCATTTGTGTACTTTTAATTTCCTCCATAATTTCCTATGAATTTCCTGTTGATGACCTGTGACCTAGTTTGTAGATGAACTTCTGACCATATCTGATAATGTTGTAAATGCTATAAATTGGACTGTTTATCCTATAAGGCAGTAAAGATGATGTACTAAATTTCATTGTGGTACTTAACTTTGCCTCTTAAATTTTCACAGCATTTCAAAGTGAAGTACCATTCTTCATTTTCATAGGACGTTCTAAATTCTGCTCTTGTAAGAATTTGCATTCTTGGGCCATACTATGGCCTGTTTTGCAACATGTAAGCCTTAAACTAAATATTTTCTTAAACAGAGTGAAATGGAAATATTTTTTACAAGGTTTTCTTCAGATTTGTGTGCTTTTAGGTGTAATTACTGCGTTGCTGGCTGGGTGAGTAGAGTGGCCAGAAACTTCAGAGGAGAAGTTTATTGCCTTTAACATGAAGTTTGGAACAGCTGCAGCCTCCACTTGTAAATTGGGCATGTCTGTAGTTCATCTCTTTTGAGAGAGGGAGGACAAATACTAGTGGCCATGGAAAGTTCACCCAAGGCCCAAGCGATCCCTCAGCCTCTGGTTTCAGGGCAGTTTCATGGATGAGGAGGTGGGATTATGGGTGAGAGCGGATTTGGGGCTGTTTGTCCATGCACTGACCTCCTCCCCTTGCACTAGTCCAGTCAAAAATTATGAATAAAGGAAGTCCATCTTCAGGGAATATTTAGGGGTTTGTAATATGTTACAAAGAGATCTTTAGTCTCTGCTTTCATTATGGATGGATGTAGTTACTTTTCCTTCTCTTTAGATGCAAATGTTCCATAAGCATTGAATTTCAAGAGTGAAATCTTAAAATTGTATTTGCATGGGATGTCTGCATAGGAATGGATTTTACTGAAATGTTTTCACAGAACAGAGAAACAAGAAGTGATTTTCTGTATTTTTTTTCCTTCCAGCTTTAATGAAATCTCAGTTTCTGAACAACTTCTTCCAGTTTTGTTGGAAAAATATATAGCCATCTCTAAATGAAACATTTTGCAGTTTTTGTTTTTTGCTAAAATCATGAGGCATTTTCCTCTGAGTCAGTCTTAGGTTCAGTCTGTGTAATTATTTTAATTGCAGAAATATTCTTCAGTAACCATAGGTGTAAAATTCAGGCATGTTTTAGAAACCTCGCTTTAAAAATCACGTTCTTAACTACCTCTTTTCACAAGAGGCTGGAGTGGCTATGTGAGGTATTGTTTATATTAGAGCCACATACAATAACTTTTCACCAGATGTGGTCAGCCATATTGCCTGTTGTGCAGCACAGTAAAATATGATTTATGTAAGTTTATTTAATTGGATACATAGCGAGCCTGTGCTCTGTGAGCGTGTGCTAATGGTTCTACATGAGAAGGTACCTTAAGGCCCCAAGGGTCTGACTCTGTCCTTTAGTGGGAGAAGTGCACAAAGTTTTGGTTGACTGTGTAAATAGGAAACCTTAACACCTAACATGGAAACTCCTTCCATGAACAATGCATGTACCCATCTCTCTTGCATATATTCTTTGCCTACATAGGAGAATTGGAAAGGCTGAGGAGGATGTAGCTGTAACTGCTGAGTAATGCTCCCTTTTAATTGGGGTCTGCCTTTGAATTAGGGACACAGATTGGACAGGTAGAGAAACGGGGCAGGTTTACCAGAAACAAGGGCAGGTATGATGGCAGAGTGCAAAAAGAGGAGTCATGGGCAGAGTTGCTGTTCTGCTAGAGAAGGCTGGTGTTGTCTTCTGGTCACAAGAAGTATGCTTCACTTTTACCAGCTTACCCTTAGATTTCAATTTAAGTCATTAAACTGGCTGTATTTAAATCAGGACCATTGGTCCTTCATTTGCATGTCTCTGAGCTCGTTTCAGAATTGATACAACATTTTTTCTGCCTACCAGGTGATAATCTCGTTCGGTTTTCATCGCAGTGCTGATTGTTCCAAATAGACCAACAGGCTCTACAATACAGTACACTTAGATTTTCATGGTTATTCTTTTTTATCCTAACAGTGATCCCTTTTTCACACCCACAGCAGTGTACTTAAGTACAGTGAAGTGTTTCACTGTAGATAGCATTTAGAGTTAAATCATGAAAAGGTAAGTTAAAAGAGTTGAGGTAAAAAGCTCAACATGCCTCTGTCATCATAATTCATTCACTAATTAATGTTGCAGTTGAATAGGATGGTGTGGATCAAGCAGTGAGAAAGCATACAAAAAGGTGTTGATACTGAATTTTAGTAGAGTGTTGGTGTCAAACCAAGCTTTGTCAGTACTAGGCGTGTCAAAATTGTCTGACAGCACAGCTACTCATGAGAAGTGTCATTTTATTTCTAATAGCAAATTAGCTTCAAACCCAGCTTTTCAGATCAGAGCATTTGACCTCTTGTGTACTCCTGAACGGATGAATGCATGTATGTGATTGCTGTGCATAACTTTGGGAGGGCTATTTTGCTATGGGGGACCAGCAAGGAGAAAAAAACATCTAAAGCCTGTTCTGGTATGCGTTGCCATTCAACAGCAGTTCTGTATTATGTTTTTCCAGCAACAGGTGAGAACCTAAGAGTGGCTGTGCCAGTTAAGACTCAGGTCTGTCTTGCCCACTCTGCTGTGTCCAACTATAACCACAAACAGGTATCTAGGGAAATGGAAGGAGAAAGCCAGTGCGTGTGGTGCTCCCCCCGGTGTGCTTCCCATTCTTTGCCAGTTGGTTCAGGCAGTACAGTTTGTTTAGCAGTCCTCATCATGTTTTGCTTGCAGGCAGACTCTGTGATACCAGGCAATGTTAGGGGAGTGGCAACTGCTCGCCTTGCATGAGAGGAGCTGTCCTGTGGCAGCCCTGAGTTGTGTGCATTGTCAATACTAAACTAGCATTAGGTTTCATCCTGTCCTCTTTTGCTGCTTTCCCTAATAATGAGGAATATACACATGTGTGAAGGAGGTTTTGAGGTTCTTGGTATTTTTGGCGGTAGAAGAACAGCAGATCAGCTGTTAGGTCAAGAGGCAGCATTAATCCCATCTCTCCAAACAGCACAGGCATTGCAGATTCCTGTAACTAGGATATTAATAGGATTCATGTCATCACACCTCTTCTGAAGTCATGAAAGAATCATTTATTAATTATTTCTGTAATTCCATTTACTCCTTTCACATAGTTTTCTCCTCTTAGTTCCTTCCTTTCCTTTCCCTCTGAATTCTGGGCCTCATGAGCTGTCTTACCTTGAAGATGACATGCCTAGATGAAAGGCTTGCATAAGCGGGAATTTCTTGTTCTATCAACTCTTGACATTCCAAAAATGTCAACTCCTGATTCAAATTGCCAGCAGGATCTGGTACCAAGGCATTAATTGTTTCCAAGTCTTCCGCTTATTGATAAAGCGGAACTGCTGTTTCAAGACAACTGTTGACCTGAGAAAAGGATGCAGAAGTGGGTCCTAATGTTTCATGTCTCCAAGGTATCCCTTTTCCTTATTTTGGGGGCATTGGCTGACTCACAAGATTAATCTTGGTTCAGCTAATAGCTAAAGGCCATAACTTTCCAGTGTGGCTTCCTGAGCTTGTGACACATTTGGTGTCTCCATAAGAGTGCTCCAGTTTTTTGCAGGAGGCAAATGTTCAACATTTCTGAAGGCTGATAAATTGGACTGCATGGATTTCAAAATTCACATACCTAGATTTTCATGTGGGCCTGAACTAACTCTATCCATGTGCTCAGTGGGTTGCCTTTGAAAATACTGGTGGAGTGTAGAGCTAAATAGTCACCATTGTCTCTCTGCAGAGCTGCCTAAGTATCCATCAAAATTATGTCCTCAAGCCCTGCCAATTCATAGACCAGCATAACAGAAATATGCTTTCTGAAATAAATTTCAGGTGTGTTGTGTAGAAGTGGATGGAGACAACTATGTGTGGTGATTCTTCCAGAGATTGTCTGTGTATGCACTGCACATGGTCCAGCCCTCCCAAGAGATCCACTATGCACGTTCACTGGTGCTCACAGGAATCATCTTTTTGCTGTGTATGTACAGAATAACTTTGCTGCATGTGCTGAGTGCCATAATATATTCATACATGATTATATAATTTTACTTTATATGTATATATTTATTTGTATGTTCTTTTTAAGACTGCTCTTTTTAATCTCCACCCTTCTTCTAAAGGTTTCTATATATTACTTGTTAATGTTACATCAGAGCACATCCATTTAATATGTTTGACTTGAGGAGGCTGGGTTTTATACCAATATGAGTGTATTTTGTTTATGCTTTGTGTACATCTGCAGGTGTTTATTTAGATGTGCATGCTGTTAGTAATTGTAATTGATGTTGGAGATGTGTTTTCTAGCAAGAGTAAAATTTAAACATGGAAAAAACAATGCAAATGGTAGAAAATATAGGCTATAAAACAGTAAATATGGTAAAAAGTGATTAAATTTCCATAATTGACTTCAGTTTAAAAAGAAATTGAAGAATTTCCTCTCAGCAGTCTTTGAATTTGTCACTTCTTGTTTCATTTGCAGAACTATTCTTAAACACCATTGTAGCACTGAGATTCTCGTAGGACATTGACTTTTGTCTGCTCCAGTCCATGATCCAATCTGTCTAGTGGGCGCTTAGTCAGAGTACCTCCAAAGTCCATGATTTCAGAGTCTGAAGCTACTATTCCACATTAAAAAAATAGCATTTTAAACTCTAGTGCACAATGAAAACATATCAAATGTCATTTGCAGGATTTGGAACCTTTTTTTATGAATTCTTGAAAAAAGTATATGCTTTTAATCTCTATTAGCTAATTTAGAAGCAGCAGCAAAGGTCAAATGTTAAATGTTTAATTTGGTTTCTCTAATTGTAGGATCATTAAAAATCACGTAATAGACCATGGGGTCAGATTCTTCTTTGTATACCAGTATAATTCTATTGATTTTTAACTGAGTTATTGCTAGTTTATTGTAGTGTGAGAGCAAAAGCAAGGCCGTTGAGTCCATTGCTGGCAACAGTAGAACGGTTTCTGTAGACAGTGGCAGGCAACAAAATTGGACTCGATGATGTTTAGGGAAGACCAAGGATCATTTGCAGTATGAAAATCATCAGGCTTTAGTCCTGCATTTATAAGTGGTGTTGGTTTATTCCTAATTGTCTGATTTAAAGGGAGGTGGTCACGCTGACATGGAGTAATCCCATACCTACCTTAGCAGTAGAAACGAGTGCTGTTACTACTGTGGCAGTGGTGCCCTCACTGTGTGGTCTTCCATGTGCATGTGGGCTGGCAATCCCCTGCTTGCACAGTGGTGAAAGGGAGGATCTACAGCTCTTGGTGCTCAGGTAGAGGGGAAGACCCTGAGGCACTTATGTCAAAAGCATGTAGGTGACAGAAGGGGAAGACCTGGAGCCAGAAGTGGTTACTGCTGAGTATTACTTGTAGACTGTCCTAAAATCAGGGCAAGATGCCTGGTTTTGTGGTGAGGTTTCATGCCTTGCTGAAATGTGTGCTGGTGTGACATCATGAAGTTTACCTTTCCTTCCCATGGTTCTGACCTGTGCCTTGCTGTCATTGCAATATGGCAGTCCCTCCCCTTGATTTTACGGCAGAAAAGCAGGCAGAAAACTGAATTATTCAAAGGGAGATTTCTTTGAGTGGAGACTGCAGGACTTTTCCGTAGTAGTTACAACCAGCTATTAAAGTGGAAAAAAAAACCCCAGGAAGTCTTTGTGAGCTGTGTTTTCCATCCCTTTCTCAGGTAGTTTGATGTGTCTTTGTATGTCTGGAGTTCGGCTTCAGTCTTTCCCCAGTACACCTTGTGGTGGATCACCAAGACTTGTGGGAACATAAGACCTTTGAGGCTGCTCTCCCCTCTGTCAAGTTTGCTTGAGGCTGTCCAAGAGCTATGATGTGGAAGAACAGTGCTAAGAGAGACAGCAGTGTCACACCACAAATTCCATTATGAAACCAAACCGTCCAAGAAGTCTATAAACATGTCTCCTCTGTGGGGACCCTAATTTCAGATGTTATAATTTACTTAATAGTTAGGTTATAGAAAAATTATGGTTAAACCCAAAGCATTTTACTAAATGCAAAAGCTATCTTTAATCCCAATTTCATGTTCTCTTCACACATTAACACATTCTTTTCCGATTTTCCCCTTTCCTCTTTCAGCAGTGGAGAGGAATAAGCTAGGTAACTGCTAGAAATCTGTAGGCTATGCCCTCTGTTGTAAAGCATAAGCGCTCCTTTCTACCTTAAAGCTAGGATAATACATTTAATTCGGCATCAAGGGGCACATTGGATGTGTAAATATTACAGGAGCAGGCCATAAATAAAGTTGGAACATTCAGCAGCACTTCACAACACTGAAATGAAATATATGAAGTACAGTGTTAGCAAATGTTTATATAAAACATGCTACAGTATTACATTTAACAACTATGCCTCTCTTATCTCAGGCATTTAACTCTAGCTAAAGCCAAGTGGCTTGCAGGTTTAAGTTGGTCAGTATTTTTGGAGTCAGTATGGTAATGACATAAGCAGCTGCATTTTATTTGTGAGCATTTTGGGTATTTTTCTTGGCCTGACTACTTTTATCTTTGAAGACACAGATGTAGTTAGAAGGAAAAGGCCAAAGTCTATTGAGTTTAATTGCAAGAACTGATGTTGGTAGTTGCGTTTAAACCTTCTCTTTAGTACTTGCACCTCAACTTTGCCATTTTTGGAAGTCTTTTGTATAGAAATACTTATATGAGTGTAAATCCTCTGCCAGCCCTTTTGTCACCTCTTTCACAGCCAAAAAGGGTTTCACAGCCAAAGACATAGTCAAGGGTAGGGTGGTGTGTCGCTATTGAGCTAGGAAAACGACACAGAACTCCACACTCCAGAAGGTGAAAAGCGAAAAGGCTTTATTCAAAGTAACTCGCGCCTCTTGTAACATGCTGTGCTAAGGTAAGACCTGATTGGTCTTATGCAAAATACTTCTGACTCCATTGGTGAATTAAGAATAAACACAGTCCAAGGACAACTATCTCAAAACACTAACTTACGGAAAGAGATAGTACAGTTGTTTATAATTCCTTTCCTCAATTCCTAGACTAAATTTATCTCTATTCCTTTCTCCAGCTGGCTGAGAATATCCACACTGGTGGGACTCTGAGAGCCCTTGCACAAGGAGCTGATGGCCTGCCACCAAGCCTGTCTGACCAAGCATTTGTGAAAGGATGGATGTAGTGCAAGCTGATTTGTTGAATATATCATGGCTACTGCTGTGTTCAAAAATTGTAAAAGCTGCCTGAAACCAGTTCACAGCAGCAAGAGTATATAAAGAGCATATATATGGCTTGTTTAAAGTGATTGAGAAATCATAGTTATGCTCAGATATTTCTTGGTATGGGTGGGTTTCTTGTATTGGTTTTGTTCTTCGAAAAGGAAAAGACATAAACTGCTTTTGTAGATAAAAAATTCATGTTTTCTGCAAAGTTTTTCCTTCTAGTGTGTGAATCACAGAAGTTGGAATCTTATGTTTCTTGTCATGCATTCGTGATTATAGAAGATGACCTCATTGTGTTTGCAGCTATAGTTTACACAGAAGAATAGCATTAAGGATCAAACTAATACTGAATTGATAGCTTTTTTTAGGATAGTTCATCAAGACCAGTCAGCTCTCCTTGTGACATTAAAAAATCTCTGTGCCTTGCCAGTAGCTCAAAGCTTGGAAATACTGCAGTCTGGCTTTGGAGGTCAAGTGTGGGATGTGCTTTCTGGTGATTCTCAGAGCATCAGCAGTACAGAACAAGCGAAGCCAAAAGTACTGATGTGTAAAGAGATTTATAAACTGTTTTTGGCAGGATTTATAGCCGTCTTTTTCTCAAAAGGTCACTGACAAATCTTCCTCACACCAAGGAAACAAGTTGTATTTCAAAGACTGTGTCATCAAGAGAAAGAGACCATTTTTATTTGTTTTCTTTGCTGTTACCTTGTGGTGTCCACTCAAACACCTTCATACATCTCAGGACTTTCAGTGATCTGACAGTGTCTCTATTCTGAATTATTTTCAAAATAAAATAAAAGTTTTACCTCTTCATATGCACTTTACCAGCAACTTTCAGATAGTTTCCTGTGGCACTTGTAGGCAATTTGACCTGTAAAACATCAGCAAGTATGAGGAGAATTTCAGAAAAGTGTTCAAAGCACTGATTTTGAGCTACTAGTATGTCTGCTTTACTTGTGGTTCTCAGAGATGAGAGTCCATCTGTGCAACAGCAAAACATTTTTGCTCCTGGCCTTTACCCTGAACCTTCCTGCCTTTATCTCACCCTCCCCTCTTCTGGTGCTTGGCCCCAACCAATGACCCTGCTTTCAGGAAAGCTCACTTCCCACTACTTTACTTTCTGCTGCTGTAAAACACAGGCAGAGCTAGAAGTACAAAGCAAGACCAGGTTTACAGGGGAATCAAAACAGAACTCTGACTAATCGACATAAGCAAGGTATCAAGATCTATTGGATTTGGGAGTACAATCAATTTCTCTTCAAGTTACTGTGAATATTGAAATACTGTATTTGGAGAGAGAATATTTATGATTTTCTTATTACTAGGTGGTGTGCATTTATGTATTGTCTTTGTATGGATTCATTTACTTATGCCCAAAAGCAGTAGTGCTTTCCTCACACATAGGATGTTTTTTACTGGGATGCAACACAATGCAAATCAGTGTCTTCTCAGTAGAGATCAACAAGAAGTCATAACAAGTTCAATATATTTTGAGGTTTTCTTGCTATCTTTTTATTAAAAACTAGCTTAATTTAAAAACCAAAAACAAATATTGTGCACTGATCATCAGCATGACTCGTTTTGTGATTTGTGAGTAAGTTGTTTTGTTGATTTTGCTGATGTGAAGCTTTATGGTTTGGGGGAAAGATAAGCTAGTTGTATTTATTGTTTGCACAAGCAATGTGATACATTGTCTGGAAATGACAGTGGTATGTTCAAGTAACAGTTTAAAACTACTTAAGTAACAGTTTAAAACTACAAAATACCTGTTTGTTATGGAAAAGTCACTAGCCAAAAACTATAGCAAAATGATCTTGAATTTTTTAACCTAACTTTTGGTAGCAGGTAGCAAAGAATCTTAATCCCAGAAATATAAATTCAGGTGTAGCATCTGCTATTGCTCCCCCATTTTTAGGCCATTCATTAGAAAGAAAGAAAATAAAAAAGAAACCAGGAGTGGAAGTCAAAATACTCTGACTTTCAATCTAGTCATTCTTCTGAGCAAAAATATTTTTTTAGATCACGTGGCTCACTTAGGTTGCACTTAAGTTCCAATGGCAAGAGTACTTGTTCAGGATTTAGTGCATTCAGGATTTTAAAGTAGTTGACCCAGACTTTCGTATTTGAACTAAAATAAATAGGCATATGGCAAGTGGAAGAACATATAACTACTTTGCTGCCTCAAAATTCTTTTGAGGTCAAGAATTTGAAAACAGGAACCTATAGTGCGGTTTGTGAGCACAATAGGAGCAGCTGGTGCTCAGCACTTTTGAAAATGAGGTCACTTTATTCTTGGTTGAAATGTGCAAAATGGGTCATCTGGGCATAGGCTTAAGACAAAGGCTGAGCACGTGGCCATTTATAACCAAGTTGTCCATGTTTCCAGAGCTAGTTGGTTAAAAGGATTCGGTGAAACAAGGAAACACTGGGATAGGTCTGCACTTTCCCAACTTTTGGAAGCATAGCTCCTTATCTTCTACCAGGAAAATAAATCACTGCCGTGTATTTTCAAAGATCTGCTAATGCTGAGGATGACATCATCCATATTTTCCACAGTCACCCCTCCCTCTGATGCCTTTCTGCTCGTCCTTCGCATAACCTACTTTAGGAAACACTGTTCTATTGTACGGTTCTTGGGAACACTGCCTATCCACCAGTCCCAGCCCTGGGACTTCCCTGGTCCTGCCAGCCAAACAAAGGAGAAAATCCCAAACATGCACAAACTCTGTAGCATCGCTAGCAAAATCTAACAATGCATTAGGAAAGATAACAAGAACACTACTTAGGTCTGACTTTTGATTTTTTATTATAAATATTCTATTCAAAAAATACATAAGTTAATGCCATTAAGGTCACATTTTACACATTTGTTACTTGAACAGCTGTTGCTAACACATCCAAGATGATAGCATGGGTCATATGATACAGGTATATCTGAACTGGCAAATTTGAGACTGATGCTGATTCCTGTTGAGTATTGTATGACATGCATAAGACGTTTGGCATAAGAACTTATATTACATTCAATAGGAGTGTGCAGGCTCTTCCAGACCCTGCCTTCAGTCATCCCAATAGCCTGTACAGACTGGCATCTGACTGAACACCTTGAGTATCAAGATCATAGGAAAAATTCAGATTGGAACAGATCCCAGGTGATTGTAGTCCACCCTCTTCCGTGTGAGGCCATGCCATTCCTCTCAGGAGGAGTTGAATCTTTGTGCTCAAACAATGCTTTTTAAATCAAAGTAAATAGTATTAATTTACTTGCGGAGTACTACATGCAAATCACACTGGCTTCAAGCAAATGCTGAAGTAAATTGCACTCTTAATTCAAGGACTACTCCTTTTGTCATTAATGATTTTACCTAGAAGAGTATTTTGCTAAATCTAGCCATTTATTGCTTTAGTTGCAAAAAATAATGATTTTATTGATTGCATAACACTTCTGTGTCTTTGTTTGCATTTTTCATGCAGTTTTGTGACTTGATGTTTCTTGACCCAAGAAAGTATGTAGTGACATTGGCAAGAATAAACAAAGCAGAAGGGGAAAAGACCACCCTGTTCTCAAATCCTGTGTATTTTGTTTCTGAAGGTGGACTTGTGCTGGAATTATTCCGGTCTGCATCTCATAGCTAGCGCCACATTTCAGATGAGCCCATGGGAATGCTTCTGCTTCTAATTATTTTCTTATAACTGTAAGTTTAATTTACTGAGGCAGGCTTGAAGGTTGCCTTTGTATGAGTGAGGTGATTTGGCTGTCTAAACTAGGCTTACATTTTAGGCTTACTAGGCTAGTCTTTAACAAGAGCTGTCAAAACGAGCATGGAGGAACACAGCAGTGTCACAAAGTGGTGATAGCAGCAGTACAAGGAGTTCTGGAATGGAAAAGCAGAATGCAATTAGACATTTCCATGGTTGGCAAAGTGCAGCAAGGACTAAGCTGGGATAGCAGCACGCATTGCTGCGGAACAGTGTTGCTTGTATCATGTGTGTTACAGGTTTGGATTTGAAAAGTGTTTCCCTTCCATCGAAGAAACTTTCACTGAACATCGATGTGATAAGTGACAACTAAGTACTTAATATGAAGATGCATAACAGGTTGGGGTTTTTTCTCTGTACCACAAGGCTGTCAGAAATACAGAAATACTACCTTTTGATACCATGTGGCTTTATTACTTTCAGTTTTACTAGTAGAGGAAAGCACTTAAAAAGCAAAGCATAAGATTCCCACAGTGTCTTTCTGTTTAAAGGTCCGACTTGGATGAATTGCTGCACTGAAGTGTAATTAATCACTAGCTGTGAGATGGAACAAGGGTGGCTGGCATAGCAGATAGAAGAAAAATTGTCTGCCGGATGCACAGATGAATGGGCCATGTCTGGAGGAGCACTGGTGTTGTCTGTCTTGTTTTCATGATATGAATTGTGTCTCTCTTTTGACTTCATCCCAAGTTCTAGTAGTTTTCAGGTAATGAGGGAGTGATTACAATCACTGTAATTGATTCTGGCTTTGCCGAAGAGGTATTTAAAGAGTAGTATTAAGGAGTAGTACTAAATACTACAATGGTAGTATTTAGTAGTCATTTGTATTTAATTTCATCCTCAGTTGAAACTGTTGTTGAACTAATAAATATAACACTCTATAAGTTACTTCTCTAGGATATCAGGTGTAGTCTTTTAAATCCTTGCAGAAGTTGCATGCTAAAGAAGTCATGTTTAATGCGGATTCTGTTTAGAAAAGAACAATTTCTGGCATCCCTGCAGTACCTTTAATGTGACCATATTTTCTTAATTAATCAGAGCTGAAAGGTTTGTGCATGTGTTATGTGGATAAAACTCTGTGTCCTACAAAAATATAGCAGTGATTTAGGAACTCTGTATTTCCCTTGAGGTGGGACATTTTCTTTTAAACTTTCTGCACAGCCAAGACTTGAAAGCAGCCCTTCAGCAAGGTGTAAATATCAATACAGGTAGGTTGCAAGCCAATTCTAGTTCTGCCATAACTATAGTCATTGAAAATGTTTGGACTGCGTGTGTCCACTTAATGTGGAACAAGAGGGATAGAGCTGTATCTCAAAGCCTGTGATCTGCTTGAAATTAAACTGTCCTCAGTGCAGAGACCATAAAGCAGTTTTAGGCATGCCTTTAGAGGCAGTGCACAAGCTCTGAGTTCGCTGACTATTAGGAAAAAAGAAGGTATATTCTGGGATAAGACTTGTGCATGCTGCAGCTTGAGGCAGACAGCTGTAATCAAACCTTTCTGAGACCACAGAGCAGGGGAGGGGGAGAGGCCCAGAGGCGATCCAAAGTTGCCTCCACCAATCTTGACATTCTCAGGTAAGCAGCAACAAAAGGGGACTAGAGCATAACCTAGAGTGCAGATGTCTGTGCTACAGCAAGAAAGACTGTAAAATCCATTGCCTTGGATGGTAAACTTAGGCATTTTAAGCATAAACAACTCATTGCCTACCAACTGCTTAGGTCAAACTTAGGGCGCTTTGCTTCCTTAAGATAATGACTACGTAACAGCTCTGGTGTCTTCCCTGTGAAATGCCATGTTGCTGCTTTCCATACTTAGTGTTGGAAGATGTGTCAAACCCCTTGATTCAAACAATATTCAGGGTGTAATTAGCATTGTCTGCAATGTTCTAGTATTAACTGTCATAAGAAATATTACTGAACATCTTACCTGTGCTAAAATCTTATTCACATGCTTCGCACTTCCCCCCCAACACTTATGTTGACTGTAAAAGAAAAGTTTACTTAACAAGTAATGCATTTTTGCATGTATGTGTACATATCACAACTACACAGACATGTTTGATGCTGTACTTTTTAACTTTTCTGTACATGTTTTGTACATTCTCTACTATTTAGTTTGTTTTGATGCAACTTACGGGGATACTGAACACTGCATCTCTTTTGTTAGGTTTTTGTAGTATTTTCACATTTTTATTTGAAAGCTGTGGGGGCCTGTGTAGATTCTTTGTCATGCATATGAGCACATTATGCGGGCTTACTTTATTCTAGCTCCATGAGTCTTAAGTGTTTTCTGTCTTCTGCTTTTTGTGCTAAATGCTATATCACATGCATGATGCTTTTGTTTTGATTTTGTGGACAAATGACTCCCAAACTCTTGAGACCCTTTGTGATTCCCCTTGTTATTATGAATACTTATATGAATGTGTATTTTTAGAAGCATTTAGTATGCTTTGTGTATCAGCACAAAATTTGCTTGAAATTTGTTGGAGAGCATGCACAATGTTTTGTTTATGTTGCTACAGTGGATTTTCAGTCTTATTTCATTTAATTAATATGTTTTTGCCCAACAATAATACTGAGTTCTTCAAATGTTTGGTGTTAGATGCTTTTGTCTTAGTCTTTTTCAAGTGTATTTTGTCCAAGAAACTTAAGTCTTTGCTGTTTTAAATTGATTTTCAGAGTAATTCTTAGGTATCTGTCACGTTGTAAAAATACTTGTTGTTTGATTCTGAGGGGAAACAGTGGGAAGGACCTAAGAGACAATTTCTTAGGACCCATAATGACAGTGAAGTTTTGGTTTAGGCTGACCTCTGCTGGGTAAGTCTTGGACTTGGCTCTTCCTCACTATCCCAACACAACACTGCTCTCCTTTTGTATTGTCAGTGGCCTGTCCATGACCAGCAATTCAAGTCTTGACTCTACAAGCACAGAGACTTCACCTAAATTTGGGTGCCTGATGTGTAGCTGAGGAGAAAATGCCCTTCTATTCTTATTGTAATTTTTTTTTTTTTTTTGCAGTTGGGTGGGTACCTGTTGTGTTGTGCACATAAAATAAGGGATGGTAAATGCTGCAAAGCCTTAAACTCTATGTACTGAAAGAGAAATAAGATGCAAAAGAGATGGAGGTGCAAAGTATATGCAGAATAAAATATTCTCCTGCATATTATACTGCCAGTAAATTCTGTCAGTGAAATAATAGTGCAGCAAAGAAGAATCCAGATTATTAACTATTGTGTGCAAGAGAAACCTTACTTTTGAATTTGCAGAGTGTGGAATAAATCATCCTTTGGGAGCCTGGGAGCTTTTATTCCCTCTTTTTTGCAGCAGAGCCATTACCTTCCCAATCCTTGTGTGGAACAGCTGAGTTAAAACCAATTTCTATAAATGATACATACATTGAATTGATTTTTATTTTAAAAGTATCAACAAGGCAAAAAGAGATAGGAGTGGTTTTTAACCTTCGATCATTCAACCATTGTCTGATAATGAGAACCTGTGTGTGTGCGTGTTTGTGTTAGGGAGTGCGTGCATATAAATGGAGAAGACTGTTGGTAAGATAGAGCCTGTCCACTCTGAAATGAATTGTCCTGTCAGCAGCGAGGATGTAGGGTGTTGTTTAGCATTTAGGTCACCTCTTTCTAGTGATTTGATGTTAATCCCTGTTTTCCCAAGACATTGGGAGAGCAATGGGCATTGCCTATCTGCTTCCCAATCATTGTGGCTACCGGAACCACCAGAACGGTCCTACCACAGTGGCAGGTGAAGTCCCTCATGACTTCTGCAAGGCAAGACTTGGTAATGTTTGCCTGAGGGTTGTTCAAGACAAAGCTGGGTTACAGACCTGTCATCACTAAGGATGGGAAGAGGGAAAAAATGGAAATGTGGGCTACCATATTCTCACATGTCAGTTTGACTTGACTGAACAGTGCTGTAAGGGAAATGGTGTGCATTTGCTGTTGTGGTACATGTTCAATATGGATCACTGTGCTGGGTGGTGGGGATGTAAGTGATACTTGTTTTATGAGGTATTATGGAACTTTGAGAACTTGTTAGAAGCTGTGACTATAACTTGCTGATCTTTTTTTTTTCCTGAGAACTGACACCTAGAGGCTGTGAAACTAGCTTGATTTGCGAACAAGTAAAAACACTGGAAGGGAAAAAAAAACCCAAAACCTTTTGAGGTTAATTCCTGCTTGTACTTAGTTGTATTTTTCTTTAAATATGTAAAGTAAGGGATGTCCTAGTGCATGGGGAAATCGGGCTTCTCATTTCTAACTAAGCTTATATTCCTCATGTGGAGGTACAAGCTCTACTATGAAGAGAATGGGGTTCATGGAGGTGAAGTGTAATACCTGGTTGTGTATTCTCAGGAGACATTATGCCTGTGTAACTGAATGTGTAACAGGCAATAGAGATTGGTAGCCCATGGAGGCAACCACTGGAAAATTAATTTATCTCTCAGGTAGATTACATGCCTAGACTGGGAGAGATTATGGGTAGATATTAACAGGATGTTGAGCTGATTGCTGACACAGAGCTGATTCCCTTTCTTTCTTGACTTTGAACCTTAATTGCACCCTGAAACTGGACCAAGAAAGAAAAATAAAATATTAAAAAACCCTCAAAACAATCCTACAGCCCCCAAGCCTCACCCACTCCCTCCAAACCAACAAACAAAAACCTGAAAAGTACCAAACCCCCACCTCCCAAAAAAGTTTTTGAGAATCAGCTTTGGATAGCGGGTTGTAAGAATGAAGTGAAGGTTCTGCTGCCTGGGAGAAATTATGACTTCTGCCATATACTGGGTAGAAATTCTTCCTCTCTGCACCGTCATGTTATCCTGTGATTAGAAGTGCTGAGCAGCATTTGGAGCCTGTGGTTTCCGCCCTGCTCGCAGTCCTGCCATTTTCCAGGCCAGCAGCAGAGACCTGTATCCAAACAGATGCTTGGAAAATGCGTTCAGGATGCTCAGCCTATTTAGCAGTGGTTTACATGTGCCATCCACAAAGGGCCATCCCTTCATTCCCATAGCCAGCTGAAGAGCTTGTTAGTTCTATCTCTTTTGTCTGGGTAGCCAAGGGTGCTGATGCTTGTTTGCTTGTAGGTCTGCCCTGGTCATAGACTTGGTTTGCTTTGAAGGAGAAAAATTTTCCAGACACCTTCCCCTTAAAAATCCAGGGCTTCATAATGCATGGTGTCAGCATCTACTGGAAACCTGCTCAGGATAGGTCTCTCACTTTTTACTTTAAATCTTTTGTTTGTTTGCCTTTTAGCTTAAATTTTAAAAGTTACATCCATTTCCATAAAGTGGTAGATGTTTTTTTCTCTCATGAGTTTAAAAACTGTCTCTATTTTTTATTCATAACTGTTTAGATCCCTTCCTGCTCCCCCTCCACCCCTGCTTCCTTCATTTTCCATCTCATTCTGGAAGAGCTTTTCCCCTTATTATATCGTGTGTGCTCTTTTGCTGTCCCCCATCACTATCAGCCCTCCCCCCATCCTTTCAGGCAGGATAGAGCACACTTCTAATTACCTATACTTTTTATCTTCTTTCTGAATCTTAAGCATAGCTTTTCTGATCTCTCTGTGTGTTCTGGAGCAGAACATGCCAGGATCGGGACAGGGTGAGGCTGAAAGTAAAATCACGGAAGCAATGATTGAGAGTCATCTTGAAAGTAAAAAGTTAACTTTGTGATTCATTATCTTCTTTACAAGAGCTGGAAGATTCTTTCCATGTTTGTACATTTAAAGTGCTTGCATTTTGAATGAGCTCAGGAGATTATTTGAAGATGCAAGGTGCTGGGATGAGAGTTTCAAATGCATTGTTCAAGCACATTTATAAGCTTTGGAGTCTGGCATTTGTCACATCAAAACATTTAAATTGTTCTCTGTTTCTTTGGTTTTGTTGAGTTTTGCTTTTTTTTTTTTTTCCTCTTTTTAAAGGGGTGCAAGGGGGTTATTCAGAGAATAGGGAAAATGGTTTTAACAGGTGGAAATAGTTTGTGTGAATAATTCCAGAAGCAGGTCCTCATTCAAGCATTATTAGAAACACATTTTAAATCACTTTCACCCATATATTGTTGTGTGCATCCTTTGCGTTTATAATAGAAGGTGGTACAAAATTTAATCCCAATGTAAGGAATTCCCTTTCTGGAGAGGTTGCATGGCAGCATCTGGGGTATTCCTGAAAGATCATAATTTTCTTTTTTTTTTCCTTTCTCTTTTTTTTTTTCCTTTTCACATGCTCAGAATTTATCTGGATTATTGTGGCAGCTTTCTACAAAAGTACAAAATCCAGTTAGATAAAGCAGAAGTTCAGGATGAAGTTGCTAGCTAAATCTTTTTCTGCTTCTGAAAGTTTACCTGTGTCTCAGTTTATTGCAGTTTCAGAAAGTTGGTGCTACTTTTTAATGGACATTTTATTTTTTTCAGCTAATAGCTGGTTAATGAATAGCCCTGACTGTTGCAAGGTTACAAGAATGATGCATCCAATACAAGAGAGGCATTTGGAACATGGGGACATTTCCAGTGGTATGTCTACCTTGTTTTGTGAGACACTATTTATCATTAAATTGACATTTAAAACAGCTGGTGTAAGCGCTTCACTTTGTGAGAGGCAGGAATTATGGCACAGGACTTATCTCTTTTACATCTTGGTAATAGATAATGAATATTAAATGATGCTACTAAGGATCTGGGCTCCAATAAGAGGCAGTAGAAAGACTTGCAGATAATCTACTCTTGACAGCAGAGCTCAGGCATAAGATCACAGAAATGACAGAAAAATGCCTGAATGTTGTGTCCAAGCTTCAAGAACCTGTCCACCAGTTTGATCCTCTTTTCACAATGCTTGTTTATAATTGCTATTTGGTATGTTCACAAGCAGTGAGAAAATGACAGCTTTTCATGGGCTTTGAGCATTGATGAGCTTTAAGACAAAACTACAGCAGATCTTTAAAACAATTTGGGAGCTTTTGCCATGCAGCAACCAAAACTCATTTTTCCAGGGTGTTTTTGTATACTTTAGATATGGCTGATACAGAATGCTTTGCTTAGTATGATTTGTTCACTTCCGGAAAGGTTACCCTTTCAGATCCCTTGAACATCAAAGTAGGAACAAACTGAGAGCTGCCAGTCCCTTCCTACCTGAATGCTTGGTTAGGTGCTCCAAATCTTATTCCCAGGAGCAAATTGTCTGCTCCCGAGACTCCCACCTCATTCACTGAAGTTGCTTAATCTGCAGCATTGTACTAGGTCCAGCCTGACCTGAAAAACCCTGCTAGCTTCACATTCTTCCAGCAGCAAGCCTGTGCTGCTAAGTTTGACAGTGTCCTTCTGAGCTGATAAGCAACTTGCAAGGTGGGGAGGATGAAATCATGCTCTAGACAACATTGCCATTCTGGTTCCTTTGCTTGTGGCATGATGTTATCACTTCAGAATCAAGACTGAAATTAAAAATAAACATTTTCAAAGCAGTCCTGCTGCCCTGCAGGGGTTTGTCTTAATGCTTGCTCCTTTGTAGCCTGTCTTCCAGGTATTCAGATGCTTTTCCAGCTAACATCCTTCCCACAACTGCCTTCTGGTAGGGGCCTGATTCTGAAGATAGATGCACTTGGGATCTTTGAGTTCCACCTCTTGCAACTGCTGCAGGTGACCGTTAAACCTTTCCATAAGTGATCAATTTTTAAACCAGATTTTGTCCCCACTGTTCCTCTTTGAAGACTCTGCCATTACTCACTGCTGTCATGTTTAGCAGTCTTGGTCTCAGTTCCAGTCTGGATTTCCTTTTTGCTGAAACTGCTGGTTTTTGGGTGACGTATGGTGAGTGTCTCCCCCAGTGCTGGCTGACTTGGATCCTTCCCATTTGTTCTGCCTAAGTGCATAGCTCAGCTTAAAGAGCAGTAAAATTCTGTGGTGCAAAATCAGATATTTTTTAAGGTTCACATTTTAGCTTAGAAAAAGATTTGTTGAGACGGTCACATTAGATGCTGACTAAGTTTTTGGAGAGAATCTGTTCTATAGTATATCCTTTTGATTTCTTTTCAGTTTGTTTTCTCTGTGAGTGTGATGAACAAGATCTCTGTCTCAGACCTAAAATATTCCTGCTTTCTTCTTGTAACATTTCTTCAAGCTTTTTTTTTCTTCTTGCATGCATGAAGTACTTAATGCCCTCCATCTGCATGAAAATGTTTTCTATAGAATTCTAAAAGCTCCCTTAGGACTGTAGACTTTTTAAAATGAAGCAATTTAAACATTTTCCACACAAATGGGCACTTGGGGCAAATGTCATTATAAAAATCGTAAGAATATTTGTTAGATATTTTCACTGTTTTGTGTTGGGGTTTTGTTTGGCTTTTTTTTTTTCTTTTAAGACCTGCCTCTCCAGTCACAGTGGAAATTGCAAGTCAGAGAGAGTCAGCATGATTTATGTTACTGGCAGAGCAGTAAGGCCTTTGTAAGGCTGGGAAGGCAGACATTAATAAGGAAAAGAAACAATAGACAGTCTTCTCTGCTTCAGTCAACATGGTGCAGGTGTTGAGGCTGATGTAATGCTGTTGCTGCTTTCCTACTCTGAGTTGTACATACATATTTATAAACACATGCAAGTCAATCAAGACTTGTATTCCCAAGATAAATTAATAAAACACAGATTGAGATACAGAACAAGGCAAAAATGCTTCAATCCTGCTCAGACTAAATGAAAGTTTTCATTTTAAACTAATGTGTTAAGATTCTCAAGTTTCACATGAGGAAATATATAGTACTGGATATTCTTGTAAGGACATACGTTGAAACTTGTTTTGTAAAATTTGAGACTTGCATACAGTTAACTAGTAGACAGAGGCTCTATTTTGTGGAGGTTTTGGGATTCTAAGGAAATTGTTTTCTGATTTGAAACAGAGCTCCAAAGTAGACAGATTTCATGTGGAAGAAAATCCAAAGCCCAGTATTTTTAGATCACACAGAACACTTAACTCCAGCAGGATCAGACTGGTTTGTTTCAAATTTGACTATTTAAATGTTTTAAATATTGCTCTACCTAATGCAGCCTTTTAGAACAAACTAGTTTGAAGGGAGAGAAAGAAACACTTCTTGCAGGAATGCCGTAACAGGAAGTTCTGACATTTGTCAAAATATTTTTCCCTCTTTCTAAAATTAATATGTAAAAAAGTATGGTTTTCTAATACATTTTAATATCAGTGGAATTGTATTCTACACAGTAGGATGTCTGCCATTCTTTGTGACTATGTCATCTGTGTTTTGGGGAGATTTTCCAGCAGTGGATGGAGAAACGCAGGATCCTTCCTGTCTTTTGCATGTTATTTTCCACTAGAATGGTCAATATCTGATGTCTAATAGACCATATTCCTCGGGAAGCTCAGTTACTGCAAGTGATGGTTTTTACCAGATCTTTAGAACTACTGATGAAAATGGGTACATGCTGTCTCTGTAAGAACAGCACTACTTTTACACATATTCTTGGAATATGTGCTTGCTACTTGTATCCTTGTTTATTGCAGCTGAGTGTCCTTACTTTGTTTAAGTTTTGATGGTTTATCAGATATGACAAACAAAGCTTGCTTTTCCAAAACTTGCCCTTTGTAGCTAAAACCAGTGCTGATAGACCTGAACCCAGATGCCATGAGAATGAATAGAATTTAATAAACCTTTTAAAAGCCCTTTGAAAATTCCAGCTGTCACATGGGCCTGCTGTCAGGATGGTGACTGTGTCAGTCATTTTAGTGGTGAGTGGCCATATTACCGTGCAGTTTTGTGATACTGAGCAGTTCTTACCTATAACTGCTGGCTCCCAGAGCAGGAGGTCCTGCTTCTCCACTGCCTGTGGCAGACTGCCTTCTACTTTGCTGTGAGACAGGATCTCCTCTGTCTTGACAGGGCACCCAGTCAGAGTTTGGTTGGGTTTTTTGCGGGGGGTTGTTGGTTTTTTTTTGTTTGTTGGTTTGTTTGTTTTTTGTTTTTTAGCTCCCTAAACTAACTCATGAGAGCAGATGAAGCATAAATGTGGGCTGGCCTGGCCTGGATGAGGGGAGCAATGGATAGCCTTTAGGGTGGGTAGCTCTGTTGTGCAGTTAGGCATCTATGATGAATGCTTTGACAAATGATGACTTGTCTGTGCAAGGACTTTCATTTTCCTGTGAACAAAGGAGAAATATCACAGAATACCACCAGTGCGGTGATGGATTCCTCAGGCCATCTGGCATAGCAATTATGATATCCAACAGTATTTTCCAGATTTTCTTGTCAGGTTTTAGCACAGATAAGTACATAATTTCCATCATACCTCTGATGTGGGTGTTTCAAGGATGGGTATGTTTGGTCTTTTTATTTCCTGTTTTACCCTATTGCTCTCTTAAAAATAAAATATTTCTGGCGTGGGAAATAATTTTGCATAAACTATTCAGAAAGGTTTTCTAGACACTTATATTTGAAAATAAATGAAGTCTAAGGGGGTCAAACACATATCTAGGATATGGCATGTACTAGGAACTGTATAGGCAGGCCAGAGCTCCCTCTGACCAGGTCAGCTCTGTTAATGTGAGCCGAGTAACTGCTGAACCACAGTGTTCAACACAGACCACAAAAACTATGTGAATGGTCAGTGAGCTTTCCCACATGGGCAGTGTGAATCTGATGCAGATACATTTCTGTTAGTTCCAGTCACAGCACTGAATAAACCACAGATGCCTTGAGTAGCTTTCCAATATCTTGACCATCCCTTGCTTTTGAATCAAAGCTGTTTTCCTGGTGCTGCTTAGGAACTAAACTAGCCTGCAGGAGTTAGTAGTCTAGAGTGTGCTAGATCTGTCCTGGAGCTTTTCCTGGTTGGAAGAATCCAGGTGTGCTGTTTGAGAAACTCCTGGAGTTTTTACTGGTAAGTGCAGGGTCTCACATTTGGTTCTTGCTGTAACTCATTTGCTTGATGATCACTGGTTCAGTTCAGGTTGATATTTTTAAACCAGCATCTGAGAGAGGTAAGAAGTTAGAACAAATTGAGTGCCTAATCTAGTTAATCTTTGCCATAACCTTTCCTATTTAGCGGTGAAGGAGAAAAGAGCAAAAACATCTGTAAGCTTACAACTTCAGAATTTTAGTATCTGGGCAAATCCTATATATGGAGGCAGTAATTAGATAATTCCAGGGTTTCAGTTAACAGAAACTATGTGGAGAAAGCTAAGGGATTTTTGCTTTCAGATACTGCAGAAATATGTGAGCATCAGTTTATTTTGTTATTTTCTTGAAATGCAAACAAGATATGCCGATTAAAATAATGGCTATTGATTATAGTCTTATCATCCTCAAGCTAATATTCATAGCACATCTTCTATAGATGGTACAATTTGGTTGAGCAGTTGCTAGTTTAGCTGTAAGCCATTTTCAGTCAGCTTGTCCTCCCTAGTTGATTGCCAAATTCTTCCTCCTGTACTTGAGGGAAAAGGGAATCATAAATGTTTAATAACTGAAGATAGGTGGTTGTTCCCAAAGTCAAACACCAAAACTGATAAAATAATTTTGATCCTTTTCTTTTTCTTTTTCCAAAGGAACTTTAAAATAAATTTTAAAAATAGCAGTAGTTGATGAGTATGTTAACCTGAGGATTGCAAGGATGAAGTGATTTTATTGCTTCCATGGCCTCACAGATAGCCAGTGTATCTGAAACATGTTGACGCTGTCTGACCTCAGGCAGTGCTAGTCTTCCAGATCTTGTAAAATGACAGACAGAGCTGTTGTCATCCACTAAAGAACCATTTCTTCATGTATGACTTGTAGAGAAAGCAGAGGATGTCAGTGGCATTAGTGAAGGAAATACAATTGCCAGCATGTAAAGGTCTTGGAGATTATTGGCAAACAGAGAAGCCAAAGCAATACTATGTGAAATTAAATTCTGTATAGGCTAGAAAATATTTCAGACACAATATGGTCATATGACTTTTTAAAACAACTTTGCACTGTCTTGGCTTGTAGCTTCTATGCTGAGTCTTGGCCTCGGATTTCCTGTAAACCAGAGGTTGCATGATCATAGGAATCACCCCCTCTTGCTTTTTTATACTGCCTGGCATGGGGAAATTGGATTTTTAGAGGACTTGGTTGGTTGGTTTTTTTTTTCCCACTCAGCTCTTTATTTATTATGAAAGGGCAGTGCCAGTGGTCCTGTGGATATTCTGTGTGCATTTCCATTGTGTAGTTGCAGGGTGAGGGAAATCCTAGCACTTGTGCTGCCATCAAGTATTTCTCAGTCTTGCTTGGAGGGGTTGGCAATTGCCTTTCAAAATTGATTATCACTCTGCTGAGTTACCTTCTTGATCTTTTTTATCCATTGTTCAAGTGGAAAGTTTCTATTTAGTTCACCTTATCTCCAGTAATGGTTTGTATGTCAAAGTTTGGAATGAAAGCATTTGTGCATCTTCCTTAAGTAATTAAAACAATGGAGGAGCTTATAAAGAGAAGAATATTGAAATTCAGGCTGAATGAGTGGTTAATTGCCTGCTAGTCCGATCTCAGGTCCCTCTGTGCCTGAGCACTGGAGGAGGATGAGGTCATGGTGCTGATTCTTGACCACAGCATGCTGCAAACACCTCCTATGTCTTACCGGTGTTTGCCCAGCTGTGTCCCAAATACCAAATTACTGTGACTGTAATATTGCTTTAGCTTTCTTCTAAATATCCGTCAGCTAGGTATGGTTAGGCTGTGCATGCTGCTGATGCCTGAGGACCATGAGATACACCAGCCCTAAAAAGCAAGATGCGCATTTACACTTATGAAGAAAGCCCTCAGGACAGGTCCAGAGCAAAAGTTCAAATTCATCCTCAGGATCCACAGGAGGCACCTATTGTTACCCTGTGATTTGCCTTCATAAACTAATTCTCCTGCTTGCTTTTGATGAAACCAAGGGAGATGGACAATGTGGTTTGATTTAGCTTTCGATTTGCTCTATAGCTGTGGTTTTCAGCGTGTGTGCTGATCACCGTTTTCACAAACCATATTTTGGTCATAGAAACTTCTGCATCCATTAAAAATAGAGGCAGTGGGTCTTTCTACACTTCTTGTGCAAAATTGTTTCCATTATGGTTGCTCTTTTAGACAATAACTTCCTTTTAAATATAGGTGGCCAATCAGCTGTTTTGCACAGGTTCAGATTCTACTCAATAGCAGCCGGAGAGGAGCATTTTGCTGTTGGTGCTTTGACCCCCTTAAACTCTAAAAACAAAACAGCACAAACCTTGGAACAATCATGAAGCCATGTTGAATTGAAAAGTTGCATAAAATACTTGATGGGTATTTTGAAGTACTTTTGAAGTGGGAGGTGGATTTAGTCGCAGTGGCTGTTCAGATTGATGTCTACCATCAGCAGCACACGTCCCATCACACCACTGCCCTCAGGGAGGCAAAGGGTTTTTCGTGCCTGCACTGCTTTTTTGGAGTACCAGCCCCACAGTGTTCCTTGTGAGGACAGTGTTTGTAGATGAATGTGATAGAAATCTGCTTTACCATCATGTAAAATCACAACCTCAAACAAAAACACAAAGCCCCACGACCTCCAGGCCAAAGAAACCAACCGGCAAAAACCCCCTTCTTTTATTTTTGTTTCCGAGTTCTCCCTCGCTGGGATTTTGGCCGTTCCTGAGGCATCAGCAGCAGCACTCAGGGGTGCATGTCCTGTGGGAGTCGCTCCCGCATCCAGAATGGCTGGGGCGTGGGTGGCCTTGCTAGAGGAGAACACTGCGCTGGGTTTTGGTTGAAAATGTCGTGCAAAGGTGGGAGTAACGTCCCATCATCCGACTAGGCGCATATTGCTTTTTCTCCCTGTTTCGGGGGCCCTAAAGCGTTGGCAGCTTTCCGTGAAGGGTTCGGGGTGGGAGGTGCGGGGAGCGGGCCCCGCGTTGCCATGGCGGAGGGCGGGCTGTGGCGCCTCGGCGCTGCCGGAGGTGCCGCTCGGTGGGTACCGCGTCCCGGGGAGTCACCGGGCCGGGATGGGCGGTCCCTCCCCGTTTGGCTCGGTTGCCCGCCTTGCTGCGCGATAAAAGCTTCGTCAGCAGCGCGGGGCGGCGGGAGGCTGCGCTGCACTCCGGCTCGCCGGCGGGCGGGTTGTACCGGCGGGGCAGCGCTTCCCCCGGGAGGCGGATGGTGCCTTGCCCCGGGTGCTCGGCATTAGGCGGGCTGGCTGCAGCGGGCCGCTGGCGGGTGACGGCGCTGGTAGAGCTGAGCGGCCCCGCGGCGTTTCGGGGGCGCGGCGGCCCCGGCGCTGGCAGCGCACGGCGCGGCTGAGCGCGGTGGTTCGTGTCTCACGGCACGGCTCAGCCCGGCCGCTCTTGACAGCTCTAGAAAGCTGCAGAGCTTAGCGGCAAACGAGTAAGTCTAATCTGCACTTCCTTTGAGGTTCTTTATTGCTAGCGCCGGAGAGCAAAAGAAACAACGTTTTTAAAGAGGTTGCAAAATTTCAAAGTGTATTTAAAACACTGTGAAACATGCAGTCAGTCCGTCTGTGTTGTTTCTTCTCAACGTTTTTAATAGCCGTCCTGCTGCAAAATAGAAATACAAAATTTCCGGGCTGCTGGGTGAGACTACAGGTGAAGCCTTGATCAGCTACTGCAAACCTGTCCAATGTTTTCTTCCAGTTCTAGAATGGAAATTGGTATTAGTGCTACACTCATAATGTTGGAAGTATCTCCTTCCAGCTCCTGTAAGCTGAAAGTAGGGCCTTAGTACAAAGTCTTCCTGAAGTTGCGAGATACTCTCACACTGTACTACTGCTTGTACTGGTTGCATCACGGGTCAGACTGAAAATTACAAGCCAGGCTGTTTTAGGATTTTTAGATCTTAATCTTAAAATCTGGGACAGTCCCTGAGGGATAAATTGTGCATACATAGTACACCTGATGTGTTGGACCTGCTGTACATGTGAGGTAAGACTATATGCATATAGTAGCTAGTTTCCAGACATTGGTCAGACTGAGTTTCCAGGCATCTAGAAAAGTAGGTAATTACTTCAGAAATATGGGAAAAGTCTGCATGTTTAAGCATGCATGGGCCATAGGATTTCTGTGAATAATGTAGTAAGTCCGTTGTCATCTGGTATCATCCTTCCTTTTATCCGTCCTTCCCCCAGCAGATACTTCCAGACTTCCTTTTGTATTGTTTTTCTAGTCATTTTCTGAAATTTATTACTAGCTTTGAGCACTCGTGAATAAACTAACCAGCAGACCCTTGAGGAGAGTGGTCTGACTGATGTCTACACTTGCAAAATCAAATGACTGAGGAGTCCAGAGGTATGAAAGATGTTTCAGAATTCATTTCCTATGTAATAGCTCAGGAGGTAGCCTGCAGTTCATTCCATTACTTAGGAGCTTTTAATGAAAGCAATACTTTATTTTACAGTATTATCTAAAAAAGGGTGCATGCCAGACAAAGACAATTTACAAGCCATTTATTTTCAGCATTCTATTAATGCCCATTATTTGAAGTAGAACCCATCTCCTGACAGACCAACTTCTTAGTTCCCTTAATCCTGCAACAAAGTGATAATCCTTTATTTGTGACCTCATAGGCTGTTGCTACAGAGAATGCTGTGATATCAGAAAGCCAATGCTGTGACTTCACTGTTGGTGGAAGCCATAGCTGAAGATGACCCACTCTGGAGGCCTGGGGGCAGTTTATATCCTTTTGATTTTCTGCAAGTGCTTCCTAAGAAGCAGGATCTGGCAAACAGAATTGCATAATGTCTGTCTACCTAGGTGATGAATGAGACAATCAGAGGCTGCGTGTGAGGGGAAAATACATGGTGATTATGTTTTCAAGGTAATTTCTGCCCTTCTGAAATTACCTTGAAAAAAAGGTAGAAAACTGTCAGGAAAAAAACTGTCACTGGGAAGCTACGCTAGGCTTTTGTATCCTCAGTCTCCAAAGATATGAAGAATACCAGAACTATATTCCCTAAAACCAAGAACTTCTTACTCTGTATGCCTCTTAAGAATATAACTTTGCAACCCCCAAACTTTTCTTGGAAACACTAATTACATCAAAACTTCCATCAAAAGATGTTTGTCAGGAGCAAGGCAAAAGACATGTAAATCACATTCAAACCTCTATGCCCTAAAGTAGACTTTTAGGCTCTTGTTCATAAACTGGAGTATGAAGGAGATGTGTCCAAGACTTTCAGGTATTTCCAGATATCTTACATGCCTGGATTCTTTTTACATTTGAGTGTGAGCTTTTGTGCCATGTTCCAGAAATGAGTGCCTAAAATTAGGCTTCTTAGTAAGTCTTGATTTAAGAAGTACTGATAGTACAGCAGCACTCAATGGAGATAAAGGGAAATGAAAATCCACATCAGTTTTGAAACTCAAGCTGTGACTATTAGAAACAACATATGGCAATAGAAGCCACATTTGGCTCCTATACTGTCTCTGCCTTTTTCCATAAGAAGAAGATTTTACAGAAATAGTACCTGCAACTCTAAATGTCAATGGTTATATACTCTTGAAGACTGAAGCTATCAGAACACAGAAAAAAAATACTAGTAAAAATTTAATTCATTTGTTTAAACATTTAGTTTTTAAATGCATTAGGGAATCATATGATTGAACAGCAGGAAGACATGCTTGCCTGTAACAAAATTAGTATTTTATTTTTACTATTGATTATTCCATTTTTAACTTTCACCTTTTTATGCATGATACAAAAGGTCATGCAGATGAATATAGCAGATGATTATGCATGTCTACCAACCCCATTGATAAAACTTCTGGAATTTGTAGAAGCGAAATCAGGTTAAACAAAACACTCTTACTCCAGAATAAATGGCTATTTACATAGGTATAGTTACACCAAGATAGTTCTGATGGTAGATTAGTCTTTTAGACCAAAGCCCTGAAGTCAGTTTCCATCTTATCCCTGTTACGGATGTTCTCCAAATTATGTTCCGAGCATGTATCAAACTGGATACTGCGTAACAGATCTAGTTGGAATAACTCAGTTAAATGCAATACCAGAACTGAAATACCACAGTTTAAAGCAAAAATTCATGCACATAATGCATAGGCTTTACAGACCATGCAGGACACCCTTTGGGTAGCCTCACATTTTCAAGTTCTTGTGGATTACACCATCTTTGTATGAAACGACATGTGCGTGTGTGGTTTTTAAAAGCTGCTCATAAAGCAGCAGAACACTTCTAAAGACAGTATTGGTGATGACATGCTTAACTGCTTTCATATGTGTCTGTTCAAACTGCCCAAACTATTAACATGCTCCCTTAGTGATGTTGTATGTGTGTCTTATTAGCATGCACACTACTAATTTACTCTCAGCTTTCTTTACTGTCCTGTAAGCTCCCACCCTTCCCCTAGCTTTGGTCTTCCATCATAAAAGCTTCGAAGCAGCCTTTTGGATATGAAGCTAAATGTTTGTTTTTAGCTATTCTGCCTGTTCCAGGCACTGGGAGGGGAGGAGGGCTCTTTCCAAGGTGGTGGAGTAATAAGCAGGTACCCTTGGCAGGAGCCTGGTGCTCTGCTGGGGATGCTGCCTTTGCTGGGTCATTGGCACCTGGGCTCAGGCTTGTGGCTGCAGCACAAGATATGTTTGTTCTTCTGGCTTTTAATTGAGACACTGAGTGGAGGCTTTCACTGAATCCTTTGTGTGTCAGGGGGTGAAGGTCAGACCAGAAAACAAAACAAAGGCAAGCACCAAGTGGGTGCAGAGCACATGCAGATCAGCTGTCACAAAACAACTGTCCTTTGTTCACTTCTTTCTTCACTGATACACGCAGCCATTCCCACTTTGCTTATTCCAGTACTTCTGTAGATCCTTCTTTTTTCCCCAGCCTTCCTACAGCTGGAGGTACTAATTTTATTTCCTACCATTTGGTTATTATTTATGCTTCCATTTAGCCCTGCTAAGCATGTAGATTCTTTTAACAAGTCTTCTTTCAGAAGTAACATCTCAGATGCCGCATTGCCTGTTTTAAGAATTAAACAAAAATCAGATCTTTCCTCACGTTTCCTTTTAACCTTTCCTGTGTTCTTTCTTTCTTACATTGCTTCTTGTTTTTCTCTCCTGTCTTCTTCTGCTTCTAATTCAATCCTTATAGCCTAGGTTTTTCTTTAGGTAGCCTCTGTATCAACTCTTTAAAACTTGTAGCTAGTCAGATAGGAGGAACAGCAGAGGTTTCAAAAGGTGCATTCAGAATGACTTGCATCCCCTGTAGATGTTTCTGAGAGCTGGTCTGTGCCACAGTTCCAGCCTCACAAAGGGTGTAGCCAGGTGAGAGAGGGGCATGTACCATACCCTTCACCATGTGCAGTGCCATGTTTACTGATAATCAGAAATGCTTTTGAAGCACAGAGCCTTCTCAAGCTCTGGTTTGGACTGAGACATTTTTTTACCTAGAGTAGGAGGTGCCCTCAGGCCCATAAGATCTGGGTGAGTTAACGTACTGCCTGTGGAGGTTGCTTGTTGAAAGAATATGATGGTAACTATAAGGCCTTTTTACTTATGGCCAAGAGTAAGGAATTACAGCATGGTGACAAGATATAAGGAATAACTTATTTTGTTGTTTTAATATATGTTAGAAAATAACTATGTTGCTCTGGCATAAAATGTAGTAATTCAGAGCTTGGGTTTATATATCCCCTATGCTTTGATCTCAACATTTTTTGATACATCGTTTTTTTCTCAGTGTGTCCTGTGGTTACTTGTGAAATCTGTTAAAGAAATTATCTTGATTCTCCTTTTGCTAGCCTTTTGGTTTAGTTCAGTTGAAGGTGAGATCATCATCAGCTCCTGAGATCATCTCAGGAATCTAGCCTTGATATCCTAGTTTAGGTCTCTCTATACTGAATAAGAGGGCAAAGAGACAACTATTTTTATGTGCTCTCATCTTTCAGAAAACTGGGTCATAGCGACACTCAGGGAGCACAAGAACTCCACGCTCTGGTGCTTTATAAATGCTTGGTGAAAGTCCAAAAGGAAAGTCTTGTCAAGCTCAGTTTAGCATACAGAGGAGAAGAAAGAAGGATGGCCACTTCTGGGCCCTGTAAATGGTTAATGGTGCTTCTTACAGCAGGGATCAATACCAAATATTTGGGGTTTAATTGCTATATTAAAAATCCGAAGGATGGAATGGATAATGAAGTGGTAACCCTGTCTGTCAGATCGCAGTTGTTCAGGTTCATTAAGACTGCTGAGGAGGATTTCAGAAGGGACTAGCGACAGCTGAGTGAAACAGCTGAGCAATTCTGCAGAATAGTGACATCAGCACTGTAGCATAAAGCAGTGCAGTGAGCACTGACAAAATAGTGCTTAAATTTGTTATGTTTTGTGCTTTTTTAGGAGCATGGTCTCTGCATGTTGCTGAAGTCAGGGGTTGAATATGTTAGATGAGTCAGGAGTGGTAATTAAAAGTCTAAACTTACGACTATAAATGAGGAGGTACACAAGAAGTCATGCAAGAGAGGTTGCTCTGTGAAGTTGGTAATTTTATCCTTTTGGATACTGTGTTTAGTTTTATGACTCATGTACTGGGCAATTTTCAGATGCCTGAAATTTCATTTAAAAATGATAGAGCAGCAGGTAGAGAGGTACTACTGTTTTAACAGTAGTGAAACATCTGTTGTAGGTTTTAGTTTACTGCTTCCTGTAAATAAGTGCTCAGTAAAATTCACAAGTAAAAGATTTGTGAAATGGACAAGAGGAAATATTTCATCCAGTGAGTTGTTTAATTGTGGGAACCCCCGGTCCCAGGTGCTGTCATTTATTTGGGGAGGTACGTTTTGGATGCTGCATTTGCTGATAGTTATACTCACTGGGATAAAAAGTCAAAATACGCCAGTCCCTGAGGATCTCAAAAGAACTGTTTCTGTCTGGAACAAGGGCATTTCCCTTTAAGGTGCAGAATACACTAGTGGTAATGTCTGCAGTTGGATTCTAATGCTTCCTCTAAGATGATTGATGAGCATGAGGGAGGCAGCAGATTTGGTGAGTTGCTGAACTGTTATGCCATGGCATTTCCTTTGTTCCCATCCTCATAGGTAATCCCACACAGGTGAGACCAAAGGATAGAATTTGAAAGAATTTTGAACCACTGTGGGAAGTAGGGGTCATTGCATCTATGTCATGCAGGTAGAGCATGGGGGCAGAATATACTAGTATAGCTTCTTCATGTATTGAGATGTAAAATGTTTCAATTTCACTTTAAAGTACCTGTTCTTAAAGGTACTCCAGCCATATTGAAAACTCTGCTCTCGACCACAGGGAAAAAAATGACCCAGTAAACTCTCAACTGCTAAATCTTTGGAGCATCTAACCTTTTCTTTTTAAAAGCACTTTGGCAGTAATTTAATTGATTCCATGCCTGGCCTTTTCATCAGTTCTCTCCTAGCCAGGAAAAACTGGGCTGTTAAAGGCTGCTGCAGTACCATGGGACTTGTGTTCAGTGTTGTAGGTTCTTATTTTAACCTGATGTTATCTGCCAGTCATCACTATTGGTTTGAAAAGCTGTAACCACTGCAGTACTGTCTTTGGGCTGAAAATCTTCTAATAGTTACAGCAGTCAATATAAATGAGAGAGAGTGCACTATGTCTTTGGGTTGTGTTGCTAATTATCACTTCACCTTTCAAGAATTTTTTTTCTGCTGGCTAGATTCTTGCTGAATGTTTGCTGCAGCATCTCCAGCCACACTGCAAATGTGTTCTGGCTAAACTGAAGAGGATAATGAAGAACACGTGGTTAAGACATTCAACAGCCGTGTTTTGGGCTTTCAGCCGCATTTGGAAAAGAGTATTTTTATCTATGTTTTTAAAATTTCCACCCTATAAGAAAACATCAAGGTTTATCTGTATTTGTTGGGTTTTGTTTCTCATTTGCTTACTCTCTCTTGCCAAACCTCCTCTAGTGTCATGTTTTTTAAGTGCTTCTATCTTTCCTTGTGTTTGCTGTTTGCTGCCAGAGAGCAGGCAGGCTTTGTTTTTGAGGGGGTGGAGTGTTGGTGTGGTTGATTACAATGTAGCATTAACATTAGTCAAATTAATTTGATAGTAGCAGATTTCTATGAAAAAGTCCCAAACCATCCTCCCATCTCATTTTGTGGTCCTAACGACAAAAATGTGTTAGAGAATTCTTCTGTGTGGTTTAAAATATCACATACTTTCCAGTGAGCTATAATTTAAAGAAGCCTCATTTAGTAGTTGAATTCTAAAAAGACACAGTTGTTTTACCTAATGGGCTTCTTGAGGGAGGGAGTTGCATTGGTTGCCTTGGTTCTCCTGTTGAGACTTGATATTTTCATTCAAATGCTGTTTCCTCAGTGGTTGTATTGGCAAGTGTCACACTGGGTAATGATTCTGTCCTGCATTAGGTAACACTTAAAGCATTGTTTGTTTTTCATCTTAGGTTTTGAGATTCTTTTTTAGAATGTGGTAAGCAGGGATGCTTAAAAATGGATGACAGCTGAGAAGAATTGGATGATCAAAGATCCTTAATAGTATCCACAGAGTGAGCTGTTAAAGATCGTGGTCTTGGGAGTCAAACCTAGGAGTATTTGCTTCAAACTCACTTGCAGTTAGCATAAAAAGGTTAACTGGAGCTGCTTGCTCAGTTGTAGGGTGACAGTGAGCCACCAATAAAATACAGCTGTTGGGAAAAAAAGCAGGGTATGAGGCAGGGTATTTCACTAAAAGTAAGGAAATACCAATTTCCTGGTACCCGGTGCAGGTGGGAGGTTAGCTGGAACAGTAGAATATGGTGCAGAATTCTCGTTGTTGCTTTTAAAGGAAAGTTACGTAAGTTAGAGTAAACATAGAGGAGTCCTCTAAAATGATTAAAGGGACAGGAAGGGCAGACATACAAGAGAAAACTAGAAGAGTGTGATTTTTAAAAGCCAGTGGACTGAGATCTGAAGGAGGGGAGGTGTGTTCTCTGCTAATAAATTGGGGTGTAAGCAGCAGGAGTAAAAAAAAAAAAAAAAAGGAAGGGTATTTAGTTCCTAGACAACATTAGTACAGAAACAGATGGGCATTACTTGTTGAGATTTTAGTGAACTTAATACCCTGATCATATTTCCTCTTGTGATTTCTTAAAGAACCAGGAGATTTGTTCAGGTAAGTCAAGCAGAACTTATTAGCATACTGCAAGTAAGCTGTTGTTAGTGGAGCAGTAATATGTCAAAATTTCTAGTATTAAGAGATTTCCTAAACAAATGGAAGTGTAAGTTGGTATCTTTCTGATGTTCCTTAATCTGGTTTCTTCTGAGGCTACAAGGGTTCCTGGGCTGTGTTCCTAGTGTAGTGTCTGGGTGGTTCCTGCTTTGTGAAGTTGGTTCTTGTAGAGGTGATCATGATGAGCAACACTGAAAATTAGCTTTGTTGGTTGGAACGAGGTTCTGATAACACCAAGGTTGCAATTTTGGTCTCTTTATGAGCAATTTACTAGTGTTGGACTTGATGATCCTTGTGGGTCCCTTCTAGCTCAGAATATTCTATGATCCTGTGGTAGACGACTTTGGGCTCTGCAGCTACAGTTGCTGAGCACTGGTGGCTGATTTTAGCCTCTGAAATTTGGGTAACTGGTACAGGTGAGATGGAATTGCACTCTTGATAACCTTCTTGGCTTCTTTTGACCATGTTCTTTTTTAAGCTTTTCTGTTGTCTGTCATGTGTTATCACGCGTGGGTGGGTCCCCATTTTAGCATATTCCTTTCCTTCTCTTGAGTTTCCTTCTAGAGATTGGGAAAGGGCTGTGGCAAAGGAAGGGGATCCCAGGCCCTGACTCGGGAGGACTGAAGGACATATGCAAGCTAATGTAGAGTTTGACAAAGGAGTGTGTGTGAAAAAAGAAATTGGGATTTTTAGATCATCTGCCTCTTCAGTGTGTGATGGAGATTGATGTTAGGCTATACTGTATTTTGTACTGGTCTGTTTGGTTGCACGTGCATGCGTGGAGTTCTACAGAGAGAAGTATGTGGTGTGTTTGTACTGTACACTGTCAGTAAGGCAGCTTTTCTTTTAGTACCAACCTCTCTCATGCTGCAGGGGGAGATGTGGGATGGAGGAAGCAGAACCAGAGCATCTGCCCTGGTTGGGGAATGCATGCGGTGTTTTGGCTAGGCCTTCCTCTTGTGAGGCCATGCTGCTGTAACATCTCTGATGCTGGCAGCACTGGTTTGTCCATCAACTTCAGCTCTTCTAAACATTCACATTTATATTTTCCCCACTGCTGGTCTCTTACTTTTGCTCTCCAGTATGCTTGAGGTATCAGGTACTTCCTGCTGTTGTTAATACTGCTTAAAGGGCTGTGTAATGGTGCTGTAAACTGATGAATTTGAGTAAAGGCATGCCTAGGTGCATGCACACAAAATGTCTGTGCACCTTAGACACATGTGCATGCTTGGTGCATTCCAGGTATCCATAGGCATCACACATGCAAGGGGAATTGTCTCACTGAAAGAGCTTGCAGTTGTCTTAGTCTGTTCAGAATACTTGAGCTGGTCCTGAGCATACAATATGTGTTCAAGTGCTAGAGAAATTTGTTAGAGAGAAAAGATATTCAGGCTGCAGTATTACCTTTAGCTTTCTTCTGGCAGTGTTTTAATTTTGGTGTTAGTTGCAACACTACTGCAGCAAGAACTTGTGCATGTCTCTGAAAACTGTGCTGCATGCATGAGCCCATTTAGCTTTGCATGATGGTTGTCTGGTGCAAAGGGGAAGAAGACTGGAGCTTTTGTTTTTACTTTTAATAAGTGTTTTTTCTAATTCACTTTTAATTTTTTTTTCATGGTCTGTAAAATGGATGTGTACTTAGCAGACAACCAGAATTTCTGAAGGACAATCCTAGGGGACCCAAAACGTTGCAAAATACCAAGTTGGATTCATTAGAGGTGTTGTGGCTGATGCTGCAGCTCTAGGGAAGGCAAAAATTCTGTAAAGCTGAAGGAAGATTTCCTGGAAGGAGGCCTTTCAGGGAACACAAAAATTGTTGACTCGGTGTATAGCAAGCCCCCAGCTTTTAATGTTGAGATTATGGCTACTGTGTAACTACTGGTGTGGCAAAGCATGCCCTTAAGCTTACACTTGTAAATTAATCTGCTGTATGGCTTTGCTGCGTAACAACCACCACAGACTGTAACCAAAAGTGATGTTTGTTAGTTGTGTAACCCAGCTATTTACTTGTCCTCTTGAAACACGCAGACCTGTTTTAGTCTTGGTTGGACTCTTTCCCTGCCAGGGTTGTTGTAGGGCCAGGGAGGTGGTGACTTTTGTATTTCATTCAGTCCTAAGCACCTGGTATGTTCATTTGGTGAAACACATAGGAGAACTGCCTGTTCCAGCATAGCACAGGTGAGTCCTAAAGTGCTGTGTTTCAAAATTTTATGGATTATGTGCCTTCTATACTTCAAACTATTTCAGAATGCTTGGAACGTAGGAACTTTTAAAGAATGCTTTGTGGCAAAACTTTTCTTTTTGCACCTCCATTTTGGCATATTGGTCTGATTTTGATGATTAGGTCATGACTAGAAATAGTTCTTTTTCAGTAAAGGCAATTTAAAATGTTTCCTTCTTATAAAAGAAAATCTCAGAACAACTAAAAATGTTCCTCTGAAACAGCAGCATCTGTCTCTCATCTCATACACTATTCCTATTTCTTCTGTGTCTTCCTGATGCTTTACCTTAGCTTATCCTCACCAAGTAAAGGAAAACCCAGCACTGGGAGTGAGATCCTGACACAGTGACCTCATTCTGACCATTACCTTCTTTGTCAGTGGTAGCAGAAGCTGAAGCAGCCCTGCTGGCCCTCGGCACTTGGAGCAGTTTGACATTTTCTGTCTGGCATGGTTTCAGGGCTCATTTTGTTTTAAGCCCAAATGGTGAATGGGATAATGAAAAATAAGCTAACAAGAACTTGTCCACTGCTTCTAATTTTTTGATTAACAGTTCGCAGCAGCACAACTTCGATCTAGTGTACAGCAGAGCTGCTTGTTACATTTAGATCTGCAGCATTCTTCAGGACTGACAAAAGAGGGTAAATCTTTCTTTTTAATTAATAGACCTAAAACTGCTAAGTGTCTGATAAATAGTGAATAGTTAAAGAAAATACTGCTCTGTGTAAGTGTCTGTATGCCCACATATATCTGTGCATTTACGTTTCTGTGTATAGGGGGAGTTGTGCATTACATCAAGAAGATATGTTAGGGGTGATTTTTTTTATCTTGACTAGAGGGTTAAAGCTTTAACTTGTCTTTGCTAATGCATGTAAATAGCTTTCTTGTCCACTTAATGAGAAGGCTGGCTTGTTATCCTGTACGATGCAGCTGGGCACTGTTCCAGAAGCATAGGCACTTCATTTCAAAGACAAAGAAGCCAGCGCAGACACAGGGAGAAACCTGGAACATTGCGCTGTGGATTTTTTCAGAGCGATGACTCATTTCAGTTCACAAAGGATTCTGGGCAGGGTAGTGAGAAGTCAGGTTGGCTGATCCATTCCTATGACTTCACTTTGCAGAGAGCCAGGGAGAAGAGGAGTGACACTGCAGAATCCTGAGGCACTGCAGTGGAGAGGTGCTTTGCAAAGACTGTGAGTGCCTTCGGAACAGGGGGTGGTATCAGAATGTGATTTCAGCCATTCCGTGGAAACAGGGCAAAAAGAGAGAGATGTTTTCAAAACACTGTGTGGGAGTTATATTTGTAGTCCCTTTTAGATTCTTCTCCACCTCCTCTGTAATTTCTTAACCATTTATTTCTCATGCTTATGTGAGAATTGTGTGAAATAGTGCTCCTTTCAGTGGACCTGCATAGATAACTGCATTTTTTTCTTCAGTATGCCCCTATTTCCTGCTTTAAGAGGTGGGTGTTCAGCATATTAATGCCTAAAAGCATGCTTTGTTTTTCTCCTTTCAGGTCCTGTGGCACTGACCTATGCTGCATTCAGCCAGCTTCCACAGTGATATAAAGCCCCAATATGCACATTGTTGTTACATCACAGCTTCTCTGGATACTGTACTGGAGCATGGAACCAGACCATAGGGGTTCAGGTAAGTCCCCCTTTTTTAACATATTGTGTGCCAGGAATATAGACATGGATATTTATTAAAAAATGCATTTGAATAATATTGTTTGGGGAAACACATTCTAAAGCACACAATATATTAAAAAACCGCAGTCCTCCCCCACCTCCTTCCCAGGATAAGCAACACTACAGAAATCTCTTCAACTGAATCCTCTGGGAAAGTTCCGTGCTCCAGCAGAAACTTTTTATGATCATAGTTTATGATCATAGTAACACGTGCTGGGATATCACTTTGGATCAGGAGGCAGCTGGCCACAGGACATGAACAAAGAAAAGGAAAATTAATTCACAGGAAATACACAGGGTGAATGCATGTAAGATGAGTCTGCTGACTGTGGGTAATTTAGCACCTCTTTCTGAAAGTTGGTGCCACTTGATGGACCTGGAGATCATGATTTTAGCTGGGTCTGAATGATTAAAATGATCAATTTGCACAGTTGAAGTTAACAACAGTAAGGAACTAAAACTCTGTTTAGGTTTGTTATATTGGTTATACTGACTTTGATGTGTTTTCTTCAGGCTGTGTAGATTTGGAGTGGTCACATTCTTGGAAGTGTTCATTATTTATTTTGGTGGGTGTGCATTTCAGAGATGCAGAAGGAATTTGCTGGTTAGTGAATGAATGTGTTACTGAATTTGTTGAACCTTTGTTTAAGCTGCTCTTAAACAGGAATAAATGAAAAAATCTTAAATGTGTTTTTTAATTATTGTTATCAGTCCTCTAATATGTGTAGCTGTCCAGTAAACACAACCTGCAGCTTTTTTCATAAAATACTCAAGGAAATGTAGCTTAAAAGTAGGATTAGGCTATGTCTGGAAACAGCACAAGCAACATTTCTTCCAGTTTTCTTTGTTTCTGATTTTGCCACTAGCATCCTAGTGCAGATTCAAGGTATTTCACAGAAGTCTGGTTAATACCAAAGAAATCTGCATATTCTTCCTTTTCCTTCCTTTTGTTCAATCTAACAGGAATGTCTAACTTAAAATGGCAATTATATATCCTTGTTGAGAATTCACATCAGAATAGATTTGCTACATCTATGTAAGTATTCTTTAATTAACATAATTCAAGCTGGGGTTTGGGGCAAAAAGGGGTAGTTGTGCAACCCAGGCCAGACACGTAACTTCTTCAGCATCTGTCCCTTCATTAAGTAAATCTGAAAGTGTACTTTTTCTAGAAAAGACTATTTTCTTTCAGTATAATTGGGGAAAAAATTATAATATTCTAGGCCTTCCTTTGCCCATTACAAGTAGTTTTGTTTGAAAATGACCTTTCTGTAGTGCTTCTCAGGGTGAAATCATAGGCAAGTGTTGATCAGAACAGGCTGTTGGCAAGAAAATTTTTGTAGGGGATTTCTGTTGCAACCACCACTATAATCATGAGATGCCATGAAGTTAGTCTGCTCTAGCTCAATGTTTTCTGATTAATAGTGTAGTCCTGTAAGCAGCAAAAGTAGTGAAGTCAGATTTCCCTTGACAAGTGTTTTTTGACTGGATTTTGTCCTATCTAGTGGGAGGCTGCTATGCCTGAAGCTCTGTATAGATGTAATGTGTAGCAAACATTTGTTTTAGAATTGCTACTCTTGTCTTGTGAGGCTCCATCTCCCTGACACATACAAACACACAGATCGTGATTGTGCAAGCCTCATTTTCTGTGGAAACCAGGCTAAAAATGATGTTTAAAGGTTGTCTTGAGCCATAAGAAACAAAAGATTAAAAAGGTGTTGAGAGTCTGAAGAAGTGAAACTGGGCTTTGACTTCCTGTACTTTACAGGATGCAGAGTATAAATCAGAGGGTCTCCTCTCTATTTCAGAGAAATAAGGTAGATAAATTCTAATATAGTATGATTTTGCACAGTAATTTCTTTAATTCATTCACAATGGTTGTACTGAATTGGTTTCATTTGTAAGTCAAGAGGTGGTTTTTCAAGTAATCTTTATGCAAAGTTCATGAGACAAAGAGTTTGACTTCCAGGTCACTTCTTTCCAGCAGTAGAATCACTAAAAAAAATTGTCATCGGTGTGTAGTTGATAGTTTAATTGCTGATACGTGGTAAAGAATGTAGTCTACCTCATTTTTACTCAAAATCATGTTACCCAGACTTGTAGAGAACAGACACACTAGATACACTGGCACAGGAAAAGTTCTGGCTGGTATGGGTTCAGGATATGGGAATTTTTATTCCCAGCTGTGTTAGACTGTCAATTTCTCATCTCTATGTTAAGGATAGTTATGGTTTCCAGTTTTTCAGGGTGTTTGAAAAGCAAAGAAGAAAAGTGCTATGTAAGAGCTAAGTGTTTATTTTATGTGCTACATAATCTTTTGTTCTAAGTGATAAAAATAATTTTTCTCCCTAGGCTAGTGATACAAATCCCCAAGGCATAAATGAGTACAATTCCCGTTCACTGTTTCTTACGTGCTTAGACATTCTTTAAAATTGATTGTCACTTAATACAAGAAGTCTAGAAAACTTTTTTTTTTAATTATTTAGAGAGAGGTTTGGAAAGACATTGCAGAAACAGAGCTGAAGCTATGTATACATGTATATATCTCATATTTAAACAAAACATGCAGTCAGCTGGTGAAAACTGCTCTCTGAGCACCAGTTTTCATTTAATTGGGAACACAAACATATGAAAGTTGAAGCTAGTAATTTGATTTCAAAAGAAAGCTGCTTGAGACAAGCATCAGTCAGAGCTAACGGGAGCCATATGCTAAATGTTTTATGTAAGTGATGTGGTCTTCAATAAAATTAGGAAAAGCATATTTGCTTTTTTTTTTTTGGTTGAGCAGATACTTCCTAAAGAAGTTATAGTAAATCTTCTGTTCAACAGCCTAACAGTATTTATGTGTGTAATTGATGTTACTATATTATATTATCTTGTAGATGCAGTGCATGTGATTTCCCAGAGCCACAGGACAGTCAAGATAAAATCTGGCAAATTAGAGCTTCCCTGAGTGAGGGGAGTTTGGCTTTCTATCACTAGGTCTGCTCAAAATATGTGCTAGCCTTTTTATACAAGAGCTAGTAACTATCTCCAGCAGACAGTTAGGAACAACAAGCTGTGGAGAGCATTCTAGCACAACAGAAGTGAAACGACAGTTTCCTTGTCATAATGAAGAAGGTTGAAGAGCACTCAGTAGAAAAGAGTAAGGCTTAACTCACGATATTCCCTTACAAACCAGAAAGGCCCTCACATAAACCAATATTTGTTAAACATTTACATTTCATTTAAAGCCATTTAAATTATGATTTTTATGGGAAATTATAGTAATCTTTGTAATTAATTAAATGGTTGCCAAGCTCCCAAATACTTGCAAGCGGGATGTGTGTTACCCTGGTATACTAACTATAACGTGCTAGAAATTGTGTTAACATTAAGAAGCCAATACTGAATATTTCGTATTGAGGAGTTATGTGAAGTACAGTTAGTATTTCAGTGAAAATTCCTGGCTTGTTCCTGGTGACAAGAATCCTACTGACAGAGGGTCAAATTCAGCGCAGACTGAATGTTTTCTGCTCACTAACCTAGAAAGCAATTCCATGCTGAAGGCCTACTTTAAAAGGAAGAATTGTGTGAAGTTACTAAAATCAGTGAAATTTTTTTTTTCTAAGCTTGTACTTAGCCAGTTTTAAGTTAACAGGTCCCGACTGAAAGGGATCTCAGAGATGGATTTCTGCAGGCTCTTGGCGGTCGGAGGAGAGGGATGGGCTGCTCCTGGGCATGAGCAGAGCAATTGGTTTCTGAGTCCTTGTCCAAAGATCCCTCTGGGGGCAGCTACAAGGCTGTAGAGCAAAGCTTCAGGTATAAAACTCCTTAAGACCCTTTCCCACTTCAGGAAGCTGGTTATGATATTATGGCCCACTCTTTACATCCTAAGTATTGTTCTGGTTAGCTGTGAATGGATCATTCCCATGCAAGGGAAAGAACGAGGTCTTCTCCCACTTTCCCATCCCGGCACCTGTGTAGGTGGCAGTGAGAGTGCATGGCTGGGAACAGGCACAGGGATACTCCTTCCAGGCTGCTTAGGTTTGAGAAATTGCCAGGTCTTTGATGATACAGATAAAACAATTAAGGAGTTGCCGCCCTTTACCTGGATGCCCTTAATGCTACTCTATCCCAGTAGAGTAGGTAGAGAGCCCAATTCAGTGCTCAATGAACCTGGTAAGATTAAACCTCAGCTGTGGCCAATATATGCCAATCTGTCTGACATTTCACTGAACTCAGTTTAGTAGTTCTCACAAGGATACCCATGACACATAATCTTTGTGTTAAAGACAGTAATTTCTCAAATTACTTAGCTAAATCTGCGTAATTCTTACCTTAATTCTGATGCTTCTTAGACATGAAACTAATAATTAAAGAAACTGATCTCCTATACAAATTGTATGGTAACTGGTGGTCAAAGTTGGTAAACTTATGTGTCTGGCTGATTACAAAGTTTTGTAATTCCGAAGATTTGTTCATAACCTATGAACAGGTCTAAACTGACAGCAGATAAAATAATTAGTAAATAGTAATATAATAACTGTGACGTTCTTTATCTGTACTTGAATGATGAGGGAGCAAATGGTGTTGCTCCTAAGTCATATGGAAGCATATCTTTCATGTTTCCCTGCAAGCTGTGTGTCATCTTTGCCATTGTCTGTAATGCATGTGGCAGGATCTTTCAGGTGTATTTGAGTAAAAAATGTCCAGAAAACGTTATATTTTAAGGTCATAATTCTGTGGTGAGATAAGAATGAGGAGGATCTTGGGCTTCACTGTGTTGAAGCTGGAGGAATGCTGCCATGCTGGGAAGGGAATGGAGCATGGGTCTGGTCAGGCCTGATTAAGCAAAAGCAATCAGGAGATAGCATAGCACGAATGTATTGTTTTCAGTCATTCTCGTGTCTTGGCTAACGTGCATCACTGCTATAGAGCAGATTATAGAGCTTGTGATTGAAAAATATTGCTCATAAGTCTCACTGAGACAGCTATGCAGTTTACTACTCTCACCAATTTTCCCCCCCAAAGTGCTGAGTATAATGCCAGAGTAAATGCATTTTGATAATCAATTTTAGAAGCTGTTGCTCTTGTTTAGTAGATGTAATAGGAATATAGAATTAATGGGGTAAATATTAGATCATCTGAATTGATAATGAAAATTTGAATTTGAATTAATTTCTAGTAATTTGATTCATTATTTGATCACAAGGTGTTGCTCTGTGACAGCAGAAATAGGGTGATTTTTGTGACATTTAGGTAGAACTTAACCCCTGCCTATTGACTGACCTGTGGCCAGAATAGGATTCATACTTGAGCACCCTTTGTTCTGTCTGTTACTCTTTATTACTCCTTTTCCACTGGCAAGGAAAATATTTTAGCCTGTTGGTTTCCTCTTTTGAGATAACTGGGGAGCTGTTTCCACTTCAAGAAGAGTTACAGAGCAGAATCAAAGATTTATGTCCTTGGATAAAGTATGTTAAAATGCGCTTGTATATGTGTAGTCATGCTAGTATTATCAAATTGTAATTTCTCCCATAACTTTAAGATCTTTTAATGATTTTTTTTTAACTGCAGGTCAATGAGTAGTTCGTAAGACAACATGAGAAAAGTTACAACAAACTTAATTTTCAGGCCATCCTGAAACTGTTAAAACTTCTCTTCTAAAAAATACATAGTTTGTACAAAGACATTTGACATGTAGATCCGGGAGAGGTTTATTCAGGATATCAGTCTTAAGGTGTTTTGATGCTTTTGGGCCTCTAGGGAGTGTTTTGTGCTTTATCAGCTGAGTTAAAATGTTATTCATTAACTTAGTAACATTTTTTTTATCTTTGTTACTATTAATAAAAAATACTATACCAAATGGAAATGGTGGGTGATCTATACTTTGAAAGGGGAGTGAGACTTACTCTTTTATGTCCAGAGAAATATATGCAACTATTTTGTTCGTGCAGTTAACTAGTAGGATGTTAAGCAGGAGGTTTTGCAACCACGAGTGCTAATTTACTGGCATTTTTCTGAGTTTATCTGTTGTACCCTTTGAGAAACTATGTATGCATAGTGTATATCTCCTGTTTTCCAAAGTTCTCTGTGTCTTAAGTTTTGAAATAAGCTGGTGGATGGTTCTCCATTGTAAAAGCTTTATCCCCAGCTCAGTACAAAAACTAGAGATCTCTGCCTCTTTGTCCTATGAGCAGATTTTTAAACAAAATGCTTCATTGCACGTCTTTTGTCTTTTTACAGGTGATGTATCACCCATCAGCATGTCTCCCATCACTCAGTCACAGTTTATTCCACTTGGGGAAATCCTTTGCCTGGCCATCTCAGCAATGAACTCTGCCCGAAAACAAGTCACACAAGAAGCACTAATGGAGCACCTAACCACCTGCTTCCCAGGTAACTGGTCATTAGTAAATCATTGGTCAGACCAGCAAGTGTCTGTAAAAGGGCAGTTAAAGAATCCTCAGTACCTCTGGATGGGAATATTGAGTAATCCTGACGTTCTAACCAAAAGTAAAAGGAGACATTAGGGTTCTAATGGAACGTTTTCTTTATTCTTAAACCTATAGACAATTGAGTTCTCTTTGATAAGACCATTCATGTGAAATTAATGCATTTTGAAGGGCAAATTCCTGACTTTATGTAAGCAATGAAAATTACTTGGGGTACTAAACAACAAAATATTGGCTTGTTTCTTTTTTCAGACAGTATCAGAATAAGCTTGTTTGTAATTTTTCTCACAAAATAACCTTTTTTGTCATCATAGCCAAAGGAGTACAGGGCTTCTTTAGTAGCTATGGAGATCAAAGCATGATGTGTCATAGCCAGAGCAAACTCACTTCACCTCGTGGCTTTCAAGCTGGTTGTAGCTAACTCAGAAGAGTTCTGTTGACATCATTCAAACAGTTCAAGTGTCATTGTCCAGTCTCCAAAGAGGTAACCTCATGAAGGTCTCTGTAGAGAACTCTCTTCTAAAGACCAGGTTTCCCACACAACTGCATGTCTTCCTTCACCTAGAACAGGCTCTCAGTGTGTGGCCTGATGCAAGTAGTAGATTCCAGTAACAATGATGTGCCTGCTTCAGGTGGGGGTTATATTTAAAGTGAAAGGATAGTGTCAGCCTCCTTTCCAGGAGTTCTCAGATCCTTCTTGGACACACTTCTGGCTTTTGCTTCTGTACTGCCCTTGCTTAAAAAACAACAACAACAACAACAAAAAAAAGACTTCTCCCTCCATGACTAAACTAAGAGTATTGGAGACCTGTACATACACTTGCTGTGTTCACAAATGCTGGTGTACTGTTTAGAAGGTATTCTTGTCAGCATTTGGTATTTATCAAATGATAAATGGAACTTGTCTTGGATTAAAGATGCTGTAACATCACAAAAAGGGAATCCTCTAACAAGAATGTACTCTTGAACATGCTGCTTCTCTACTGGCCATCTGTATCTGCAGTGGGTGAATCATGCAAAATGCATCTTATAGAGACATTTTACATTGAGGCGCTAAAAGTGCTGGGCAAAGGTTTACTGCTTAAGAGAGAGCATTTTCATTTATGCTTTGTATGATCCTGGGCAAGATGTTTACCTATTCTGCATCAGAGTTTGCAGTTCTCTAAAGCAGTTGAGAAACTTCTCCATTGTACCTATTCTATAGCTGCAAAAAGTAGCTACTTAAAAATGCCTCAGTAGGAAAACTACTGATGCATCTGTCTCATCTAGGCAGCCTAACCATAGCCATGTTTTGATGTCTGGAATTTTTCTGCTTACATTTTAGAGCAAGAGTTACTTAAAGCCTTGAGATTTACGTGTCTTTTGCTGTAACTGATACTGAGTTCTGAGAATTTAAAATATAATTCTCAATTGAGAGCTGTGTTTGGAATAAACAATTCTGTCTGAATTGTTTATTTTTTTAATTTAATTTTTAATTAATTTAAAATTAAATTTTAAATTTAACTTAATTTTCTTTATTAACATTTAATAATTGCACTTTGAAAAAAATACTGCAAGCATATTTTGTAAATACCGGCTTTCTCTCCCTATTTGTAGTTTTTTTAATCATGCTGATTTTGAAAATAGTGGTAAAAATTGTAAGGCTTACAATGCAAAGAAGGCAAAGTTCACAATTTTAATTCTCTTAATTAATTTTGATGGTTTTTTTTCCCAAGTTATCTTTTCTATGTATGCTATGTACTAGAAGAATTTCATAGATTGCAAGTATTTTTTCAATTATTCTATCAATATTTTTATATAAACATTGTTGCATGGTGGAAATGGTAATTTATTGGTGACATTCCTTGAGTTTCCTGGGAGCATGATTATCAGTTCACTTGGTGTGTTGTGCTATTCTTGTTAGACAGAACCAAACATGAAAAATAATTCAACTGGCTGGATTGTTTTGTAGACATTGCTCAGACGAAGCCTGAGGCAAGTTAGCACATAGTCTCTTGCTGCCTTTTTTTTTCCACTAGCCATTAACATGTGAATTTCTCAAGTCTGAGATTAAAAAAAAGAAAAAAAAGAGAGCCTCACTTCCCAAAATGTAAAGTTATTTGAAGAAAAAAAATCTGCCCTTTGTTGACCAATTTTTCCCCTTCTCCAGAGAAATGCCTTTCTCACCCGGCCACGACATATTTAACATAGCAAGTGTACATTCTCTCAGTGTATGAGGATTATCCAAAATATTTCTCCTTTCCAATAAATAGAACTTCTTGTGCTGACACTTTTCACTTTTCTGCCCAAACCCCTGTAATAAATCAGCTGTAGCTTTTTGAGCCCTTGTAAACAGCTCTTTGTGGCTATTGTAAAATATCTGACATCCTCTCATATTGTGATATTTTTCCTAACTAGGTGCTGGTGCTCTGAGGGAGAGAAGAGCATTACCACTGTAGATGTGTCTGTTGTTATCACATAACCTCTCCATATTTCTTCCTGTAGCAGCACTTGTCTGCCTATGTTTTTTGTGCTTTAATGAACAGATGCTTCACTGCATTTCATGGTGAAGATAAATTTCCTAAGACCCCAGATGCTATTCTCAAAAGTGTCTAAGAATAATAAACCTTTTTCCTCAGTGCAGGGTCTTAGAGTTGCTGTCTAGCCCTCTAGTTTGCTGAGCCATTGTGCAGGCACAAATCTGGGCCATGGCTCTATCTGAAATAAGGTATGCTAATTATTTATAACATCACATAGCAACCACTCCACATCTTTAACTAGTATTTCATGAGCCAATCAGAGTATTTCTTTTATCCCTTGTTAAGCCTTAGCATCAGCTCAGGAGAAAATCATTTTAGCAGATTTAACACCATTTAAGTACTACTTCAGATGTATTTTTCATGAATTTATTTTATTCAAAAAGTTTATATAGATAATGCACATCTTATTTGTGGTTTTGTTATTTGTCAGATTTTTAAAAAAGCAAGAGGGCTGCTCCTGCACGTCCTTCCATTATTCTAACTTAGAATTAAACAATGACATTTTTGTACAGCCCTGCTTTGTAGTTTATTGATCATGGTTTAAATCCCATACATTAAATGTAAATCTTTGAAATCCAGTATAAGGAGCTAAGAATGTAACCCCTGTTCTGTGTTTAGCAACCAGACCCTCTTATCTGTATGAACCTGGACGAAGACAACATCAAACCTTAGTCTGTGCTGCCTTTAATAAGGATATTTGTCTCTTTTTTTTCCTCCCCGGTTTTGTCCCAGTTTAAATAATTTTAAGATGTTCAGAATTTTGGTGTAGAAAATACTTGTGTATTGGCCTAGGTTACTTTTGAAGCAAGCAGTTTTCTGAAAGCTGGCAAATTCCTCTGACAATCACCTTTATAACTTCACTCTTTAAATATATGAATTATACGTGTAGCACTTAAAAGAAGTGTCTTACATTAACTGAGTTCACTCTAGGTCAGTATTCTTTGTGAGCAGCAAACAAGACATAATCTTTTGTCTGGAAGCTCAGTGGATGGCATAGTAGACTCTCTTGAGATACAGAAAATGTACATGTCTGATGATTCAGTGTCCAGACAGTTTCTGCTTGTGAATTATTAAACCACTACATAATCTTAAATAACACCGCTGCTGTCATGCAATATTTTATGGGCTAGAATCTGTAAGCCACTGGGGTTTTTTCCCTTGTTCCTATTTAATGGAGGTAGGGAGACCATAAGGAGACCTTCGAATGCAGGGGGGTAGGTTGAGTACAGACATTATGTGGGCAGATTGCTTTAAAGAGGAAAGTCTTAAGAAAGCCAAGAAATCTGTATTCACTCGGGATCCCATTGTTCCTTTTTTAATGTCATTGCTCCTGTCTGCCATGCAGGAAAGCCTAAGCTGAATTTGAGTCTGTTTCTGCTTTTGTAAGTACCAAAAAGAGCTTGGAATAAAACCCATAGCTACCCTTAGCTGACAGTGCTGAGCTTCCAAGATCTGCACCTGCTGTCATCACTGCTGGCTTAGTGAACCACAGCATGGACTGTATGCTGGGAGTGATAAAAGTGGTAGGTTTCAACTCCAGAGAGGGCTGACACGATTAACTTTACAGCATCATTGACTGCCAGGCATGCTGATTTTTTTTTCCTTGGTGTTTGTCTGCACATTCTCCATTCACAGGAGTTACTCAGTTAATGTAACTACTGTGCATCCAGTGTTTAGAGACTCACCGAACACATTGTAGCCCTTATGGTTTACTGGGTGAAAAATACATGTTATTATTTTTACCATGTATTTGCAGTGCATTTTTGCCTAAATTGCTGTAAAACATCAGTACATCCATTTCAATCTCTTTCCCTAACTTTTCTCTAAGCTCCCAGGAGAAATACTTTCATCCCTTTTATTTGTGTTGTGATGTTTTTGAAATAGTACGTTAAGAAAAGTCTTTTTAGTAAAATAAGGATGAAGAACCAGGTTCTCACAAAGGTAAGTACGTATTGAAGTCTTTACTTGTAAGCTTCTGAAAAGTGCAGTGGATGGGGCAGGTTGTTGATGTAGAGGAAGGAAGAGAGGTTGGCTGCTGCAGAGCAGGTGCACCTGAGTTGGACCATTTTTGGAACCTGCAGTGCATATCCAGCACAGGATGGAGAAACAAATGAGCTTGAGTTTTGCAGTCATCCACGTCCTGTCGTGATGCAATTCATAATGTCAAAGGGGTGATGTTGCCCAAGCAGACACAGCAGCTCCACTGCAGGAATGAAAAATTAGGTGACCACTGGTTGTTACAGGGGTTAAATCACTCTTTATGTTCCTGTGTGCTATCAAAGGCTCATGCAGAGGACAACCTGCTTTGCCGCATAATCCAGATGAAGCTCACATATTGTTTACTTCAGTCCAGAGAAATTCAGAATTCTGGGCTAGGGGCAAATAGTCCTTTTTTCCCCCCAGCTCTCTGGATTTCAGCTTTTCCCACCTGTTGCTGTTTCTGGCATGTTAACTCATCGAGAGGTTCTGGGGGTCTTTGTTACTCTCGCTCAAATTATTACAGAAATTGTGAACACCTGCATGAAAAGGGGAGAAAATGCAAGCTCTTAATTCTCCATATTTTTTCTAATTTTCATTCTCATTTATGCTCTCAAATTATACCTTATCTTGGTCTCTCACTTCCTGCATCCAAAGTAGCCCCAACATTTCAGCTCTATAGACTGGGCATGAACTATATTAACTCTACCTCAGTCAAAACCAGCACATGTCCCTTTGTACTTCTCCCTGGTGCCTTCTGTGTTGTAACTGCTTTTACTCATGTCCATGTTGCTCCTAACCCTTTGCTGTTTACATTTTAAGATTTTAGTTATAGATATGAGTAGTATGGTCATGTCACTAAGTTCAAACAACACTCAAAGTCAGACATAAGAATATGTTGCTTCCAACCCAGCTGCAAGAAAGAGGATGAGCTAAGGAATTAGTACAAATTCTCTTTTTCTTGTTGCTTTTAATGGATGTTGCTGTCACAAGGAGATCAGTGAGCTTACAGGCTCCTACCTTTGATGTGTTGGAGAAGAGTTGGTGACCAGACACTGCGTGCTCTGGGAGATACTGTGTTTGTGGCAGGTACCCCGGCTGAGATTTCGCCGTGAAATGTTTTTGTAAAAAGCATATGCTTCACTGAAGTGTTTTTGCATGCATTGAAATTCTATTCTTCAAGACAGAGTTTGACTTGATAAGGTCCTGACCAACCTCATCTAAATTGGCCAGGATTTGAGTAGAGGTGCTGACCAGATTAATTCATGAGTTGTCTTCCAACCTAAGTTGCTCTCTGATTCTTTTTTATTACTTTTGTTTAAAACTAAGGCCCAGAATAAATAATATTAACTTTTTCTGTTTAAAGTAGACCATCCAAACCTTTGAAAAAAAATGTCTTTAGTTCTAAAAATGTAAACCAGACTAGTACTCAGAATTAAAACACTTCTTAGTTAAACAAAATGTATTGATTGAAGATAGCTTTTTCCACTGATAACATGGAAGTATTTTAATTTTTTATTCAGCATAAACAGACTTTTAAAAACTAGTTTGTGAACTAAAGTTCTTTTTTCCTTAGCTCTAGGTGGAAATTACTCCTATACACAACATGCAACTTAGTGTTTTATCAAATAAAGTATTGAAGACTTAGTCAAGCACCACTGAATCCAGCAGGTGCACTGGCAGTGGGAAAGATCTGGCTCCCAGTGCCAAGTCTAGCATATGCCATTGATGCAGGGTAGTCATACTTGTCCCTCTCTCAGTATGCAGTACATGCACTTAGATAGTGTCCCTCACATCTCACCTGAAAGACAAGGAGCTCTGAGAAGCAAATTTTTGGGAGCTAAATCTGTAACTTCCAGCCTAATGGAAAAGACTTTCTGGGTAAGATGAACTGTATCATTCAGTGTGTGCCTGTTCAGGATCAGGATTCAGGATGTGTCTGTTTTGAAGCAGCTGATGTAGTTGAAATGTATTTTAATGGGAGAGCAAATTAGTTAAACCAAGTTTGTGATAAAGGGACGGTTTGAGGAACTGGTTTTTTTTTCTGTGTAGTATTCTGTGGGAAAAGCAGCTTAGGCATCCGAAGTAACAAATAACTACTGCTTTGTATGTGACAAGGCATTATAAGAATAGTTCTGGTGAATTTGGATATAAATTTTTGGAAGAAGAATAAAAGTAGAATATTTCCCTTGACACTCTGATTTTCAGTGATTCCATCTTGAAGCTTAAGGTCACCTGCACATTGGAAGTGACTAGAAGTTCTCTTGGGGTTTTTTTTAGCGCTTTATTAATGGCCTACAATTTAAGTAATAATTGATATGTCTGAAGTGTAGGAGATAAGTCGAGAAATAAACAGAGAAGAGAATGCCTAACAAAAGCTTTACTGGAGTTGTTTGTTCAGCATATTCCAGCTTGCACATTGGAAAAGCAAGCTTTTTGTTGGGGAGGGGGGAAACCAGAGAGTCCTACACGGTTTTATGCACTTCCTGATATATGTTTACTGTTCTTTCTAGGAGTTCCAACACCCAGTCCAGAAATCCTTCGACACACTTTGAATATGCTTGTACGGGAGAGGAAAATATACCCAACCCCTGATGGTTATTTCATTGTAACCCCACAGACTTACTTTATAACACCATCTCTCATAAGAACTAACAGTAAATGGTACCATTTGGATGAGAGGATACCTGACAGGTCTCAATGTACCTCTCCACAACAAGGAACTATAACTCCCTCCACCTCGGGATGTGTCAGGGACCGAACACTACCCAAAAACCACTGCGACTCCTGCCATTGTTGCAGAGAAGACATGCACAGCATGCATGCATCTACCCTACAGAGGAAATCAGCAAAAGACTGTAAAGACTCATACTGTCCTCCTTCATTATGTCAGGTCCCACCTACTGAGAAAAGTAAAAGTACTGTCAATTTTTCATATAAATCAGAGACGCTCACAAAGCCTAAGGATGTAGAAAAGCAGTCTAAGAAATTTGGACTCAAATTATTCAGATTAAGTTTTAAGAAGGATAAGACCAAACAGTTGGCAAATTTCTCTGCCCAGTTTCCTCCAGAGGAGTGGCCGCTAAGGGACGAGGACACCCCTACCACTATACCTAGAGAGGTAGAAATGGAGATTATTAGGCGCATTAACCCAGACTTGACTGTGGAAAATGTCATGAGGCATACTGCACTAATGAAGAAACTTGAAGAAGAAAAAGCTCAACGAAGCAAAGCAGGGTCTTCAGCTCACCACAGTGGACGAAGTAAAAAGAGCAGGAATCACAGAAAGTCTCATGGGAAATCAAGGTCGCACAGCAAGACCCGGGTGTCCAAAGGAGACCCATCAGATGGCTCTCATTTGGATATACCTGCTGAAAGGGAATATGAGTTCTATGATCCCTTGACTCGATCTCCACGGGAAGGCTGTTTTATAATAGAACACAAGGGAGATAATTATATAATGCACAGCAATCCTAACATGATTGAATCTCACTTTCCCATGACACCAGAGTGGGACGTATCTGGTGAACTGGCCAAAAGAAGAACTGAAATGCCTTTCCCTGAACCTTCCAGGGGAAGCTCCCACTCCAAGGTCCATCGGAGCCACAGCCATACACAGGATAGAAGATCAAGGAATGAGCGGTCCAGTAAGGCTAAAGAAAGGTCTAGATCCATGGATAATTCCAAAGGACCTCTGGGCTCAGCTACTTTAGGCACACCTGAAGATATAGGTGAAGGCTGTAGCCCAGATGACCAAACAACTAGCCAAACCTACATTGATGATAGTACCTTAAGGCCATCTCAGTCACTCAGTCATCAAAGGGCTCTGATTTCATCCGCAAGCTACAAAGAGACTTGCATCCCTGAAATAGCTGGTGGCAGTGTAGAAACCCCCACTTCTTGTAGCCTATTGGAACAAGGCAAGCCTACAGAGAATTTGCCATCGTATAGTGAGCTCAACTCCTGCACAACAAAATCTGCAGTTGACGACTATTTTCAGTGCAACACATCCAGTGAGACTGTGCTTACTGCTCCATCACCTCTGGGAAAGAATAAAGAGGATCATGATACACTAACAGGGACAGATGGGCTAAAAAAAATAACTCCCGCAGAAAGACAGTCTCAACATATTGCTAGGGAGCCTGGGGTGCACAAGGAGGAGTCCCCAAAGGGCCCAAGCAGTGGTTCAGTGATTGCTGGCCAAACTCCAGAGGTGATTGCTAACGGGCGGCTGGTTCAACACCATAGCACCGAATCAAGCAGCCTTGATAAAAGGAAAGAAATATTTAGCAAGGATACACTCTTTAAGCCTCTGCACAACACTCTTTCTGTGAATAGTTATCATAAGTCTAACACATCTCTGCTAAAGCCCCATCAAAAGGCCCCCTCTGACACATTGCCCGGCAGATGTGAGAAACTTGAACAAGCAATGGTAACCGCAGTGACACAAGTCATGCCTGCTTCTCAGAGACAGCAAGAGACAACTGGGAACCAGGAGGCCTCCTTTGACTACTACAACGTATCTGATGATGATGACTCAGAGGAAGGAACCAACAAAAATGCCGAGGAAGAAAAGAACAGGGATGATGTTGGTACGATGCAATGGCTCCTAGAGAGAGAAAAGGAAAGGGATCTACAGCGAAAGTTTGAGAAGAATCTTACTCTTCTCGCCCCGAAGGAAACAGAAAATAGCAACAACCAGAGAGCCACCCACTCAGCCCGCCTGGACAGCATGGACAGCAGCAGCATTACTGTGGACAGCGGGTTCAACTCTCCACGGTAGGACTGTCACATTCATTGCAGCTTTACAGACTAGGAAGTTCCATTTATGGTTTTATGGGTGTGTGATATTGGTGACAGAATGTAGGGCTGTATTAAAAAATTTCACGTGTTTTAAGACAGTGTTTTTTCTACAGCTCTGGAATCCTCTATTCAGATGTGTGGGTTTCCCACCATACAGTAAGAAACCAATGACCATTTGCGGCATTGACTCTGTACTAGTTCATTTCTGTTTGCTGAAAACCTCCCTGTATCCTTTTTTTTTTCTGTATTAAACTTGTGTTTGCTTTTAGAATAAAAGGGATGAGCTCCTGCATACTCTTCCCTTCCCTTCCCTTCCCTTTCCCTCTAAGATACCATCAACAAGACTAATGGAAAGACTAGGCATGACCAGGTGGCATAATCTTTGATTTAGACAAAAAGAAAAACAAATGATATTGTTTTGTGTTTGGGCTTCCTTGTTTGTTTTCTTCAAAAATTATGGAAGTGTATCTAATCACCATTTCAAACTGGTGAGACTGGAATAGCCACTCCCCCTACAAATTAAATGTGTTCAGGGTATTTGAACTTCAGATGTGACTTAACACTGCTGAGAGAGAGGTGCCTTGTCTAAGATACTTTGGAAAAGAGTCCATATGTTTGCATGTGGTGGTGCTGGTTAGTAAGTACTATTTCAGGGATTTCAGGCATCGTGGAAGTCTCAGTGTGTAAGAAGCCTTACAAATGTAGGGAGGAGAGAGTTGTTGGTGCATTCCCTGCCCTGGAGATTTCACAAGTTCATTTCCAGGTTAAGAATCCTTTATGCCAGCCTTCTTCCTTGTCTGTCTGACCTTTGGCAGTCCTAGGTCCTTGATGGAATGGAGCATGACCTGTTTTGTTTGGCCTGCATAGCAACTCATCAGAATTCAGAATAATGACTCTAAGAGCACAGAAATAGTTTTCAGTAGTAGGTCTCTTAGAGTGGCTTACTTAAGCTTAAATTATTTATTGCCTGTGTTTAAAAATAAAACCTCGAAGACTGATTTTGTATTATGTGAAAAAAAGGGGGGATTTTTGTTTGGTTTTTTGTCACTTTTTTATTTTCCCCTGTAAGTGGTGTTCTTGTTCCTCAGAAGCATATTTTTTTTTACATCAATAGCAAAGGCTCTCAGAAAGGCATGTGAAGGATTTCCTGTTTCTACACAGGACTAAATTTCATTTTCAGTTGAAATCCTGTCACTCTGGAAGAAATTCCTTTGGATTTGATGGTTACTCCCACTTATGTTAATGACAAGACAGAAATTAGAGAGCCTGATGCAGCTTGCAGTGATGTATCAAACTAGAGCAGGATTCTAGCGAATGTATATTTTTTCTGAGTAAAGAACCTGAAAAATAATTTGAGTAAATCATACCACTAACACTGAGTCCACTGTAAAAAAAGAAGCTTGAGAAGGCTTTGAATTTATGTTATTGATTGTTCTGCAGATGCCTGACATCTTTCCCACATAGAACTGTTGTATGAACTGTTTGCACTTTTCTTCTTTAAATGTGATGTCTTCCAGTATTTGAAGTGCTATACTTGCAGTCAGTTTTTGTGGGGGAATATGTTGTGCTGTTTGCTTCTTGCTCAGCCTGTCTCACTCCACAGAGTATGAGAGTCACCTCCAGGAGAGGGTATCAATTGGATTAAGAATCAGTTCTTGGACTACTGTTTTGTATGCTAGGTGAATATCAAACCTGTGTTTCTCGTTAATGCAATGGTAGACATCTTCTTCCCTAATTATTTACACAAAAGCTAAAATTTCTGTTCATGTTAAACTTAGCTAGCGAGAGAACAGGATGTGGTGAGCATCTGGATTTAGTGCTGCTATACCACTTCGTTTAAATCATGAGGGAAACAGATGAGCAACTTCAAATTAAGTTTGTGTTCCACACGTTCTTTTTTTTTTTAAATTTTAATTTTACTGTTTACTTATTAACAAATACCATTTTTGGCAAGGCCACATAAAGTAAGCTTAAAAAAAAAAGAACAAACCAAAACATTCTGTAGGGTATTTTGTTTTGTGAGACCAGCATGTAGTCTGGATATTTCAAAGCTTTTTCATGAGCTTTGCATCAAAATTATTAAATTTGGTGATTTTGTTGAGTTTGGGTCACTTCTTGGTATAAGTCTTCAAAAATAAATTGAGTTGAGGGTGAATTCAGCCCTTTGGCTAAAAGTACAATGCTGTTATTATTATCCTACCTCATAATAAAAAATGTACTCCACAGTGCTTTTCCAGGAAATACAAAGTAGTGATCCAGGATCCATCTGGTAAGATTCAGCTAGGTGTGACAGTGTCCTTAAGTAGATGCCATGGGAAGAGCACAAGAACAGGTTGTGCATATAGTGATGTTCCTCAGGTATATTCTTGTAGCCTCCAGTGGTGATGTAACTCTGCTTCCTGAAGTGACGTGGTATCTTTTCATTCAAACTGAAGTATGCAACATTGTTTGGGGAATCAAAACTACCAATTTCACACTATAAAAGAAAAAATATATTTTTGAACTCTGATAAGTTCAAAAAAGGACAGTAAAAAAATTTAGAAAGAAATGGCTGCAGTTAAAGAGATTTGCAATCAGTTGAAGAGATTTGCAATGGTCATTTGACTTCCAAAGTATTTGTGTGCAAAATGTGTGAAGATATTAATCACCATTAGGAAAGAAAAGCCTCACAATATTCCATGCATTGCTTTTATGCAAGTTATATATAGTAAATGTTAGCTGTCACAATTAATTTTATTCCTTTATTTTTAGGGCTTATATAATACTGCTGCTTCTTTGTCACCTAAAGAAAGCTAATTTTGGCATTACTCTGTATGTAAAATTTTCAATGCAGTTTTCGTGTATACGTGTTGTAATGGTCAGTTTGTAATATCAGAGTTGAGCATGTCTGAAGATCTGGAATTGGTGGTCCCATAGAGAATGATACAATACTAAATCATCTCCGAAAACTAAGATTTGCATCTATTTAATTAAAAAGCAGAGGGAGAGGAATAAAAAAATGAGCAAGAGAAGTGCACCATACATCATTGCATGGTGGTATTATCACAGGAATTATTTACTCTGTGTCACCCATCATAGGTCTTTGGAGCTATGGACAATGAAACAATCATTGGCAGAAGAATATCAGTACTGTCAATTTTGACCAGTTTTAAGGACCTATGAGAGTTTTCCTAAAAGCCTCATTGATTTTCCAAACTCAGTCAGTTTAAGTTTATTTAAATATGCCCTGATGACTAGGAAAAGTGTTTTTTCCTTCCCCTATGCCATGCACTGACACATTTCTCCCCTGCCACATCTAAAGCTGTGCATTCCTACTCTTCCCTTGATGCTAGCACTAATCTTTTTTTTTTTTCTTAGGGCTAGTATTTAACTGAGAGCGGTCCCTGATCTGTCTGGCTGCCTGCAAGGCTTAGTCAGGGAAGCAGCAGAAACATGTGGCAGGGTCAGGTCCACACAAGGCAGGCAAGAGCTACCCCTTTCAGTAGCAGGTAAATTTAGGTTGACTTTAAACTGACTATGAAACTTTTGTCATTAGTATCCTTGTTTCTAGTGCTTATTTAGTTACTGCATTCAGTCCTCTAAATATATTCTGTAAACATCTCCATAGCAAGTGGTGATGTCATTTTACAAAGAAGTAGGGGTACAGGTGAAGTATACATGACCAGGGGACCACATGGATGTTTGAAAGCAAATCTGTTCCTGAACAGGCACACATTATTTAGAGATCAAAAATTATTTAATAGTGTAAAGACAACAAAACCAATAGTACTGATAAAAGTAGCCTTAGCATGTCATGGCTGAGCTTTTTAAAAGCTATAGACTAAAATACAAGCTTCTCTGCATTCATAATTAGATGTATCATTAAAAGGCTTAATCTTTAAAAGTGTCAAGTGTCCTGTCACTCTTGTGGTTAAATGATATGTTAGAACTAAAGGAACACTATTTTCAGAATTAAATAGCAGCACTAGTTGTTGTCCAGGGCAAGCTCACAGACCAGGCAGTTAAGATTTCTCATTGTCTTGGTAAGTTGCAATCATCTCAGCTGCAAAGCAAAATTTAAGTGTTGTGTTTAGAAGCATTGTGGGTTTAATGTAAGGTAAAACTTTTATTTAATGTTTTGTGTACAAAAACATAGGTGGAAGAGGAGACAACAGAGGATGCTGTGTTATATGATTGCTGTCCTAACTCTGCCTAGTCACAGAGCTGATTTGATGAAGCTACTTTGTGCAAAACTGCACCAGTCAGGAAAGAAAACTAGTGCATTCCAAGTGCAAGATGGAAGCTATTTCCTTGAGTAAAAAATCCAGATGCTTGATACTGGCTCAGCTTACAGTTTGTGTGACAGTTTCAGCTGTGCTTAGTGCTATACCTGTGTTATGGTATGATGACTGCTGAGCACCTCTGGGACACATTTTGGAAGTAACATATGTGTACTGTCAAAATGAGATGATTCATTGATGTGACATTACATACAAACACAGGAAACCTATTATAAAACACTCTGTTCTCCTTTCCTGTCTGGTTGATAAATATATAGGCATGTCATATATGAGTGTGTATATATATTTCTTTTCCATTCCAGTACTCGGGAGAGCCTGGCATCCAACACTTCAAGTATTGTTGAAAGCAACAGACGTCAGAACCCCGCTCTGAGCCCTGCACATGGTGGCGCAGGCCCAACATTCAACTTCCGAGCCACTGCAGACCCACCCACGAGTGAAGCTGAGAAACTGCAGAAACCTGGTAACTGCCTGCAAGCTTCTGTCACTAGTGTCTGATAGTCAGCCTGCCTCAGATCATCTGTCTCATCCTATACAGCAAAGTTTACGACACTGGGACTGATGTTTACATCTTTGGGGGAAAATAAAACAAGCATCTCAACCACAGTTTTAGTGTTCACTTAAACTGTGCTGCTATGTAGACTAGGGGCAACAAAGAAGTCTTTATTTCAAGGTATTGCTTTTCACATTTGCGGCTCTGTAGCAACAGAATAGCAGTAGGGATAATATGTACACTTTTTGCTTCACTTAATTGTAACTGAGCACATACATGAAAGTCTAGACACTGTAAGTGTAATCTGCATTTTCAATGTCCATGCAGTTGCCAACTTCATTTTAAAAAATGCCACAGATGTGTGATGCCCCTGGTCAGAGGCTAAACTCTGCTGCAGAGTTCATCATTTTTTTCTTCAAAAACTGAGCCACTGCTGAAAGTAACCAGCCAGGATCACCATGAGGAAAAACAATGCCAAACATGACAAGTCATGACCTCAGCTCTATATGTGAATTATTAATACTAATCAGTCATTTTCACTGTGCGTTTTTGTGACACAATTTTACAAATACCTAGTTAAGGAAGTAAAAGGAGGTTTGGGGTTTGTTTTGTTTTGCTTTTTTTCTAGGTATGGAAGGTGGGAAGGGAGGCGGCTCCTCCTTTTGTTTCAAAAATACGAGAGTTGTTTACTTAATGAGACTTGCTACTTGACCTTCCGTAGTCACCAGTGAGGAGGTGGGCCTTTGCATAGAGGGGGGAGTGGGGAGGGAAGGGAAAGATGTAACTGTCATGGAGCCACAATGTGGAGTGACACGAAATATATTAAATGTCTTCAGTATAATTCACTTATTTTAAAAAGATAATCTAATTCTTGTGTCACTTCTGGTATTGCAACTTGCCATTAATATAGAAATCAGGATAACTAATTTCTTGAAACAAAAATATCCTTTATGATATAAATGACAAGTATGGCCTGAAGAATTGATTTCTTTCTAGTGGAAGGACATAAATCTATTTTATGTAGCTTATTAAATAGAGTGCCTAAATTAGGCTATTAAAAATAGCATACAGTGTAATGATTATCAGAGAACAAAATTTAGAGAATTATAAACTTCTGGCCTTTTTATTCAGTGGATGTTATTTGCAATTTACCATTTTACGGACATGTCTGGTTTCTAGAAATTCAATGTGTCCACTTGGTTTGCAGTAGAAATCTGAATCCTGCAGGCACAGTACATCCTAATTGCTCTCCCTAAACTGTTACTCCAATGTAATTAGTACTATGTTAATTACTGCAGAGTAAATTCTACAGAAAGTTAAACTCCAAGAGTAATTTTAGGTATAGGGTCACATTCTGCTCTGTTACTCATGAAACCTGGTAGTGCAACAAACTGACTTTTTTATCAGAACAGACAAATTGGTGGAAGAATAACAAAGATACTAAAATGTGCAACAGCCCAAATTGTTTCATAGAAAAGGGACATTTACCCTGTCTAGCTCTTGTATGACACAGATATGAAACCCAACTGTACATATTAAAGCCCAGTATTTTCATCAGGTTCTGGTGACATTTATTACTCTGTATACAAAGTCATTTGAGCTTCATTTATGTTCTCTATTGTCATCAGAAGTCTTTACTGACGATTCAGCCTTATGTTACACCATTGGATACAGTTCATCTACTTATAAAACAGCTTTCTAACTCTGGACACAATCAGTTTCCAGTTCTGTCAAGAATACGCAGTCAATGCACAGGTCTGTTTTCATTGATTTCAGTGTAAAATTTCCATTTCATAGGAGCAATAAGATCTTTCAGTGCACATAAAGGAAATTATTGTGCTTTTGGTTGGTTATCAAAGTCACTTGGCCTTTAGCCTTCTGCCTTATCATACCTTCCAAGATGTGCTCTAATTACCATATAATGCTTTGCATGACGCATCTTACTATTCGATATGTAACTCCAGCCGTACTTATTCCATGCGAACTGTAGAGTCCGAGTTTTTGTGGGGAATTGTCATATACTATGCAGTGGCTGACTGTGATTTTGTTTCTGAGATGAGCTCTGACATCAGTAGTATGTGTCAATTCAGTAAATAAAAATGTCGAAATGGTAAAAAACTTTACAGTGATGAAGTACTGAAGTACTAATGGCAGTATTAAAATGTGAAGAGCAGAAGCAGGTTTCACCTTTGGAGAAATAATTGTTTGTCATAAGCTAATCAGAATTTGTGCAGGCAGCTGGTTGTACAGAAGACATAATTCCAACAAAATGTGATAGTACATACCTATAAACTGTATAGTATGTTATTTCCTAAAGTTCCCAGAGACCAGCAGACAACATAAATGTCATATTAATGTTGACATGGCATTGTACCAATATTAATGTGACTCTTGGAATATGGAATGTAAACAGAAGTTTCAAATAGAAACGTTCTAATCTTGATTTTTTTTTTCCTTTTAAAATCAACAATGGAAAATAAGAAAATTCCATCTTGAGGTTCTGGTAACAAAACCACGAGAGTGGAGCTTGAGTGCTTTATGTCACCCTAATCCTTTGATGAAATCATAGCCTTGTATTATGTGGTTGCTTATCTATCATTCTTCTAATGTATCAATTTAAAGGTTTACAGAGTTAGATTAGGTTGAATCTGTGTTGTGTTCAACTGTAAAGGGTCAACACAAATCTGTCGGCATTTTGCACACTTAATATGTATTATTATAATACAACATGTTACTTTTATGGTAATTTTTTTTACACATATAACTACCTCCATGAATTTGATGAAATGCAGCAACATGAAAAGTGTATTGTACAAAGCAAGGTTAGCAACTTTGAAGCATTAGGTCATGGCGTTCTCTTGTGTGTCAAAGCTTGCATATGAAGTCATCATGTTTCCATTGCCACAATTTCCTTCTACAATGTTAAAAAGATGGCTTTCAGATGAGTCACTTTGACATGGCTGCATAATTGGGATAAAAGTGAAAGGGAGGCTGAAACCTTCCATCCTCTCCCCAGTTACTGCTAAATTTTCTGCCTGGTAGAACTTGAAAATGTATTTGTAATTTAGCAAATTAGAAACATCTACAGACTGTGAAATATGATTGACAGTTTGGGATTTAACAGAAGACACTCTGGGTATTTTCTTGGCAGCCTTCAGATACTTGGGGCCCTATTCTGCCTCCATCTTTGTCAACATTAGTACGTCATTGTTTCTCTGAACTGGCAAGGGTGTTAAAACAGCTCTTCCTTTAATGATACACACTCTGGTCTCTAGATTGTGTGCATCTGAAACATTTGCTCCTATAGAAATTACCAACAGCCTTTAATTGACGTTGCTGGGAGCAGTATTAGGGTCCCTACTTGAGGTATGTGCCTATTGTTCAAAGAAAGTGGGCAAGTTTCCCAGAGAAATTAAGCTGGCTTTTGAAAAGTAGCCAGCTGCAACAAGCCACCTTTCAAGAGGGAAGAAAGAAAGATTTTTCCAAAAACCAAAGGAAGAAAGTGGCAGTTGAACCTAAGCAGATCGCATTATATACAAATCCCGATTTATGAACACCTTTCAGCAAACCTAGTACCATTATCCTGATACAAATTAATATACAATCATCAGTTGAGCTGATTTTGCCATTTTAAGTATTTCAGTTAAAATTCAGAAGAAATCATAGCCATTTGACTCCCAGCACCACTGTAAAATGACTGTTAATGTGAAACAATGTTCACTCAACTTTAAAAAATAAAAATGTATTGGAAAACAAATATTTTAATGAAAACTGTGGCGTAAGTGCTTGCCAGCAGTAGTCACTGTTAGGAAAGAGAACAAGCAAACCAGCATTCAGAGGCCACCATGAACACATATATAACACTTTGCACTTAAATCACACCTTCTTGCCTGAGGGTCTCAAAGCACTTGCCTGTGAGGTAGGCAGAGTTCACTGACCCTACTTTTTGTCTGGGCCCATTGGAAAAAGTAAAGGCTAAGAGTCTGCAGACTAACTTATTAACTAGTTGCTTTTTTTAAGTTACTGAAGTAAGTTTAACAGTTAACCAAAGTGTTTATATTCTGAAATTGTTCTTTCCATGCATTCAGTTTGTTTAAGTAAGAAACTACGGCCCTGTAGACGCTCTTGAATTAGCAGTTTCAAAAACAATTTTGCAGTCATACGAGTACTGGCAGCAGTGGTTTTTGAAGCAGTCATGTTAATTAAAAATTTGTTTTTCAAATACATTTTGTAGTGCTTTTCCCAACACAATTGTTCAAATTGTTGTACTGAGAAAGCAAATAGCAGTCCTAATCTGGTGTCATACCCACAGTTTACAATTCTCTTTGCTCTTCTGAAGAAAACTGTACAGTATTAGAGAGAAAAGTTCTATTTTTTACAAAATTCTTTAAAAAAAAGGCTATATATCTAAAATGTTCCCCCCAGCATAAGTAAAGTGCATCATTACTGCATGAGACACATGCAGTGGACCCACCAAAAGCCAAGCTGGTGCTAGAAGAAAACGGGACTATCACACTTCTTTTATAGTGGCGCTCTAAACGTTGGTTTCAGTTATGCAAGTGTAAATCTGGCATAACTCCCCTGATCTCTGAGGATCTGAGAGAGATGGGAATGGGTCGTTAACTCCATTGAAGCTCAGTTCTGAGCTGAGGGTTTCCGTGTTCCTCCCCCCGCCCCCGAGACACTAAACACAGAGAAGGAGCAGAAGGCCACGCAGCTGGCTCTGGAAGGGCAGCCTGGGCTGAATCCCTGCTGGAATGCACAGTCACCCAGCCGGGATCCGTGACAGCCGCCAGCGTGCCCCACCGCACAAGGGTGATTTTCCACGTGGTGCACTGCCCTCTGTTGTATATCGGTTAGAGCCACCCAAAGGATACCCACCCAGATGTATGAAAGGGCCCTTGGAGTAATTGGCACAGATGTTACTTTTATGTGTGGAGGAGATTTTAAGTTTAAAGGGATCAGAATTCTGCAGGTAATTTTCTGTGAGTGACTGAATGTGGCTGTTGCATTAGGTTTAAATGAGTTAAAAAATGCAAGTGGGACTTACTGTATGTTAGAAGGGAGTTTTGCAGCCAAGACTGCCTTGTATAAATGTGTTTGCACTGAAAAAAAAAAATTAAAAATTACTTGGTCTCTGGTTGCTGTAAAGGTCATCCAAGATGGATGTTCTGTTTATATTGTATAGTATTTCATATGAAATAATTGCAGTTCATGAAATGTCTTCCCTAACGTTACTGATTTATAACAGCACATTTGTAACATGGTTTTTATTGTGTCAGTGTACCATATTGTAAATGATGATTACTTGTCATGCTTAGTATAATAATTTAAAGGAAAAAAAAGGACAGGGATTTTTGTAAGTCTATATTTGAAAGTCCCTCCATATGGTAATATTGTGTTCATGTTGTTTATGTAGTGTTGTGTGAAATATCCATTTTGGATTGTGTTACTTTTTAAGATATTAAATAACATTTGGTTATATGTTCTAAGTGGATTCTTTGCACTCATCGGTGGTTTTTAGAGAGTATACTTAGATTTCCATTTAACATGCTGTTTCTCTCCCTCACTTAGGAAACCTTGAACAACAAACCAGAAATCTCAGATGAACAAACACTGTAACAACTTGCTGTGTTTCCCTATGCTTTATAAAAGCTCTTTGAGCCATTAAGAGTGCAAGGGCGAAAATATACCTTTTTTTCTGGCTTGGACTGGATATAAAGTTGACAGCTGCAGGGCAAATGTGATCTCCACTGAATGTGAGTGCCCAGCTGAGATGCACCCAAGCTCCAAGAAATGAGAAGTCCATTAGGACCTCCTGATGCCAACGGCAACAGGTGTCAGATCCCTCTTCTCCTCTCCTCTCCATGCTCATGAGCTAAAGGAAGACCTGATGCACATCCAAGAGAGAGGGTTCTAGCAAGGAGGTTTTTTTCACATTCTTCAAGAAAACTGATAGCTGCTGATTGGAAAGGCCCAGGTGGACAATGTAACATGCAAGTGCCATTTTCCAACCTCCTACCACCACCTGGTAGAAGGTTTGGAGGAAGTTTAGGGTCCAGGAGATTTGCCAGAGCTGTGCCATGAGAACTGCTGTTTGCCAAGGTCAGCTATAAGAATTTACAAGGTTTATAAGATAAAAAACAGAGCAGCATTTCTTGGAAATAGGTGCTGTCTTAAGCACCTTGGCTTGTCACCTGCTAGTGGCACATACTACTGCCACACTGTTCCTAGTCTTAGCTCATTCCCCTTCATCCACCTGCTTCCACTGTAATCCATCTTCATGAAATTGCACATTTTGAATTACAGGGGCGAAAAATCCCAAAACCAGACAGGGTTTGGTTAGGGCTTTATGCCAACATTGACCTAGTGCTTTGCACAGGCAAAGTCAGTTTGGGGTTTTGGTAAACTCAGACTTTCAAGGCCTATTCTGTAGTACTGGAGAACTTTGCAAGCACGATTTCCCCCTCACAGAGCACTTTGTTTTTGTTTCTCTCCTTATGGTGTGCTTGTATTTTAGGTGCTAAATTAGGCTAATCATTAATTACCTAGAAAGAAACTACTGTTGTCCAAAGTTACCACACCATGCACTTTAAAACTTGCTTGCAAGCCTGGCTTGAATTCTCTGTATACATACTGTGCTGACAGGTAAACTGAAGGTCTTGATCAAGGGACATCTTTTTGGTCAAAATACTGAAAATTTCTAGGGCCACTGCTTGGCTTAAGAAGTAGTCTTTTGCTGTTAGGTCACGCCTTTCTGCTGAGAGCACTGAGTAGATTTACATCCCTCAATATCTACAGATATCTTACATCTTTAAGATAACTTTTTTGAAAGATCTCTCCAGATTTTTTCTCTATCAGGCTCTCAGCTGTTTCTTTAGTCTGCTCTTTTCCTCATAACTTACTTTCTGTAATATCCTTCTTCTACTGAATCCCCTCATCTTCTGCTTCTTTTTGACATTTATTTTTCATTGGGTTGGGTTTTTTTTTCCCTACATGTTACTTGACATGGGAGTTCTTCTGGCCCATTTCCCATCCTCCCTTCTCAAAATGTCATTCTAATCTTAGAGTGTCTTTCTCCCACTTTTCCATTACTTTCCCTTTTTTGCTTTCCCTGCTCATCAGAAAGACCTTAGAGAAGAGACGATGGTCAGCTGCTTCAGGATAGGTGCACCTGTCAGCTCCTCCCTTCAAGCCAGTTTTTAATTTTAAAAATGTTTAGGAATGTAAATATACCCCCATGTCTTAGTCCTGTCTGTTCTCTTCCTCCATTTGGCTGCTGCTCCTGTGTTTTTTAAAGACTCTGTGCTATTCTGTCCAGCATCTCTATGACTTGAGAGCTCAAAAAGAAGACACAAAACTCCACACTGTACTGGAACACCAGGTCACATCTGTCTTCCTCAGGGCATCAAGCAAGGCCTCAGGTAAATGCTTAAAAAAAGCAATTTATTCAGCTGTGCTTTGCAGAATGGATATGAAGAAAATGGCCTCTACTTACTAGCCTTTCATAAATTGCAGGGAAGGAGCCCATGGCTCTGACACTCCTGTTCACTGTAGCTGGTACTTGAAGAGAGAAGGATTTTGAGCAGTCAGTGGTGCTGGGGCTTTGATAACTGCCTGTGGTTTTGTGTGGAGATGGCTGAGCTTGCATTTATAAGCAACTTCTTCTATGCCCCCAGGTCCTCATGTTTAGCAAAGTATTTTTAGCCCAGCTGTCACAGAAGTGATGAATGGGGACAAGGAATGAGAAATCCCAAGTACTTTTATTTAACATCTTTTTTCTTCTCTCTCATCCTAATAAGAACATAAACCCCTAACCCTGTTCTGCCAGCTATGTGAAAGTAAGTAAAGACAGTAAATAAATCTACCAACATGGCTGTGCATACACTGAAATAGTTATATACTTTGGTTTCTTGCTTAGGGAAACCTGAAGTCTTTTGTTCTGAGTTCTCTCAATCTCTCTCCTCTTGTCCCTCTGCTTGTTGCTGGTAAGATTAGACCAGTTGCCTTGTAAGTGCCAAAGAGGGTCACTCTGGCAGGAAGCTGCAAAGTAGCAGCTTCCAGCACATTCAGTAGTGTACCAGTAGTGAGAGGACAAGCAAGAGCCAGGGGTCTCTCCTGTGGATATAGGCTTTCCTCGTGCAGAAGTCAAAAGGTACACCAGCATTGGCACTTTAGATGCAAGCAGGGCTGTGCTCCAGCAAGGAAATGTGCCTGTGCCTGGGTGCCCACAGGCACTGTGCTGTGGTTCAGTTGCAGTCTGAGCACAGATGGGCTGCACCACTTGCTGGTGAAACTTCTGTACCAAAGGATGCACATCAGGAGCAGAGCCATGGCGCTACAGCCTTTTTGGGTCCTAATAGCTGGGTTTTTGGAAAATGAGGACCTAAGTAATTAACTTTACAGGGCAGCTTATGCACTGGAAGGGTTTGAATGCAAACCCCACCATGACCCATGTACCTGAAGCCTGCTGTTGCTGTGTCTCCACCATGCACACACTGTGCATGAACCACTGGGCAGTGACTGCCAGGAGCAGCCATCAAGACTGCAAAGTTAAGGACTCAGCAGTGCAAACCTTTGGGCTAGGTGTGCCATAGGATTATGGGCAATGACAGTGACAAGGACAGCAGAGAAGGACATTTGACTTTCTGGTTATGGCAGATAATAGATGTCTCTGCCTCCACAGTGAGGTCTCCCTCTTCCCTCTGCACTGCTGTTCCTTGCTCAGTAGCTTTGAACCAAATCCCCAGTCTCAGCTTCCTCCCTGAAGAGCTGTGGGGCCCCAGCCCCTTGCTGCCATTCACCCCCATCATAGGGAAGCTGTGCTGAGGGAGAGGCTCTTCTCTGTCCAGTTTAGTGCAAGCCTCTGGCTTGGGCCCAAAGTGAACCTTTCAGAGAAGTCTGTTGTGCATCCAGCTGCTGCAGTTCCATGTGCTTCTTTGTGACACAAGCTGATGAAAACTTAAAGATACTTGTTAAGAAACTGGTCCAGCTGTAGAACTCACCTAAAGCATGACCCTGGCACAGCTCGGTAAAATGGTAACCACTTATTTTTTTCTGCTCTTCTTTTTTAACCTAGACAAAGCAGTATGGTTTTTTTTCTTTTCTTCTAAAGGAGTGCTGAAGATTCCCAGGGGACTCTGAGTTGAGGCAGAGGTCAGATAAAGTCTGTGGCAGAAACATCAGGGCAAGCAGGAGGAGAGGGGCAGGAACCATTTTATCCATCATGATGCAAGTGCACAAGGCCACCCTGGTGACCAGCCTGAGGAACAGAGGTGCCAAGTCCACAGAGGGACCCCAACTGGAGCCCTCTGCACTTGCCTTGCTCCATGAAGGAGGACACATCCAGCCCACGAAGTAGAAAAAGAAACCTAAAAAGCTCCCAAGCTCTGCTGTTCTGCTGTTCCATGGCTCTTGTGCCTGGCAGGCTGGCAACTCCCCAGAACCCTCCCAGCATCATGGACTGTGTCCCCTCTAGTCTAGATGGGACTAGTGTCTCATCTTCTCCCCACTTACTTCTTACTTATGAAGAAAGTCATTCTATCTTGTAACCACAGTGCTTTATTTGTAAATAGTTGCCAGTGGACCCTGGAGATTTATTATTAATTAATGATGAGGAAACTCAGGAGTCCTGAGGTAGGCAATATATTTATTGCTCCTCCTTAAAGGTAGACCCCTTTGCCTTTATGGTTTTATTGTTACCTATAACCCAATATCAAGAGACAATTATCTCTCATGCTTTGCTGTTAGGCAGCAGACAAGTTTCACCAAATCACAGTTAGTACAGGAAAAAAAACAAAGTGAGAAACCCACTTATTTTTGCACACATAAGTAAAAAAAAAATCCCAGAAAGCTAAATCTTTACAGAATGACAAACAGCTTTGAAAAGCTCTTTCACTGCATTTAAAACATTTGCTGGGAGATGGGTGGACCTTTCTTGATCCAGAAACTAATGAAAGACTATTGCCTTAAAATATTTAGACCATAGCAAGTTTCAGAACTGTTTGTCTTTCTAAAAATTAGTTGCTTGGGATGTTGTGGAAGAGGAAGCTGCCTTTTTTGACACTGGATTAGTAGCAAGTTGTCAGGTCCAGTCAGTTGAGACCACCAGGTTCAGTCTCAAGACAGAGAAGAGGATGTGAGTTAGTCTCACCTGGCAGCTTTTTTTTTTTTTTTTTTTAATAAAAAGATTAGTACAGTCTCTAGACTCTATTGGCATGTACTATGTGAATTTTATGTCTCATGACTGCTGCCTTGTGCCATGGATAATGCAGTCAGGGATGCAACTCTGGCATGGGTCTGCATGAACAGACAGGTCAGCAGGCAACCAGCTTCTGCACAGATTTCTTCCAAACTGGGATCTCTGCAACACAAGGGGAAGAGAAGGAGGGTGGATACCATTCTCCATAAGGAAAATGAGGGAATTGGAGTATCGGGGCTTAAAATCCTGAGAGAGTTCACCAAAATAAAGAGGAAAACTCGAGGACAGAGAAATGTGAGGATTTACTTCAGTAGCAGGGGATTCATAGTTAGGACCAGCAGCTGGAGAAGGAATATCAGTTCAAGACAGAAGAAAAAATCTTTGCATTATTGGGAGGCTGGAGGATCCTGAACTCCCAAAAGCCAGCTGAGGTGGGGAACTACGTGTGCCTGCCTTCATGGTTTATACAGACTTAAAATAAATAGCAACTGATACTGGAATGTTCTGATGTGTCTGTGGTTGCACTGTAAGCACGTGGTGTCCCTGAGCGATGCCCAGCAGGGGCCAGGAGATGGTGCAGCAGAGGGCAGCAGAGATTGGCTTTCCTCGAGTGCCCCGTTCGTAGGCAGAGTGGGGTCTTGGAAAAAGCCCTGTGGGGAAGGATGGAGAGAGATCCTGGTAGGGGCCGTCTGGCAGTCCTGCCATGCAGACTCCTCCTCTCTGCTGCCCAAGTGCAATGGCCCTCCTGGTTAACTCCTGGCCTGAAGAACAACTTGCTACCTTTCACCCACTAGGTAGGAAGTAGGCACATCTTGCAAACCTGGTGAGGTATTCCCCTCTGCTCAGGCAGCCCCCTAAAACACAAGTCATAATTGCTTGTCTCAACCTATCAGCCTCCCCCTCCTCATGTGTGCAGGAGGTTTCTGCTCCTGAAAGCTTTGGTCACCCTCAAGGCACCCATATTTGTCTTACAATAAAATCTTCTCCCTTTTTTCCCCCCATTCTTATCATACATGTAATAGCTTGCTGTTCATTCCCTTGCAAAGCCTGCAAAGTGCCTCCAAACTTATTTTGTGTCCAAAAAACCATCTTTTCTCTCCAGCAGAGGGTCTGTGGTACATCCTAGATATTTGCACATGGCTGCAGTCGCCAGACACTACAGATTACAGGAGGGAGATGGATGAGCACCAAACAATTTCTTCTCCTCTTGTCCCTTCTTGGAGGCAGGGAAGTTTTGCTGTTGGCTCTGCTTGCCATGCTGGTACAGGAAACCTTTTGAACGTCACTTGAAGGCTTCTCCATTTCTAGCCATGATTGTCAGGGGAACTGAAAGGGGGAACCTGCAGAAAAAGTTCAGATCATTCAATAAGATTCATCTTTTATCTTCTATTTGTTTACCTATTGCCAGTTCCAAATTAGCCCATTAGCATTGCTTCAAACAGAGGAAAAGTGCTGGCAGAGATGATCTCCACCCTGTGGCTGCTGTGTGTGTGCTCAGTACAGCCTCAGGCTGTGTTTGTGTCTCTCTGGTTGTATCCTTTCTCTCACCCTTGCGGGATTTTTGGCAAAAAATTCCTGCTTTTGAGCCTGGGTTTGTTCCTGGCCAGCTGGGACCCTTGTCCCTGGCTGAGACCCTGGATGGTGGGCTTGTTGTAAAATAACTTATTCAGTCTTGGGGTGTGTTTATCATATGAAAGGTGTTCACCAGAGAGGGTCTCTGTGCTGCAGTGACAACCTGTGCCCAGGTACAGAGGTACTGTGAATGGTACTTTCTTACAGTGAAGCTGCCCACCTGCCTTATTTGGCATTCTGGCTAGGATGGCACTGTTAGGACTGTCATGATCCACACTGGTGACAAGCAGCAAGTGTTGGAGGGGAACACACAAAGAGCCTTTACACAAAATTTCCTATGCTTCAGCACTGTGCTGGAAATAGGGCCAACAAAACAAGATTTTTTTTCAAGAGAGAAGAGAATACTCAGCTTCACAGAGTCAGACAACTGGCTGAGCAGCTTTTCGCTAGAGAGATCTTTTTATTTAGAGGTTAAAACTGGTAAAGGACCTGTCCACTCTGCCCTTTTATCAGCAGTCTCAAATGAAATGCTGTTTTGCTCAGCTTCCTGGAAACATGCCAAAGCTTAACACTAACAGGAGTACACCTTTCCTATGGACAAGGTGGGGGGAAACAACAAAAAAAGTAATTTATCATGATCTGTGCTGTCAGCTTTTTCTGATAAATAGTCCATATAATTCACAACAGGAAAGAGATTTTTATCAATAAATTACTTTAGAAGAACAGACTGATGGGAACAGTCCCCCAGCCTGCACTTTGGTAGAAGGTAAATTCTGTCCCAGTGATGCCTCACATACACTGGATGTGTGGAGAAAGGCAGGGTAGGAGTAGATGTGTGAGGAACAACACTGAGAAATTGTGATGAAAATCATGGGGACATCCTTTTCCAAATGGGATGAGGAGCTCTGGCTTGTACTGATACATAGTTTGTTTGCATGGCACTATTTATAATTTTGCTCACACTTCCTAAATGGTACCCCTAATGGAAAATTACGAATTCCTTATAGTCTGTCATGTACCTGAATTATTTTCTTTATTTTCAATGGGACAAACTACCATTTTCTTGGCTGATTCAGAACAGTGAACACTGGAGACAATGAACTGACCAGGAACAATGAAGCGCTGTATGTGAAACCTAGCTGGATATTACCTGTTGGATTGGAGCTCATTGAAGCTGATCCTTCATCTCATCCCTTGCCTTTTCCATCACAGAGTACCACAGACAATTTCAGATGTGCCCAGGCCATCTGCTTCAGACATTCTTGAATGCAGCCGTCCCCTGGGCACCAGGGGAAACTGTGTGACACACAAAGCAGCAGCTCCTCTGGTTTTTTGGGGTCCTTCAGTGAGGGATTCCTTTGAAGCCTGTCTGTGGCAGCTCTCCAGGGCAATGGGGATATGTGGCTGTCATTGCTTTGCACATCCCACATGATGAGGCACTTCACCTGCCATGGAGCAACCCCCTGTGGAGAGCAGGTACTGTTTCTACTGCCTCAGCTCCTACACCATTTATTCCTCATCCTCCTCCTTTGTATTAATTTCCTGAGCTGCCCTAGCTGTCACATCTGCACAGTTACCAGCTGGTTTCCCATTTTTAATTGCCCTCAGAGGGCTTCTTCAAGAGCCACACCTGCTTTTGTAGGGGCCTTAATTTGTCACTGTCCAAACTGGAGCAGCAAGCATTTAAAATGCAGCCTCTATGAGCGTGTTGTATTTCTTCAAGTGCGTGATTAATTGCTAGGCCTTTACAGGCTGCACTCAGCTATTTCTGCATAAAAGAGTTTCTTCTGCTGGAAAGCTCCCCACATTATGGATATTAAATATCTTCTTCTCCATAGGACCTGGGTTTGTTCATCCCATTTGTTCTTGACGAAAGAACACAAAGAATGTATGGAACACAAAGGATGTATGAAACACAAAGAAAGCTCAGTGCCCTCACAATTTTATTTTGTTTAGAGGGGGAAAAATAGTTATTTTTCTTTGTCATAAGTGTTCTTGTAAGGAACCACTTGAGATTAAGGCAGGAGGGGATGTTTCAGGATGTTTCACCCAGCCTCTGCTGCAGTGTAAGTAAGCAGTTTGTATAATCCAGCTCATAAACTGCTTGAATTCCACCTTAAAAAATATTCAGGTTTTTTTTTTTTTTTGGTCTTCTTTCACAGCTGCTATTTGAAGGCTACTACAAAATCTTAGTTTTTAAGCCCAAAATTATTTCCTTGTTATAGCTGTGCTTGGAGAATCCCTCCATGGATGGGCAAGGGCTGCTTTACTTCTCTCTTACAGAATCTACTCAGTTGTGATGTGGTCAGTAGGGTTACCCCTCTCTCAGCCCTCGCATTCTCATGGACAATGTATGAACTGTGAGATGAAAACCACATTGCTGCCTACTCTGGTAAGCAAGGACTCAAAGCCTTGCACCCCAAAGTTCCACCAGTATGGAGTACATGGAAAAAGTATCAAGGGAGAGTGCAATTTACAGATGGATGGATGGATGGATGGATGGATGGATGGATGGATGGATGGATACACTGGGATGCAAATAAGCCCTTCCAAAAAATAATTTTTAGTTTGTGAAAGCCTCCTTCTGCCCAGGGATCATGTAGAGGGTGTGAGGCACCTCCTGGAAATCAGAAGCAGGCTCCTGCTGAGTTGCTTGGTATGGTTGTGTCCTTGAAGGGGTAAAACTAACCTGAATAAGGGGTACAGTGAATGCTGATGTACTGGTTGTTTTAGTGACGTAGGATGAGCAGCACGTGGGACCACTGAAGAAAGGTTGAAACTGCCTCTAATGGACACATGGCCCAGTTATGTACATTTATGTGGCCAGGAGCCTTTGCATGGGGGCAGCCCAGTGAGAGCAGCAGGTGGAGTGAGTGTTCAGTAGGGATTGTGGATGATCCCCTGCAAGCCTGACCTGCGTTCCAAAGACTTTGCAACAGCTGATGTCACCTCAGCCTCCCTTTTCCTGTCTGTCAAGGAAGCAATGACAGTGTCTCCAGCCAATTTTGGGGCTTGATTAATATTAATTGAACAATGTATCTAAGTGGTGAGCAATGTTTTAGTGTATTATTAATTTCTTGGGTAAAACAGAAGGCTGGTCAAGAGCTGTCAATGCACACTCTGGCAGCCGCAGAAAATTGGTTGGTCATGTGTTCCCAGCAGAGAATGCTGACATTTTGGGGCTGCTCCCTTGGGGAGGGATGGAGGAACATCTTCTATGCAGGCACTGGTGTCCCTTGCTCCTGAAGACTAATACAATCCTGATACTAAAATGCCTCATTTGCTGCAACCAAGGGAGAGTCAAAATCAGCTCCCTGAAGCTCAGCTAAGCCCTGATATGTGCCGGTGTGGAAAGTGGGCACTGAATTTCCCCCACCTCAGCCCACTCTTCATATCCCTCCTCACCATTTCTTTGCTACCTGTGACTGTTTTAGTTGGAGCTCCCCTGCACTGACAAAAGCTGAGAGTTCCCAGTGTGGAGCTGCTGGGACATCTGACCCAAGGATTCTCCGTTCAACCTCGAGCCAAGCTTCAAGTGGGCACAACTAGCAGAGCAACAGGTGCCTCACTCCCCCTTCTTCCCTCCCCTTCCTGCTTTTATGTATTTTGTTTCCTACCAGTGGGATCAGACTATAATGACAACAAAGGCAGCTTGAGATGCAGTCCAAGTCCTGAGAGTGGGGGGTACATCCAGCTGGTTCCTGTCTTGGATCATTTAGGGCCAGGTACACACGAAGGTCTTGCTGTGCCCCCTCATCCTCCTGTGGAAACAGGAGCAGGAGGGAAGCTTGCTCGGAGTGCTACATGGAGGCAGCAGGTTTGGGGTGAGGAGGAATCGGCCCTAGTGCAAAGGGTACCGGGAGAGTTAAAAGGGAAAAAGAGGAAAAGTTGCTATGAGAGACGCAGAAGGAAGGAAGAAGTCCCAACCCTTCCTCTCCTCCTGACGGCAAGGATCACTTTTGTCCCAAAGGCGCTGTTCGCGGGCAGGCCGGCAGGGGGCGCGGCCGGGCCGGGCTCTGCGGCTCCTCCCGCCGGCCTCAGGGGCCGCGGCCTCGCCGCCTCCGCCTGGCGGGCGGAAAACGGGCAAGCGACGGGGAGCGGCGGCGAGCGGGGAAATGTGTGTCCCGTTCTGGGCTCCTCAGTCCAAGAGAGACGTGGAGCTCCTGGAGAGGGTCCAGCGGAGGGCAACAGACACGCAGCACACCTTGTGTCGCTGCACAAGGTGTTCCCGCGTCTGGGACAGACGCCTGGCTGGGCTGGGGACAGACAGGGCAGGCTGCCTGGCAGCTCAGAGTGCTTTCCTGATGAAACTGGCCTGGCAGAGCTGAACTGATGTAATTGATACAGATTTGGGATAACGTCATACTGGTTTTTAAGTCCATAGCAATTTCCATGTATTTGAAATATGAGAATAACCCATACAGTCCATATAATCCATGCAATCCATCTCTATGAAGCTTGAGAATTACTGTGTCCGGTCAACTGTAATTCTGAAATACAGTAGAGGGACAGTGGAGCTACAAGTAACACTGAAGAAGGCTTCAGGCACCTGCTCATACAGAGTAACATCTACTGCTTCAGAAGGCTGTAAACATCTGCATTTGCTCTTTATTGTTCTTCAGTACAACTTTTTAAACTCTGGATCTTACATGCATTCCACCTGTGTGGAATCCTCTCTACCCTTTTGTGATTGGTCAGTGCACCTCAGCACTCCATGTCTCATCACCTTCAATCCTGTTCACCTGTTTTACTCAGTTGTAGCCCGTTAGGGATGAGGCTTGGCCACAGCCCGACTCCCAATTACCACAAGCTCTGTGCTTACAACACTGAAATGTTCTGATTTTTGAACCTTCTCTTAACTTAGATGTGTTTTGATACTTACACAAAATATGTTTTTCTGTGTATGTGAAAGTTATCTTTAAAAACAGCTGTTAAAGACTTATGCTGAAGTGCAGGGTTTCAAACTTTCCTCTGCATTAGGCCATGTTTTCTTAAAAACTTCCTGTTGGATTTGCTGTGACCTGCCATCTCTGCTACAGCCCTACAGGGAAAAGAAGGTGAGGAAATGTTACATGGAGCTTTTCCAATGCCTTTCACTTCCCAGTGGCCAGAGCTCATTTGGTCTGCACCTCCCTCTGAGGTATATGGGTTAACATCTGACAGATGCCACAGTACCAAGCCTGACAGAGTTCAAGAAGCATTTGGACAATACTCTTGGGCACATGGTGTGATTCTTGGGGGTGGTCCTGTGAAGGGCCAGAAGTTGGACTTGATGATCCTTGCAGGTTCCTTCCAACTCAGAATACTCTGTGATTTTGTGATGTATTAGTTAGGAGACAAGGAAGATGACCAGCACTGCAAAACCTTCTCATTCACCTCTTATTTGTGAAGTCTCTGTACTTGTGAAGGATGCAGGCTGGTGTCTGGACCGAAGATGAAGTGTCTCCACGAGGCTGCAGTCTGTGCAGGCAATGCAGGCTGCATCCGGAGGGATGCTGGAGAGCTCACCTGCTGAGCCTTAGCCAGCCATGCCACTTGCATGGCCACCAAGGTCATTGGTAAAAAGGGCTCAGCTTATTTAGCTGTGAAATTGCCATTTTTGGCACTGTTGTGGGGAGCTGACTGAGACTTATTCCTGAGCAGGCAGTCCCTCAGCACCCCCTTTTCCTGAGGACCCATGTTCATGGAACATGAGGGGAGCATCTCTGGCAGACCTTGGCAGTGCTACTGGTTCAGAGGGAGTTCTGCTGTGAATTAAAGGACTCGTTGGCATACCTGCACTGGTCCTCCTTCATCATCCACTCCCTGCTCTGTGGTCAGTTAATATAAGGAAAATGAGGTAAATTCTACTGAGTAGGCTTGGAGATTTAGTTCTATTAAATTAGTCTCTTCCATGGACATTGTTGGTTTGTGGAGCTTAGAGTGGAGTAGGGCCCCCTTGTCCTTGAGGCCTGTAGTGTTGATTTTCAAGGTCTTGTAGACATTTGCACCATCTCCCACTGGGAAAGGGGGGCTCTGGAGAGCCTGAGCCTAATGCACTCTCGTACCAGTGACAATGCTCTTAATTTCTGTGCAAGCAGTTGATGTGATCATGACACAGTAGGCTTAGAGAAGTGGGTCTGAAGAGAGCATCCAGGGCTCACCTCTCCTCTTAGAGGTGCAAAATGTTTTGTCATGTCCATAGCCTAGTGGGAATGCACATGTTCCTAAATGGATGTTCAAAAGGTTAAATAATGAAATACATCTGGAAAAAAGGACTGCATATACAAGCTACATCATCTTGTGTGGTGCATTTAATGTCCTTAATTTACATGCTGACAACTTTGCCATTTCTAAACAATGTTATCATTTGTCTTTCTGATAATTAATCAGCACAAGCTTCAAACACTGTTTATCACACTTTGATGCAGCAATTAGACAAGAAAGGCAAAGTGTTGAAGGGAAGGTTTTGGGCTGTTTTTTTCTTTAAAAATCTTACAGTATTTACAAAAGTGCTTTTTCTAACACCATTTTTAGAATTATTCACTCATTCACAATCAGTCATTGTATAAAAACATCATTCAGAAATAGGTTTTAAAATACACCCACCTCCATTGCATAGTATACAGAAAAATAGGCGAGAGTTAAGACACTTGATTTTTGAATGAGAATGTGAACTGATTCAGAGGTATGACATTTCTGAGGAAGAAAGATGCACTTTTCAAAAAATAATGAGCTGTAGTTCTCCTGAAGCTAGTGAACTTCTTGAAGGTCTGCCATCAACATTTCCCTTTATAGACCAAGTATCTTTTACCATACACACAATGCTTGCATTAAGGTCAAACAAATAATATTACAATTGGATTTAGTCTTCAGTATTTGCACAAGAACACTGACAAAAATGAGTTACACAAAGTGCTCACAAGGATCAGTCTTGGTTTCATGTGTCATGGCCCATCTGTGGAACAACTCAAGGGACACAATTTGATATTTTCAATTTCTGTTTGTATAACTTAGGAGCTGAATATACCCTTAGACCTTTAGAAAAATTTCTTCTGTAAGAAGACCTTGGCTTCTGCTTGCTGGTGAGATTTAAAATGACGTGTTCTGGAGGGGTTAGCAGGCACTGATGGTGTCTATCCTGATGATTTTCAGACAAAACTTAGTAATGTGGTTATCTTGTATGCTGACCTTTTTTTTTTTTACTTTTTTTTTTTTCTTTAAAAATATGCTCCAGTGATTTCATTGAGCCTGGTCCATTAAAGAGCAACAGGGAACTCTGAACAATAGGTGCTTGTTTTACAGCTACTGCAAATGCTTCGAAAGCACTAAATTGCCTTTTATACTCAGCAGTCTAATAACAAAGCCTGATTTTTTTCCATTTTTCTCCCAATTGGTTTGATGGTTCACTTGAGCTTTAAAAACACATTACATAAATCTTTACAGCTATTAGAGAAGTCTTTTGTCAAGTTTAATTTGGTGTTTGTTTTTTTTTTCCCCCACAGTGTAATCATTCACCCTTAGATGCACTGTAGCACACATACTGGGATCATGCTTGTGTCTGGATCCAGAAGAGTAGGAAGTCCTAGAGGTTTGTTTTACATGGGGAGGGACCATAATCCTTCCAAAGGCAGTTTATTGCTGAAAGCTCCTGGTTCAGAGGTATATCAGATAAAGTGCTGTGCAGTCCCAAAGGCACCTCTGGCAACAGCTCTATCCTCTCCTGCTGTTTAATTTAACTTTGCTGTTACAACTTTGCTTGTGCTTGATAGCCCATGGTGGAAAAAAATCAGCAGGATTCACTGGGAAGGTGGGAGATCTATCAGTGTAAACCTCTCTCCCCGCTGCAGAATAAAGGGAAATGTGCTGATCACCAGGCAGAGGTATAGAGAGCAAAAACTGATAGAAGATCAGTAAATGTTGAAAAAACTTCAGAAATGCAATTGGGTACAAAACAGCAAAACGTGATCAGATGATATTATCTTCACCAGGAAAAGCAGACAGGCTGTAAAATGCCAGGCTTCCTCATCCTATGTTCTCCTGACCCTTTTTGTGTCCAGATGTCTCTTCATTTTCCCACTGGCTTTGAAGTGGAGGTTTTCTGTCACTTTTCCTCTTTCCCAGCCTTCCCCTCTGCTGTGGTCTGTGAGGAAAGCCTGGCCCTGGAAATGGGCAGAGCCAGTACTCATGTTGGTGAAAATAAAGAAGGAAAGGCTGAGAGAAGTAGGATGCTCTCACTGCTCTCCTGCTGACCCACCTCTCTCAGCATTATGGTCCCTCAGCAAAGCTCTTGGCTCTTTGTAGACTGTGTCTGTATAGACAGGGCTTGGCTGGTGCTGTAAGGAGAAGATGGGGCTCTGCTGCTGGTGGAGCTGGAGATGAAGGGGTAAACCAGGATGAACCCAGCTAAATGCAGAGAGGTTGGTCTCCACTCCTGAACTTCTCAGTATGGTGAACCAGAGTGAGCTCCTCAGTGAAAGATGCTGGGGTGAGATGTGTTTGATGATCAGAGATCCCCATATGCACCCACCAGAAAACCTTGTGGATACCCAGCCAGGATTCTGCTCTCACTGCCAGTGCCATAAATCTAAGTGAGTGATCCCATTGTCCCTGGCTGTGTTTGGAGCAGCACAAAACCTGGCTTCATGTTAAAACCATTGTAAATGCAGGATGGGTCAGATTCATGCCTGGTGGAGTACAATGGAGGAGTGAGGGACAGCACTCTATTAATGAAGCTATTATTCAAATGAAGAACTTTAAAAAAACAAACAGAGAAGGATGAAGTTGCTGGTGACACTGACTGACATTGTTCAGGGATCACAGTAAGGATATCTGCCTGGTGAACAGGGAGAGCAGAGCTAGTGCCAGGACACAGCTGCTGCACGGGGGGACTGGTGCCAAGGGGGCTGTGTTTCGGAGCATGCACTCCACCCTGGACCAGGAGCCATTGTTGGGCAGTGGCTGTACTCCTGCCAGGCTGCACATGATGTTGTAAACGTCCACAGATCTGATGGGAGGCGCTCGGTAGTTGGATCGGAAATCTGCAGGCGAAAGAGAGGAGCTGGCATCATGCAACTTGGGGCTCAGCCCCTGGAATGTGGGGTGCTGTAGGGCAAGGGCTCCTTTGCCTTTCTTGGGACTTACCCACTAGGCTGGGATGTGGCATGCTATACAATTTACAGCATAGCTCAGCAAAAACATTTTAAACAATTTTATTCATTATTTTTACTTCTTGACCAATTTTATTCTCAAAACTAAAAAATGCCCTGAATTTTTAAGTACAGGAGCTACTTTACTGCATGTGCTTGGTAGATGTAATAACCTGACATAATTGTATTGCACATTCTGCTTTCACTCCTGTTTGCAGTTGCAGTCTGGTGCTCTGCCCTGTTTAAAGGGCCTGATGAAGTAGAAACCAGGAGTTTTATCTGCCCATCAGACAGGTGGGTGAGGTATACTCCAACCTTCCCAAAGGAAGCACCCTGCTGTAGTGAGTCTGAATCCCTTGACAAAAGCAGGATTCATGTGTTTCAAATAGAATTGAAAGTTTAGGCCAAAATTCAGGAAAACAGGGCAAAGAGACAGTAACTGCACTGGGACATCAGAGAGAGGCTGACCAAATCCCTTCACATCTCTCTGCCCTGTTTCTTCAGCTATAAAATAGGTGCAGTGCAACAAACCCTCTATAGTGAGGAAATTCTGCCATCTATTTGTAATTTTTGGGTGTCGCAGAGTGCTGCATCGGGGTCCTGATGTGCCAGGGGCTGCAGGGATGCAGGGGTGAGGACCACAGGGCTGCAGGGGAAGTGGAACACCAGGGATGGTGGCACTGTACCTGGTCCATATGCAAGGAAGAAGCCTCTCATATCCATGAGCTCATTGTCGTAGCCATGCCAACCATTCTGCCAGGCCTCTTTCTTCCCTGTCCCATTCTCCCAGTAGGGCAGCTTGTCCCTGCTCTGAGTGACAACAGCAGAGCATGGTTAGTGCCTGCCTGCTGGGCTGTGCTGGGGCACTGTGGGATGCCATGTTGTGTCTCCATGTGCTGTACCACCCCATCAGGCCCCCACACTGTGCTGTGACCTGCACAGGTACTCGTGCCCAGTAGGGGTGACCCCTGGCTTTGCTGTCCCAGGGAGTAACCACCTCCCAGCTGGGAGGGGAGGACAAAACTCATGTAGGTTTCTGCCACAAGCACAAAGTACCACAGTCGTATGTGACTCATGTAAGCAAGGTGCTGTCCCTCTTCCCATGCCTGCAGCACTGCTCTCTCACCTAGTGCCGTGCACTTCTGTGGGTTTGCTGGGGTGTTGTTCTGCCCCACATGCCATTGACACCTTAGAAAAATAAGTCATTTTTTGCTCCATTTGACTAGTCAGCCTAACAATACAAATATCACCCCTACTAGATATTTTCTAATTATTCTTTCTTCTCCCTGCTTGTTTTCATATTAAAGCAATGAGGTTTGTTCCAAGGAACACTGTCTCTGACCTGAGACAGTCCCACTTTCTTTGGCCTAGACTCTGTTTTATTTCCTTGCTCAGTGGATCTATGCTTTATTAATTTGTAATTATAAATCTTGTTCTTCCTAGCGCATATTGCAATTAAGATGTACTTTTAAATTACTTCCTTACTTTCTCCTGCTTTGTATTAACAGCTCTGACCTACAACAGTGCCATATCTGTCAGAGCAGCAGTCCCTAGGGGTTGATCAAAATGCTGGACCAACCAGTCCATGAGTTTGTCCTGCCCCATGCTCCTTAGGGATAGCAGCAGATAGATGTGGCACTCCACATTACACCAAAACTTTGCAGGAATTTCACTTAAACAAAGAACATCAACTGACAGTTCATCAGACCCATGACATTAATTTCTCTGATAATTACAGAGAAGGAGCTGCACAGTGCTCTAGAGTGTCCAGGTCTGGCCTTCACACTCAGGCACAGAAGGACAGAAGATGCCCCAAAAGAGTTTCCCACATTCCCACTTCATGCAAGTGGTGCCGCAGCTCCTGCAGAAGATAAAGCAGATTAACTGAGGATCCCTTTCCTTTTATAAACATTTATTTTGTCTGATTTTTGTCTTCTTCCTTAAAAAAGAAAATTGACTGTGCACTGAGGACAGCAGTAGTGATGACTGAGGTGTAACTCTTCCAACTGAGGTGTAACTCTTCCAACTATTTTCCAGGGGAACCCCCTGTTTCTTCATATGTAATACTTGGCAGATGTACAAGATAATTCTGGAATACTACAGAATGGCTCAGGTTGGAAGAGATCACAGTGGATCATCTGGTCGAGCCTCCCTGCTCAAGCAGGGTTGTCCTAGATCACATTGCACAGGATTGCGTCCAGACAGTTCTTGAACATCTCCAGTGAGACCGACTTACTGGAGATGTTCAGCTTCTCTGGGTAATCTGTTCCAGATTAAATGAAACTATTTTAGCTAACAAATTTCTTTTCCTGTCCCCATCTATCTCTCTGCTCAGAGCAAGCCAAGGAAAAAAGTGACTCCTTTTCCTCTTCCTGCCATAGCACCTCCTTATGCTGCAGCTTCCTGTGATTCCTGGGGATTAAGTGTGCTGCTTGCCGTCAGGCAACCTGCACAGCATTTGCCAGCATCAGCTTCAGGCAAGCAAAGTTACATTAAATTTGCAGTGGGTCTTTGGCAGCATCATGACATTGCCACACCTACACCCCTCCACGGTCCTAGCAGATGTCCTGGACACAGTTGTGTCCTGAGAAATATCAAATGCAGGAGGAGGTAGTGTGCCTTCCATAACCCACCCAGACATCAGGAGACACCTACTTGCAAAAGAATGTGCAGTCAAAGGCACGGTCATTTCCATCATTTTTGGTGCCAGTTGAGTCAGAAAACATACTACTAACTTCCATATCTGCAGCTGAAGTGAGAGCTCATGAAATGGAGCCACTAACAGCAGTAGGTTGAGGGACAGGGCTGTGCAAACATCCCAGCACTGCCCTTCTGGAGCATCAGGCTCTGCCTTACAGCAAACCTCACAAACTCCTGGGGCTTCTTTGGGGCCAGGACACTGGCAGCACACTAATGTGCCTGCCTGGCAAGTCCAAATGGGATGGAGAACTCATCTGAGACGTAATTTTTCATACTCAGACTAAGCCTGGGCTAGCAATCCTTGTCAAAGCTGAAACAGGCATATCTGAGACTGAGGACAATGGACTTCTCCCTGCATCTGCATGTTTAGAAAATGTGCTACAACTGATCTCTAGATGTCGGGAAAGTACCTTGGGATGGGTACAGAGTGAGCATGCAGCCCGGAGGGCTAACACCCTTGTTGCACACAGGAGAGCAGCTGGGGGATCTTAGGCCCAAAGGATGGAGACCACTCACTCGTGTGAAGGGAACAAGGTGACATGAGCAGATCAGCTTCGATACAGCGCGAAATCCCTCCTCATCCTGCTTTAACCAAAATGTAGATGGGCTGCAGTTCCTGTGCTCCATGGTGAGGAAAACAACTTTCCAGATACACCCCCTTTGTCTCTTTCAAAATCCACTACCACCAACAAAATCCCCTTTTTCAAACAGCTTTTGAAGCCAACAGAGAGTTTAAAAACCCTGGGAGCATGACAGGGAAGAGCTGCACATCCTCTCTGTAGTGGTTTGGGCAGGAAGTATAATAGAAGGCTCAAGAATTTCTTTAAAAAGATGACAGGAAACTTTCATTTTCATATCCCATTCACAGATAATGAAAATGTACCAAAGAGAAGGAAAATCTGACAGCATTAATGAGAGGACATTCTTGAAAATCAGAAACAATGGGAAGGAATGGGCAGAGAGACAGAAATAATTATCATAGCAGGAGTGTTTGCTGCACTGTTATTAAGGTTTGTCAGAGCTTCAATGATTTTTAAGTGCTTTTTTATTTTCTACAGAATATGTAAAAACGTTCTATTTTGAACTTTTGTATGAAAGAGTTTAGCTGTATTTTTTAAAAATAATTTTGGAGAAAAATGTTTCAGATTTCTACTTTACCTGTCTAAATCTTTGTCTTTGGCTTTTTATACTTTTTTTTTTTTTTTTAAATCAGAAATGTGGTACTCACCCAGCTGTATTCAAAAGCCATCAGGGTTTTTTAGAGGTGCATTTTTATTCAGCTGCAGAAACTATTATGCTAATTTCATGGCTAGTGAGAAATGTGGCAGTGTGGACTGTCCTGAGCAAAGCTTGGTGAGCAGTAGCTCTGAATGCCATGAGAGAAGATGCTCAGCTGAGTTACAATAACCTGCAAGGCAACAAAGTGCACTGACTATGCTGGGACATGAAAGAAACCCAGGACTCCATGGTTCTGTTGCCAGCTTACTGACTTCGTGTATGGCCTTGGGCAAATCACTTAATACCAGTGCCCAGTTTACCTCCTTAGAAGATACATACACAGTTGTCTCACCCTCTGAGCTGTGCTGAGCTGCAGTTAGTATCTCTAATGTGGAGGTGCTTGGTACTAACACAAGCACAAAGTAACAACAACAATTTATAGTAAGAAAATAAGTTAGCATGAAAAATCTCTTGATGTCTGGGTTCTCTGTTTAACAAGTACCCAGGTTTTCAGTGTGTGCACTGTGCATCTCTGAGGAGTAAATCTCCAGTCTGATCCTTTTGAGACTGGTGGGCTTGGGAGAAATGGGGCATTTTTAGGATAGTCTGATGGGAGGAAAGCCAGGCAGAAGGAAAAGTTGCCACAAGGTACTGCTGAATGGAGGGATAATAAGGACTTGAAATGGAAACACTCTTTTTGTGCCTGAAATGAAGGTAGATGGCAGGGGGAAGAAGAGTAAGGCAACAAAACTGGAACGTGAAATACAAGAACTACTGCTTTATGACGACAGAGAAAAAAGAGGCACGTTGACTATTTAACTGTCTGCCTTTAGGATAGCTGCAATACCTTTAAATTCTTTTAAGCACACAGCAGAATTTGACATTAGTTTTGTAGTCAGCCCATTGACTTTAACTCAATGATCAGCAATATATTGCACCTTTTCACACTCCTGTCTAAGTATTTTGCTTCTATACTTTACCTCTACTATGAACCATCCTTCTTCAGCCACGAGAGTTAGTGGAGACACAAATTTTCCTTTTTTGTAGAAAAACCTGTTTGGAATATCCTGTATGTTATAAACATCCATGTGTTCCACAGCTTTCAATTTTTGATATATCTGCAAAACAAATGAATGTTAGGACACCGTATGACTGTAAAGATCATTAATACACTCATGGGTACATGGAAACACCTGAATTTGCAAAATGGCTAATCTCCTGTAATGGCTAATCATCAGCACACTCAAACCAGGACTTTGCCTGTCCAAAGATCATGGCTGGACAAAACCTGCTTATATGGTTTAAGAGATTCTAAAAACTTGGATTATAAACATATAGGAATTCATGAATTAACGTATTATGTGTATTTATAATACACACGTTCACAAATGTACACATGTGAGTGCAGCAGCCTACAGAAACAGACCAGGAGAAACCACACCTTCACAGGAGGCAGTGAGTGAGGTGGTGAGACACTCAAAGGCACCACGTGGACTGTGTACAGATGTGGAAAAGCGATATCATCTTTAGCGTCTGACACTCGCTCCCTCTTTGTGCTCTTGAGTGGGGAATGAATGCCACCTCACCTGTGCTTCTTGCACTTACCCAGTCAATCACTATCAAGGGATTGATAGTGCTCAGTTATCTGCTTCGTTAGTTATCTGATGTGAGATTAATTAGCCAAAGCCTGCAGCTTTGCATCTGCACAATGCCATGCAAGTGGTTTATTAATATTAATCATACTGTCTGAAACATAATCACACAAATGTCATTTTACCCCAAATTATTCAGAAAATAGATTTTAAATGCATGGAAAAGATGTTCATATGCCAAAGAGAAGGCAGCTATTGGAGTCCCCAGACTCTATATTGTCCTTTAATAAGTTAAATATAAATAATCTTCAGGAATAAATAGCTCAAATCTTCAAAGAATGAGATGTTCAGCTAAGTCATCCTTGTGTGTATTATGTGTGCCAGATATGTGCAGTGACCATAAGGACAGCACCAGGGTGTGATTGGACCATTCCTCCCACCATGACCGGGGCTAGAGAGTGGTCACCAGTACTTCTGGTGCTTTGAAATAGGGTAATTCTTAGAAATGATAACCACTGTTATAATACACTGCAACTCATAAACATAGCTCTTTAAAATTCATTAGAAATAGAAAATCTAGCTATTGGGAAACTGAAAATCAACTTTATTTTGCTTAAATCAACTTTATTTTGCTTACTTGAGCAGCCCTCAAGTAAGAAATCCTAAAAAGAAATGAAGGAAGGAAACAAAACCAAAGTATAAGGCATTGTACTTTATTCTCCTTAAGAATACTAGGCTGTTTAACGAGAGAGAAGCATGTGCTGAAGAGCTTTGTTGGATGAAACCTCATGGCTGTGTGAAGTTGCAACTTGCCCTTGTTTGAAGGTCTGGCCTACAAAAACAGGGAGCTCTGCGTTAAGCATATCAATGCTGTGATCCCCTGTGATGCACTTGCAAGTGAATTGCTCATCCATGCCTCTAAGACAACTTTCAGTTCTGGCACTAATTTAAAATTTTCACAATATAACAGACACACAAGTCCTGAAGAGACTGTTTGGGTGCAAAGATCAGCAAATATTCTCTTTTAAAAAATTGCACAGGCTATAGTATATTGTAACTGGAAAAAATATAATATATATTATATAATGTATATAAATATATGTATATGTATATAGATATAAATGTATATAAATATAATGTAGAACCAAAACTATTTGCCTGGGGAACAGCTTGCCCATTTTGTACATCCACTAATCTATATTCTGAGGACAGTAGTAACGACTTCTCATGCATTGGTTTCTGTTTAAACTATAATGTATTAGTCTCTTTGTCAGATAAACTATATTTTCATTCTTTTCAAGTGAGTTTCAAATCTTTTCTCTACTGTTTTAATTTATCCCTCAAAACCCTGAAGTTCTAGCATTGAGCTTTAAAGGTTGACTAAATCCAACATGCTTCATCAAAAATTCCTCCAAGGACAATATTGTAAAAAAAATTTTTTTGCAGTTCTGTCTTAATGGAGTTGGTTCCTCAGTGTGAGTTTACTGGAATATGAATGCCTGAACCTGCTCCAGGTCATTTGAACCTCCTAGCTAGAGTGTCAATAAATTGACTAATATATATAAAATCCTGTAAGTACATTTTGAGCTAAAATCTTTTAGCTATTTATCAGAAGCTAATAGGGGTGGGGTTTAAAAGCACACGTCCTTGCCATATAACAGTGAAAGTTCATGTTTTTTAATTTGCTTGGTGTGACTTTCCTTTGGAAACCAGCATCACAAGGGTGCCACAGGATCCAAGTCTGACTCCTGATAAGAGCTGATTTTTGCACACATTTCTGAGAGCAGTATTTGAATGTTAAGAGAAAACAGAAGACACAACTGGCATAAAAATTGAGAAACCACAAAACTGAGAGGTACAACTAGGCTGTACTCACCTCTGCATGCTTCTCTGGAGCTGGCCAAAGGCTCACAACAGGACCTCGGTCCTTCATTTGTATGGTATCACTCATATTGATATAGTTTTTCAGCTCAATCACTTTATCTGCCCAAGAGATGTCTGTCATCCCATGATCAGAGAAGAGGAGGACGTTGATATCATTCTGAAGGCCTTTGCTCTGTGAAGACAGTGCATAGCAACTTTTAGGGCCATGTAAGAGCTTTGCACTGTCTGTGCCTGCTGGAAAATTTAAATCACCTTTTGACCTCCACTGATTCCATGGAAGTTAACCAGAAGGATCATGTCCATGAATGTCCTGCAATGTGCTTTGCCACCACCATAACGACAAACATCCACTTGTACTTGCTGCTCTGGAGGAGTCTGAGAGGTTAGTCCCAGAGTTTCTCCAAAACAAGTCCACGGAGCAATTTTGCCATGATGCCACTCGTGGAAGGGGTGTTTCTCTCTTTCCCTCCCAAACATGAGCACTTAGCATTAGAGCTTTTAATATTTAGTGAACTTGAAGATACATATTCCTCTCTTCACTGAAACACATGAAAACTCCAACATGCATTTTTCATTGTCAGAAATATTCATAGAATTGCCATTTACCCAGATTTTCTCGCTGCAAAATCATTTCAATAATGCTTTTTTAAAACCAAGTTTAAAGTACAGAGTTCTGAATACTGTCATAAAAACTGCTATAAAAGTTAATTGTCTGATTCCACAAACCTTAGGAAATTCACAGTTTTGATTCCTTCGCCTGCAATAAAGTTCAGCTGGCAGCACAAGTCATAAACAGAGTAACACATACACTGGTTTGTGGCTTCCTGGGGCTACTGGTATAAATCCACCAGGAGGGTTATAATGTCATCAATTAAAATAATAATCAGGGTAATGGTGCCTTGACTTCCACATGAACTCAGTAGCCCATTTCTCAGGAAATAAAAATTTACAGCCACTGCATTCAGTTACAGGTATTAAATAGGCTCTTGAACTTGCCCCAAAGACCAGTTTTAAAAGCCTTTTCCAAAGGCACCCAGGAGCTGGGTTTATGGATGCCACTCACCTTGATGAGTGAGATCATGTTGCTCAAGGCTTTGTCCACTTCCTTCAAAGCGTTCTTCCGCTGCTGGGACGAAGGGCCGTAGTGGTGGCCTTCCACATCAATGCGCTCGTAGTACACTGCGGCCATCTCGGCGCTGTTGTTGCTGGGTGTGGGAGAGAGGGCAGGGACTGAAAGGCTGACACACACGGAGACCTCCTGGCTGCTGGCACTGTCGTCTTCACCAGCATGTAGAGCCACAAAACCCCGTTTTGTGCTTCCAGCCTGTGCTGTCCTACCACCTATTGCACAGCTGGACTCATTATTCACACCCAGAGTTTCCTGAGTTTGCCTAAGACTCCCACCAGAGGCAGCAGGTGGAAACTGCCATGTGCAAGCACAGGCTGGCCTGGCAGTCCTCTACTAACCTCTTTGAATTAGGAAGGCAGCTTTCACTTCAGTAACAAAGAAATTTTGATTTCTGTGCTGAATGCCCCTATTAAAAGGATTATGGGAATTACCAGTCAAATGTGCTTTAATTAAAGTTTGGCACCGTTGGCTTTCTCCTGTGTGAGGTCTTCCAAACCACAGAGGTTAACTCAGGATGTACTCTGCCTTACAAAATACCAAGCAGTATGAACTGGGATGAGATTTTAGAAGGGGGTTTTATTCAGGAACATGAGCAAGGGAAACTAAGGTAATCTCAGAATCACACAAGTTTAGCTGATTGCACTTTTCTGCATTGATTGTTCTCAGCCTAATTAGTGGGGATAGCACACACATCAGTGTTTAATTTCATTTTCATGGCCACTTTACTGTTCATTGTGAATCTCCCTGAGAGTAGTTGTGTGGATAAAATCACAAACCTATACTCCTGAAGTTCAAACCCAGTCTTTTTGTACTGTACTTAATATTTGGCAGAGCATGCCATCCATATTACATGCTCTCATCCATATGAAGATCCCCACAAAAAGATTTGTTAGTCCAGCATCTCTGATTAAAGATACCTGGGTAGTCTGGTGTAATGAGTGGGACAGAAGAAGCAAAATCAGAGGTGAGGGACTGAGTGAATGAATTAGTCTGTCATTTGCATTTCTCAGTTTGTAGGTTTGTAGAAGGCCTCAGAGGAACAGTCCTGTGAGAAGCTGAAGATGTCTGCTGGGTGAGAATTTCTCCACTGCTGGCCCTGTAGAACAGTGTTTTTCCTCACTCTTCAAGATTTTAAAATAATTTAAAATGAAGTGGCCTCCCCTCTCCCCAGTTTCATTTTAAGCATTACTTTCCATCTGTATTAGGCATAAATTATTCTCTAAAATTTAACCCTGTAATTTCTCTATTGCATACAGTCATTGAACCTACTGAAATAGCTCTCTTCTACTGCAGTGCCTGTATTATGAACGACTTAAACTAATTTATGTCTTCTCACCTGTAAGTAAATGATCATTTTGATCAAGATAGAAGCTAAGAAAGAGATTTATTGCATAAAACAAGTGATCTCATTTAGGCTGTGGTGAGATTTTTCAGTGAGGGCCCAGTGCTGTAAGGAAGAATATTTAACTACTTCAATGGGACAAGCTCCAGTAATGCAGCATGCTTAGGAGTTTGCAGGATTTGGTACAGCATGTCTGGAGTTTGACTTTGTTTCCATTTTTGCCTGTTTTTCTATGGAAAGAAAAGGGTTTTCTAAGTTTTCTAAGAAAACCCTGATCATGGCTTGCATGGGAGAAGTATTCTGTCTTTAGACAGACGTATTCCATTAGTCCTGTCTTCTTTCATCACCAGTAACTTTCCAAATAAATTACTTAGAAAAGATTGCTGAAGAATGTTGGATAGCATTGATGGCAACACCAAAAAGTATTTTATATTCTACCAGCACACTTTGCAAGTACAATGCAGGCTTCATGACGCCTCTCCAGGAAGGTAGATTACAACAGCCCTTAAGTTACAGTTGTCAAGAAGATTGGAGGGAAGTTTTAGTTTCACTTGCCAAAAATAGATGCTTGACTTTGTTTTGAATATTTTTGGTCCAAACAGTGGTCTTGAAGCACCCATTTGAAAAGACTGGAGAATATTGCTGAAGGTTGATTTCCTTTGGTTGCAAGAGAAGCTCAGTGGCTCCCTGATGAGTTAGGTACTTCTCTACCCTGAAGTCCCTGCAAGGTTTGCTAATGGTGGGAGCCCAAGTGCAGTCTTTAACTAATACCTGCCATTAGGGCTACTGAGCAAGGCACTGCTCCAGGCAAGAGACTGCCCTTGCCACAGGCTGTTTTCTCACATATAGCTAAGGACAGTTTCAGCCTAATGGGCTTTTCCAATTACGTGGGGCGTGGAAAGGAAACACAGTGCACTTGCCAGCCTTTGAACATCTTCAAAAGTCAAAAGCACTTGTGAAAGATATAGACGACAAGCTCAAGACTCTTCTACTCAGAGATGCTAAATCCTGTTAAATTAATATGTCTACAATAAAAGCATTTCAGAGGCTTTACTTCTTATGAGCTGGCTCAGCAGCATGGAACTTCTTCTAAACCTTTAAGAAGTAAACAAAGAGGATGGATGAGAGAAAGAATAAGAAAAACCTACCAGATTTTTAATCTGTTCATTCTCTACCTTCCCTTCGTATTTTAAGTCCCTGCAGTATTTACACCCAAACCTGATCATTAATTTTATCTAAGATAATTGCTCTTTTCTCTTTCCTGCCTTGCTGGAGACAGGGCATTTAGTTTAAAGGAAAAAAAACTCAGGAAGAAATTCACCAGGGATTGTGTGTAAACAGACACCAGAGACAGGACCTCCTGCTGCACTGGTATTATCTGTAGGATTTGGGCACTTCAGGAGACTGTAGCTGTTATTTATGACATCTTGGTGGCAGGGATTTACACTTTCCTTGAAATCATCAGCTTTCACCTCTTGCAAGTTCTTCCACCAACACTGTTGTGTCCCTCTCCTTTTCCACTGCAGACAACAACAGGCAGCCTTGTGGCTTGGACTGAATTAGCTATTGAAAGTCTCCATCTACCCAAAATAACAGCTTGAATGGCTGGTACTTTTAACAGTTTGTGCCTCATTTTTAACCATGTTCACAATTACAGAGCTGAAAAACAGCACTGAGCACCCTTATACACTGTGCTTCACAGAAACCAGGCAAGAAGCTTCAAGTATATCTTGACCCATCCCAAAATTACACCAGACCAAAAATCTTTCTACAGCAATTCTGTGTTTCCACCAGAAGTCAGAGCTGATGTCTGTATTACATCTTCCATTCCCTTTTTTATTCACTGAATTAAAAGCATTGCAAAAGCTCCAGAAACCCTCCTATGGCACATATAGCTTCCTCATGTCACATGCAGGTAACTTTCTTTAAATCTAAGCTAAGTAATTTCAGGATAAAACGTCTCACATCATCTCAGAAGCCTGTCTAAGCCCATGCTGCAAACAACACTTATTTGTGGGCATCTGTGCAGCAGGACCCAGTGTGCAACTGGGAGCAACTTCTCCAACAGCGCTCTCATCATTTTGGAGCCTTTATTTCAAGAACAATCAACACTCAGCATCTGAATACAAAACTCTTCGGATTCAAATTGCTATGTCAGTTGCAAGTATTAAAGTAGAAGGGTTTCCTAGGATTGGATTGATTATGGAACCAACAAGGTTTTAAAAGGAGGAGTTTAGTTATAGCCAAAGTAAGGCATGGGTGCTGCATGTGGTGGTGCAATCTTCCCCGACTTTACACCCTATGTGGAATTGTCTCTTGTAAATGTTTGGATGAGAGATGGTGGAACTGGAAAGCTGGGTCTGAAGCATACATTTTTCCTAGGAGTTGTCTGAGAGATATATTCCCGTCAGTTGGACTATACGGTTGTTGTAGGTCCCTTCCAACTGAACTCTTCTATTCTACTCTATTCTATACTCATATTTGCACAAAATGAATGCCCTCTCCAAAAATATTTTGCTTGAGATGTTCTAAAATGAAGAAAAAGCCAAAGCATCAGTCTCATAAATAAGTGACTGTAGCTGAATTTCAGAATTTCCAAATTCCCTCTCTAATTACAAGCATTTCAAAGCCTTTTCTTGCAGGTCAGTGAATAGACATGGCTCACCCTGAAGTTGTTTGAAACAGCAAATTAAAAGCAATTAAGTCAGGATATCTCCTCCTTCTTGCTGCTTCCACAGAAACAGAGGAGCACATCTTTCCCTCCACTCTTAATGTAAGGGTCTAGTTCTGTAACGGTGTTGTTTCTATGATGGTACTATAAAGCAGTCTCGGCCCTCATCTTCCTACCTGGAAGCCCATCCTGAAAATCTCCCTGAGAGTAAATCCAAATACTTGCCCTAGAGAGAGGAAATCCCACACACACCCACAAAAATGTAGTGACATACCACAGAGACTCGAGGGCATCGCTGATGGCGTCTGCAAAGTTTTTGTCTGTTGGGACACTGAAGTACTCGCGGCAGTAACTTGGTCTGACTCCAAGGATTTCGACCTCGCAACCTACAAGCAAAACATGTGGTAAGCTCTGCTATTTCACCTTGATCACAGACCTCACACCCTGGTGTCCCAGTTCAGGTCTGTAAATTCCCTGTGACATTACTTACCTTACGCCTTCCCTGCAGGAAACCATGTGGTTGGCAAGGGAAAAGGGGAGAGAAGTTGGTTTGACAAGTGCTTGCAGCAAACTGTGCATTGGATCCTTTTATTCCCCTCTCTAAAAGGCAGGTCTCTGTGTGACCTGCCCACAATAAAATGCTTGATTCCTTCGTGGCAGACCATTTCCACCTAAATCACCAGCTTGTTTATATTTTAACTTCTGTGACCATATAGCCTCATTTCCAGGCTTCCAACACAATAGATTTAGATATTGTTCTCTGAAACTTCAGCAAATACTTTCCAGTTAGACACGCTGTCTCTTACGTTGCAATATCCTCTATAAACTGTATTTTATTATGTGATACTGGCTCTCCACTATTATATCTGTTTCCCAGGAGGTCTTATTAAAACAGTGTAAACCAATTAACTCTCTTGGTAACTTGCAGCCTTTCTTGCAAAATAAAGTCTGTTTTGTGGCCTAAAAATTTATGGCAACAAATCCTACAGGAGAACATGGCCCTGAACATAGAAAAACATGTTTTTGTGAGGTTTCTTTGCCCTTTTGCTCTCCAGTTACTATGCTGCTGAATGATATTAATATTTAAAAGAAGTATGCTTCCAGAAACACTGGATTAATGCAAATTATCATTCCAGAACTCCAGAGTCCTCCCATCACAGCTGGGCGTTCTCTGATGTATTCAGAAATACATCAGAAAACAAGGGGCACAAGGAGGAATCAAAACAAAAGAAAAAACACCTTTTGTAAAATGGCCTCTGTATACAGTAATACAGTCTGGTCAAAAAGGCAACTCTAAGCCAAAGCTTGAATCTGTATATCTGAGTCCCTCTGCTTCTCCTTTGGGAGGGAAATGAAACGCATTAAGGACTGTCATAAGTTGTCTTGAGGCTTGGGGCGTGAGAAGGAGGTGTAAGTACAGAGAAGGCCCTAGAGCAAGCAGAGCTACTATCAGAGGTGATTTACAGTAGTTTGCTTACTGGGACACTCAATAAAGAGAGTCTGTCAGTCTTGCATCTCAGCTCCCATGAGCTCACATCACTCAGGTGCAGTACTGGGACACAGGGAAAAGCACACCGCTTGCAGGCCAAGCTGGCTAGGACTCTTCTGATTTGATGGTTCGGAAGTACCATGAAAAATTATAAAAACTTAAATGTTTAAGCTTAGGAAATTTTTAAAACCTTCAATGATTTGCAGAAAGCCAGAAAGCCAGATAAGATGGAAATGAGCCTTTCCAAAAGTTAAAGGGCCATAGCACACATGACGGATTCAGTCTCTTTGCCTGTGGTAGCAGCTCCCAGGTCTCCACATGCTTTGTGTGTTTCAAGGGACCCCATCTGTTATGATTAATTAATTATTTGCAATAATAAACATCAAATGTAGTCAACTGATTTACTTTCCTGTAAAAACACATTTGCCTACTCTTGAAGCTATATCTGATTTTTATTTCTATTAAAATTGTGGAATGGTGCTTACTTTTCATTCTTCCCCTGTTGCCCCAAACATATGATTTAATCTTCCACTTTCTGCATGAAAATACTCCAGTGTTCATCTCTCCACCATGATCCACCATGACAGTTGTCTGCAGCCTGGATAAACAGCCAGCAGATTACTTGACAAGAGCTGACTCTCTAGATCACCCCACAATAAAACTCCTATACATCTGCACACAGCATCCCCAAGAAATTACACTGTGCAGCAGAGAAGGGTCCAAGCTGATACTTAACCAAATCATCCAAAAATGTACTCCATAAATGGCTGAAGTCATATCCAGGAAAACCCCTTCCCTGAGGGCACAGAGCTCCAGTCTTTTGTAGAGTGTCCTGGGTGCCACAAGCAGCAAAACAAGGCCTTTCAGCTACCTCAGATGCTAGAGGTGATGCAGTTCTCCTCTGTGGGCTTTGCTAGTATTTCAGGACTGAATTGGAACTTTGGAGCCAATTTCTCCTTTCATACTTGAGTCTGACTCAAGATTGTCTCCAAAACCAGGCAAGAAGTTAAGAATGCATTTGGAAAGTCATTAGAAATACCTTGTGTTTTACTTCAGGCGGATAACTGGCTCATAGCCAGTGACTGGCTATGATCATTTTGCCTCTTTTTTCTTCAGATACTGACATCAGATTGTAATTTTCTCAAACAACATTCCTCAGAATTACTCATGAGATAATTTTAACTGGGAATATTAACCTCTTGGGAATCTAGGATATTTTAGTTGCTGAGATATCTTTGCTATTTCTAGATTGTGAAGTGATGAACATGATGTAAAAGACTACAGGGTAGCAACAGTAATCATTTTGGCCATGAAATAGTGGTCTTCAAGTGTGCAGTTCATTGACAGTACCATTGGAAATTCAAGATGTTTAGACATCAAGAGCTTCCTTTTCCTTTTTTCTTTTTTTTTTTTTTTTTTTTTTTTTTTTTTTTTTTTTTTTTTTTAATTTTAAGGCTTCTTACAAGTCCAAAATACTGGCCATGAAGACCCTTTAATATTTAAATTTCTTTTTGGTAGAGGCCAGGACAGATGGTAAATTTTCTCTTTTAGATATTATGGGAAAGGAAATTGAAACAGATCTGGAGCCAGCCAAAGTGAATGCTAAGTTTTTCTTAGTTAAACTGCAAATAGTTAAGCTGTATTTACTAAGATGTAATGCTAGATACCTTTGCATAGTCTTGTACGATGCTAAACCTTTATTTAAAAACCTGAACTACTGGAACAGGAATAAGGACTTCTTTCAGAGTGATATATAGGCCCCTCTTTATCTATCTGACATGGAGACTTGAATCTCTGCCAGCTTTAAATTACATTTCTAAACATTTATTTAACAGTTGGACACTTCATGTCATAACAGAAGATTTTGAAAACTTTCCAGACTAGCTGTATGGTCTGATAAATATTATGTTTAAATGGCAAAAGTTGAAATTAGAGTCTTCTTTCTCCCCCCCTCTGTCTCTCATTGCAGTGTTTAGAGAAGTTGTCACTGCACTTCAGCTGAAGTAGTTGCATAGGCTGCTGGAAAATGAAGGAACTTGAGCATCTGGGATGATGCCACTTACTCGGCTGAGGGTGAGGACCGCTCCAAGGCTAGACCTCAGTGATACTGCCAGGATGCTCTTGCACTCCTCTGGGCATTCTCCACCTGTTGGAGCAGCAGTGCTTTGGACAGCCTACCTGGGTGTGAGGCTGTGCCTTTCACCCCACGAACAGCATGAAGAAAGGAGGAAAACGTCTCTACAAGACAAGGCCTTATGTTTTGGCAGAAGTGGTGTTTGGGATCCCCAGTACGGCAACAGTTTGGCTCCTCTGCTTCTAGAGCCAAGAGATCTCAGACACATTCTGCCCACGAGTTGTCTTTGCTGGGTTTATGTTAGGCTCACAGACAAAGCTGTGTTCCTGTGTGCTGGGGTCTGGGTTTTATTTCTTTAGGCAGTGACTACACGTGAGAGAGGAACATAGGGAAGAAAATGAGCAGCAGATTTTGGGTTCAGACTTTGCAAAGCTTGGAAGTGGCTCTGAGGAGGAAATGACACTGGTAAAAGTTAATCCGGGGAATTAGCACTCTGGCATTTCCAATGCATTCCTGCTGTAGTTCATTGATCTTGTTTGTCTTTACTGCTGGCTAAAGTGAAAATAGCATCTTCCAGAACAAAGTGTGATTGATTTGGCTATATATTGCAGATCCTACTAAGAGTTTCCCAAACTTTTCCTGTTTGGATCTTTATCATAATTGCAAGATTCATTACTAAGCAGCAGTGTATCTTTAGGCTGGAAAGCTAATCACTAATAGCAGATCATATGCAGTGCAAATGTCTGTGGGATCTCTACTCACCTTGGTTATTAAATCTTGGGGTTTTATTCTCATTTTGTTTGGTATCGCTCTCCATTCAAATGGCTTGTTAAGAATTTAAGCTTTAAAATGATAGATTTAGAATTTTTAGAAAGGATTTTTTCCTTCCTATGGAAAAGAAAATGGTTTAAAAATTTGTATAGGGAAAATGTAACAAATGCTGTTGCATTTGGAGTGACTTCTGTTCACCCCTGTTATACCTGGAGTCCTACTGCAGCCCAACAGCCTTGTATTTTAGTTCAGTATTTCCATATTTCAGTCTGCTTCCTGTGTTTGACCCTCTATGGCCAATGTGTCCTTTGAGATCACAAGTACCCTTAAAATAAATATGTGCTTCAGCTTTTGCTGAACTGAAGCACTGATGGCTTTGCCAAAGGTCAGCCACCCCAGATAAATAATTAAGGACAGACAGAGGTATATGTCACAGTCCACAGCTAAAATGCCAGCTCCATGCAAAAATTCCCCCTCTGTCATAAGACAGTTCAATGCATACACTTGGGAGTGTAAGCACTGTGGAAAGGGGATCTCTTTTGTTTCTTGCAATTTTCAGCTGGAAATTGCAGGTAGAGTGAAAGGCATAGTTATATGTACAGGGATACCTATATATATATATACCTCATATGTTTTGTCCCTGGGAAACACTGCTCAGAGGGCAACATTAAGGAGCTAGGTAAAGTCCAAAGGCACTTAATAGAAAGTGATACTGGCTTTTTGGATTTCAGCAGCTCTCTGTAGGCTGTTACATCTATTCAGTACATAATTATACCTATTGAGAGCAATTACAATAGTAGTTAAAAACGGATAGTCTACAAAAAGAGATATTTTTGTAAATTTTTAGAAGAATTCCTACATTCTTGTACAATTTCTATATCCTACTATTTGCCTCGTTGTTAGATCACTTGAGACATCTTCAGTTGGAAGCAGCATTTTTTCGGGGCTGATGTAAACTCTTTGACTGCCTCTGAGTCCATAAGGCAATACTGTCACCCTCAGATCTTTTTGCTCTTCAGTACTGTAGAAACACTCTGGATGGCTTTTCAATGTTTTTCATCTTGGTTCTCTCTTTCTTCCCAATCCTTAGAATCGTGGGCTTTTTGCCAGGACACCATTAGCCACATTGCATGGAAAGACTGTGGCCAGGCACATGTGCATGGGGACGCAGAGACAAGCTGGCCAGGAGCCCATGGCATGAGTCAGCTGCCACTGCCCTGCTGGCACTGGCTATATTCAGTACAGCTCTTCTAACAGCTCTCTGGTCCTCCAGCCTGCACTTGCACATTGAGGATATCTGCAGACTGCTTAGGGTAGGCAGCAGTTAGAAGGTAAAAAAGTTGAGAATCTGGGTGCTTTGCAAGGGATTTGGTCTGGTTGCTCAGCTGGAACATCTATTTCCATGTGAGTCCCTAAATGTATAGCCTAAGGGGATACAATACTTCTGTTTGTTAAAAAGGACTCATTATTACACATCCCTAGTCATTCCAGTGGTCCAACATCTAACAAATGAGGAACAGAAAGGCCAAGTCCCTCCAAATGAATGGCTCAGACTCAGAGCAACTGGGACCATAGATGAATTAACAATGAAGGAGGACCAGAGGACAAGGATGCTTTGCTTTCAGCTGGATTTTCTTGTCCTCACAGAGCAGATCATCTTCAGCTCTCAGCTACTAATTTCCAGATTAAAACCAAAGAAGCATTGGGGGAGGGTGGTTACTGTTTAACTTTGATTGGACCGTGAACCATTCATGGAGCAACCACTCAGCATAGCAGAAGTTACAGCAGAAGTTACAGGTGGGCAAGAGGAACAAGCAGTTGATGGAGGAGGGGATGGTCTTCAAGCCAGCACCCTCCTGAAGTTAGCATTTAGTGGAAAGCTGCCTCTAGTCACACTTCAGTCTTCTCGTTTCTAAGCATATGCAAATTATCATGACCAAAGAAAAGCTAATTCATTTCTGTGTCTGGTTAATAAAGCACATAAAATTCCTATCTGTATTTCAGAACTGTATTAGAGAGCCATTCCTACAGCATATGGAGTGCTCAGATGTCAAGGTATATTGTAGCAATTTTTCACATACTAACCTGGCCAGTAGTACATGGAAACATTCTTTTTAGCTTTCATCATTGTGACCCACAAAGGCTCTGATCCATTCCACCAGAGAGGCAGCAGGCTTTCTTTATTCACACCAATATCAAAAGATACATCTGCCTTCTGGTCCCACATGTAGTTTCCAGTCATCTGATGGACCTCGCAGTGGCGACCTTTGAGAGTGGAGAAAAAACCAACACAATCAGACACGTGTTCTTCAGTAGAAGGATGCTGGCAGCACCACCACTGCTATCACTGGAACATCCAGCAAATCAGCTGAAAAGCCCTGTCTTGAATTTTGGGATCTCTTACCTTGCAACCATTCATAAAATCTCACTGACTCTTACCTTTCACCAAGGTGCTCCAGTTTGCTTAGTAAGTTTAGACACCCAAAAGTTAGTTGCTGAAGTTTGTCAGCCCCCTGTGTTCCCTTCACAACTGACAGATAAGAAGAGTCATGTCTAGAAAGCAATTCATGCCACCTTAAGATAGGCATCTCAGGTATCTGAAGGTACATACACTCTCAATTACTGGTAGAGAAAGATCACAGCCTTTTCTCAGCTTCAGGCAGCCAAATTTTAGACAGCTGAGGCCAGAAGAAACAAACCTTGCACCCTGTGTCCTGCTCAATATTTCAAACCCAGCTGCACACACAAACTATGTCAGCAGCAGCCCACAGGTGCCACATGTTTGGCTGACACCTGGCTCCTTCTGCACACCCAACACCTGCCAAATCTGAGGCCATTTTAAGGTACCCATCAGCACTCACAACCAGAGGGCTGTGGGAAGCAAGCTGTGAACAGAAGGTGATAAGAGCACAATCTAGAAACATCGAACAAAAATTGAGAAACTTGCATTTCTTCTTCCTTTATCCATAGGGCACATTGTTTTTCTGCAAACAGGCAAAAACTAGGCAAACACATTTATATGTTACTTTTATTTTCCATTATTGTTCGCTTTTCTTTTTTCTCTTGTAATGATCACGCTTTGTTCTTGCTTGTGGGAACAGCAATAATTTCATCAGACCTATTTAGGCCTCTTACTGTACTGTGGGACCCTTGGGCAACTTCATATTACAAGAAACTAGTATATAATAACTGAGAGATATCTTCTACTTCTTGTAATTGTCAGAAGAGATGATGCTTTATTTTAATAATTATTCTGAAGATGAATTAACAGAAATGGGAAAAGAAATGTTGAAGAATAAATTGTATTGGAAGTTCCTTATTTACATATCTTAAAAAGCAATGACTGAAGCATGTGATAGACACTGTCCTCATTAGCTGGTGAGTCATGTTACTGCAGGGATCCAGATAACAGGCTTTGATTATTTTGAGCCTGAGCATGGTGATCAGAACTGAAATAACCTTGGTATTCTTGTTCTGAAAAGGCCTCATTTCAAGCAGAGGACTCTGTATCATTTGGGGCATGTGATCTTGAAATGGATTTTGAGCTCTCCTTCCCTACTAAAAAGTATTTCAATTATGCAGAGCATTTCCTCCTTCCCAGAGAAAAAAAGTGGTCCCAGTTTGTGTCAGTCACTACTTATCATACTAACCCAAACAGGTTTACTATAGGAGAACTGGTGGATTGGATGGGCAGTAATTGTTCTCTTCAGGCTTCCAAGTGCTCTCTTTTCTGTAAGTCTCAAAAAAGATAGAAGGGAAGTCTCTACAGTGCATCAAAAGTGCAGCCCTACCGTTTACAGGACAGCCTCAGCTTCTTGAAGTCCATGTACTCCTACATGTGTCTCAGAAAGACCATAGACCTCCTTGGAAGATACCAATAATCAACAAATTAATCTCTTCCTTCAGTTGTTCCTCCCAATATTTGTCATCACTTAACACTGTTCAAAAGTATGCCTGATCTCTAATTTTATTTTTGACCTTTGTTAATCTTCAACCATGGCTATTCTGAGCCTTGCTGACTAGATTGAAAAGCCCTGGAATAACTGGCATTTCTGCCCCTGCCCCCCCCCTCAGGATACCCGTACACAGAATTAAGGCCATTTCTCAAGTTTCTTTTGGGTCACCTGTCCAACCCTTTTTCTTTATATCCCGTTTTCAGTTGTTTTCTCCAGCCTAAGAAAATTAGCTTGGGTGTTCTTCTTTTGAATCATTATCAAAATAGCAACATGGTTTTAGAGAGTCACCATAACATTCAGAATTTATTATTTCTTCCATTACTGCAGCTTTCCTCTGTAATCAAACATTATCTCAAGAGTTTCAAAAATAGAAACAGGGCAGAAAGCAATTTCAGCATACAGATGTCACTACTTAAACTCACTGTAATTGTAGTAAAAATTACTCCTTCCTCAAGCAACAGAGGAAAACAAAGAGGGTATAGTTCCCAAGAATATGATAACTGCTGTATCCTTCTGGAGGAGAGCCAGCAAAAGCATTTGCAAGTCTGCATGCTACAGCTTACTTGGACACTACACTTGATACAGCATTTATCTAAAGCACATTCCCATGTCTCCAGGCACTTTTGTCAGCATTCAAATGAATCTCTGCAAAACAAAGACGAAATTTAAAAAACCAGCAGAACACACAACCACTTGGCCACCCACAGCAGCAGCACCGTAATGCTGAGTGCTGTGCACCCTGCACTGGCTGCATGTGAGATCTGGAAACCAGAGTGTGCTCCTGGAGCATTTGCCATCTCTGCAAGTCAGATTTATCAGAGAACCCACAGTGTGTGTATTAACCAATGCAGCAAAGGTACCGTAATCTGATATGAACATCAGTACCTGCATTTAGCTGAATGTACTATGCAGTATTATATATATGTCTTGCTACTATTGTGAGACCTTTCCTCTCATGTCCCCCCATGATGTCCCCACACCCTGGAAAGTGACAAGAGCTGGGGGGGGTGGGGGGCAGATGCAAGCACAGGCTGCCACAGGGCTATACAGTCTGGGGAAGAGTTAAATTTCTCCATGCAAACAGCTGGATGACTTGCCTTGGGAAATACTATGCTCATGCTCTCTCCCATAAGGATGAAGAAAGCAGAACTTGAAAGTCACCAGCACCATATCCTGTTCTGGAGCAGATATAGTGGTTGCTGTCCCCAGGAACTAAGCTTTGATATATGCCCTGCTCTACTGTTCCCCTGATGGGTCTCATCTGCCCTGCTTTGATGAGAAAGACCATGGGGTAAAAATAAAACCCATGTCATAACCCTAAGTAGCCTGGAGAAGGCCAGAGCTCATGAGAAGTCTGGGGGGAATGCTGGTCTGGGCAAAGTGGCCCTGCCATCTGCAGACCCCCACGTAAAAACAGTTCTTGCATGATGTGCATGGACAATTCATGTTCCAAAGAAGTTTGCTGGCAAAGTCTTTCCAAAATTTTATGACCTCTAATATCAGACAGACCCAAAGCATGAACACCTTAGCCTGCATCAGGCAAGACTTTGCAATTCAAGTAGGATCACATCAAAAAGAACAGAAGAAATCTCTGCTATACACAGCATTATTTTTTTCCCTAAAGGGGATTCATTTAGTAAGAGCTTGAAACTCTTAATTCAATGCTTTTGTGCACCCCAGCATGGGGCCAGGGCTGGGGTGCACAAAAATTGCTAATAAACCATCCAGCTGAGGTTTTGCAGATGCTTTCTTGTGTGGGAAGTCAGGTCTTGTGTCCCTGGAGAGCCAGGACTCTGAGCTGTTGATTGTTCTCCTGAATTGTGGTGGGCTCAGGGACCATTCTGGGACCCCTGAACCCCCAGAGCTGGGTGTGGCTTGAGGGCACTGAAGCTCCAAGCAGTGGACAGAACAATAGACAAAGCTGCTGCCTGCACTATTAGACAGAGCATGAGCCTCTGGCAGTGACTTCAGCTCTGGGCTAATACCTTGATATGTGAATGCCTACTTAGCTAACAGCTGGTAGTAGGTATGCTAGTTGTGAGCTGTGAGATTGTAGCTAGTAAGGAGGAATAAACTCTGTATTTCAATTTGTAGCATTATGAACTTGTGTTAGAAAAAACTTTCCATTCTACATTTTAGTAGTGTTTCCATTTTTTAACTGGTAGAATGCAAACACAGATTTTTTGAATATTTTGTGTGTGAAACAGAAAAATCTTGGTGCTTGGCATTGCAGCGTTTCTGCAGGTGGTGTGTAAACAAAGTGAGAGGAAGAATGTGAAAATGAAAATCCTCCTGGTTCCCACTATCTTTTCCAGCCTGTTCTTGTAGGGATAGTACCCTTTCTCTGCCACTTAACAGTATTACCACAGACTTATTCATGGTCTTTTGCTTCCCAACACAGAATCTTAGAAATGGAAAGTTAATGAATCCAAGAAAAGGAAGAGACTTGGTTTCAGAGCTTTATGTCACAAATCTTTTAAATCTCTGCTGCTGCTGGCATCTGTAGCTGTTTGAGAGGACCAAAAAAAAAGGTCATTTTCCCTTGTCACTCATCGTGCACTTTGTGTCCTTCTGGATTTTTTCTAAGATTGGACAGTGAAGTAGAGATAGTTTTAGTCCATGTGTATGTAATAAACTTCCCTGTTGTACTCCTATCCTTCCATTCTCTATGCCTCAGAAAACATGCAGGTATCGCTTACATAGTTAAGAACTTGCTTAACTGCTGAACAGAAATTGTCAGCATCCTTTTCTGGACCAGGCTGGAGTCAGGATGCCACTAACTGTGCAGCAGAAAAGAGGCATCCACCAGAACCATCACCAGGCTGGGCTTCCTTCAGGTGCAGAGTGGAAAGAGCCTGGAGCTGCTGTGCTTTTAATCAGGAAACCTCTCACAGCAAACAGTAAAAATACTAGTATGTGTACACATCAGCCAGACTCCAGAGGATTCCAGGGCTGGGAGCCTAAATGGTATTTTCTCCCAGAAAACATGGAATAAATGGAGTGCATTGTATGTTGCTCTGCTGTGCTCAGGGGAGAAGAGATGTAGACTCTTTGCTAGACTTTGGCATCTCCCACCAAAGCCCCTCAGCAGTTAAGTATGCCAACATCAAGAGTGAGGAGTGAAGGGAAGATTGTTGAAACAGAAGATGGGTGAAATCTTCAGTCTGGCAGAGTGGACCTTGATGTCACCTATCCGTGGGAGCTCTGCCATGTCGCCCCATTCCCTACTGCTATGCAGAGGAAGAGGTGATGGCATAGGTAGGGATGAGCTGCAGTGGCTGAGAAACCACCACACACCACCCCTGTATTTTAGACAAGCCCCAAACGTGTCATTGCTGTGTTACAGAGAGTCTGGGACATCCCTGCAAAGGCCACAGCCCTCACTCTGGGTGTAGGAGACTCACATGTCCTCTGGTCTACCTTTTTCTCTACCTCTCAAACTTCAGGGGACCTTACAGCCCCTCTGCCACTTACTTAAGATCACATCCTGTCCAAAGAGGCATGTGGAGGCTCCTTGCTGGCTCCTCTCCAAGCAGCTCCCCACCTATCTCTGCAGTCAGGGGCTTCCTTTGCTTCCCATGGAGGCCAGGTGAAATATGACTTGGATGAGGGGCTGCAGAGCTGACCAGGCAGCTGGCACATCCACATGGAAGACCTGCCAGAAAGACTTCATTTCTAGTTACAATCTTGGAAAAGATCCTTTTTGGATTTCTATCTCAGATGTGATACTGTCTGTTCATGTTTGTGCTGGCTGGAAATGTGAGGTGCCCCTGAGTGTCCTCAGCTGGGGGAGACTTCAGGGGAGCTGGGCTGCAGGGAGTCTTTCATCACCTCCAACACCTGTAGGTTGTCAGGTAAGGGGGACCCAACCAGAACACGAGCAGCTTTTCTTGACAGACGTGGCACAAAGTGCTCTGAAGCAGTAACTCCTGTTTGCAGTGGTTACAGGGGACACCTCAGACTTTCCACTGAACTTGGCATGAGAGCTCCCTGCAGAGCCAGGCCACTGTGGGGAAACGGAAAATTAAAAACTCCCCACAGGATAACAACCCAAGATAGCTTGTGGTCTTAATTCCTTTCCAAAACAAACAGCACATGGTATGATTAAGGTAGCCTTTTTGAATAGACATATTTGGACTCCTCCTTCCCTCCCTTGCCAAGCCCACGAAGAGTCCTGCAAAAGCTCTGTCACAGCTGCAGCATCTCCTTTTACCTAGTTATCCATTTCATTTTTTCAGGGCAACGACTGCAATATTGTAACTGCACCGTGGAGAGCCAGGACACCAGGTAGGATTCAGTCTAGCAGCTCAGAAAGCAACCCAACCACCTAAAAACGAGTCTTTCTGGCACGGTAGAAGCAAATACCAAGAAACATGGCATAAAGGAAATTGCTAGAGAAGATTGCTTTTCAAAGAGTTGGATTTTAAGCTAGCACATCCCTGAGCTACCTTGCACAGCACCAGGTTTCTGTAACAAAACAGCTTCTCCAGTTGCTTGTCAGTGAGATCCCTTTGCACCAGCCCTAATTTGGCTTTTGTTTGATGCTTCTTCAAGCAGATAGCAGGTCCTGATGCCATGCCCTGGCTTGCAGGAAGACTGGAGCTTCATCCCAAACTCTGAATTACTTGGTGATTTTACATTTTTCTATGCTCTGGTTTTCTTTCTCATAATTGTGGTAGGTGTGCAGGAAAGGAAAACACCTCCAAGCAGGCTCTGCGTTTTGGGCTGAGGCTTTCTGTGTGTCTTGAGGAAGCTCCAGCAAATATCTTCTCACAGGTTAACAGCAGCAGGAGGGGGACCCGTGAAGAGCTCTGCCATAGCCCTGCAGCACTGCATGGCCACAAGTAAGTCACCTCCCCCCCATGCTTTCCTTCCAAAATTTCACCAGGCTGGACCCTGTTTGTCCTGCTGCGCCAGTGCTTCACCCAGCACGCCGCCTCAGCAGAAAGGGGTGTGGTTTTCATCAGCATATGTTAGTTAGTTGCTTTTAGATGTGTGGCTTTTGGTCAACAGTTACAGTTGCATCTATTTGGCATCTGCACTGAGAAGCACTGGGGCCGATGCTGCTATCTCCATAACCTCTGCCTGCAGGTCTGGGCAGGAGGAGGAGATGAGTTCATGTCTGAGGAGACTAACCGGTCCCGACAGTGATGGTATCTGAGGGGCAGAGTCCACTGTCCTCCTCCAAAGCCACAGAAATGAGAGAGAACTTCTCTCATTTGGAAACAACTCAACCACTCTGGAGTCACGAAGGTTGCATGGATGTGGGGTGAAAGGCAGTAGGCAGAAGGGAAAGGCCTTGCTTACAAGAACGAATAGAGGCAAGTCAGATAAACACAAACTACAACACTTTCATGACACGTTGTCGGAGACCTGGCAGCCATGAATGCTCCTGAATGGATGTGGAGCCATAAGGCCTTGTGATGAGCAGAGAAAGAAGGGAGTATTTATCAAAACAAAAAAACCAACAAAAAACCCCAAACAAACTAAAGTGGGATATAATGAACAAGGCAGGGGTGGGAATGTGCAATTTCTTAAACTGATTTAGCTGAAAGATGCCAATATACTATGAATACAAATACAATGTTTTGGAAGTTAAAATGTGACTTTCTTAGCAGCTCCTGAAACAGCAGTGTAGGACAAGACACGAAGAATAATTTGTTCCTGATTTCTTAGAAGAAATTATGGCAGCATTTAACTCCCAGACATCCCAGTCACAAACAGAAATAAAAGCAGTTACAGTTGTGTCTGCCTGCAGCAGAGAGGCTGCATGGCTGGTGAGATGTGATGAAAGCTTCCCCATGCCCATACAGCAGCACCAGGGAAACAGTAGCTTGCCATTCCCTAAGCAGGTCACTATGGCATGATGCTTGTGTCACCCTGCCATGCTGAACTTCCTTCAAACCCCGTCCCAGCTTTGCAAATTGAATGGATGCAGACTAAACACAGCTTAACACTACATCTGCCACATGCTCTCCTAACCCCACCACCTCATAAAATCTCCTTTCAGTGGAAATGGCACCATGACCCCAAAGCGTAAGAACAGTGCAGCTATGGGATTTACCCTGCTGTCATGCCAAGACACAGCCATGGGAGTGTTCACTAACACTCCAAGGGCTCAAGGGCAGCCTTGGATCTTCCTCTGGGCAATGTTCATCACCTAAATTTAGTCCTCAATTGGTTCCTGACCTACTTAATACTATTGTGACTCATGTGTTAAGAAGGTGAATTGCTATTTGAAATTAAATTGTATTTGCATTGATATCCTTATCACGAAGTCTGGGAGACTTGCAAGAAGAATTGAGTCACAGACTATCTTATTGCTTCAGACCGAGGTATAGGACTTTACTAAAAATATGAAAAGTGCAGTAGTGGTGTTTCATCTCTTAAAACAAAACTTCTTTGTGAGTACAAAGTATGAGGTTTTCAAAGCTCCTCAAAAGGCGGATAATAGACCTCACTTTATGTATAGACACTTAATAGGAATGATGACTAAATGTGGTTAGGAATGAAATGTCACTCACTTTTCTTCTTCTCTTTAACACCTCCATCCAAATATTTTTTGCACCTATGAAATGTTAGGTTGGTTTGCCTATGTGCACCTAAAGAACGTGGCCTGGAGTGGAACACCTCTACTTTATGAATGCATTTATTCTGCATTCATATATTTGCACCAAATAATGAAAAATAATCAAAACCAACCCTGTGATGGTTTTATACTCTTCTCTGATCAGAGATGAGCAAGAAAAAGGTGTTTCTCTTGAGAGAGAGGGAAGAAGGAGTTAAGCAGTTTCAAAACAAGCTGGGCACAACTGATGTCAGATTTTTGTCTTACAATGGCATCTATTTGCTTTCCCAGAAAGCAGTATATGAATCACTGGGCACTGCATTGTTCCAAGAATAGCGGAAGATGCCACATATCTTAGGAGAGGATAGATTTTCTTACTCCTCCTCAATGGCTGGAAACTCCTGTTTATTCAGTAAATGCAAAGAAAAATCCAAGTAGAAACCCCAGAAAAAACCACAACTGTTTTGTTGGGTTTTTTTTTTTATTTAACTTTTGCTTCCTTGGTGTCTGTCTCTGAAGGAATTGGCCCAGCTCTACTCTCTGCACCTTCCTAGTGTCACTGTAATCATGTGTCCTCCACATAAGATTAAAAGCAAATCAGCATCATGAAAACTATGACTGTCCTCTCAATTTTCTGAAAGCCTCCCCTGGACATTCTGAAAAACTGCAGGGGAGGAAAAGCAAAAATCCTGACTGTTTTTCCATTTGGCTATTTTGAATTATTACAGATACAAGGACTTTAGAGCAAAGTTAAGAAAACAGAAAATCTACGAAGTTTAAAAAGAAATTTAATGCTGAACTCACCAAAACAGACCTGCTGACTGAAAATAAGTTCTTAGTGTAGCCACACTTGGTTCACATGCATTTTTATTAAAGCCCCTGAGCAGTCTCTGTATTCATTTTCTATGTAGTCCCAGTTGTTTCTATGTTCTACAGATATGCAGTAGCCCCATTGGTGCTTGCACCAGGCAAGCTGGCCATGATGCTGAGGTGGCAGCAGGTAGGGACCCGACTACACCTTGGATGAGCAAAAGGGAACTTAAAAAGTTATTTCCAGTTGTCATTTCCAAATTTAGAACACATTTCAGAGAAACAATTCTAGGCTGTAGTGCCACAGTGCTTTTCAACTCCCAGCTAAAAGCACGACTTGGGTTATTTTTATATCTTCTTTAGGAAAAAAAAAAGTCACAGGGAGCTGCCTTCCACCTTGGCACGGGCAGCTGGCAGCTCTGAGCAGCATCACAGCACAGAAATACAAGGACTCACCTGTCATCAGTGTGTAGTAATTCGGGTAAGAGAGGCTGGGGAAGTCCGGGGTCATGTAATCCACCTTCACGCCCATGTTCACAATGTCCCGAAAGCCCGGCAGACCCTCCAGCTCGCTGTCATCAATGTAGTCGAAGCGAAAGCCGTCGAGCAGGAACACCAGGAGCTTGCGGTGGGCCGAGGAGGCGGCGGGAGGCGGCAGGAGGGCGGTGAGGGCAGCGGCCAGGAGGGCGGCGAGGAGGCAGCGGCTCTCCATGGCAGGCGGCAGCGAGGGATCTGCGGCAGCTCCGGGGCCGGACCTGGCACTGCTGTCCCCCTCCCGCTTCCAGCGCCCGCGTTAAAGCTACAGCGCTGCCCCGCGCCGCGGGCGTGGGAGGTCACAGGTTAATTGCAAGCAGATGATTAACCTCGAGCTGGGGGAAGAGCTCGGTACTTCCCAGCTGCAGGAAAAAACGCTTCGCAGCGTTGGGGAGCACGCAGCTTAGAAGTAACTGGTGCGTCTCAGGCCGCTCGGCAGACGCTCCCGAGGCGCTGCGGGCACGCTGCCCGCTGGCCCCGGCCAGGAGGGGCCGCGGCGCCCAGCGCGCTCCGAGCGGAGCCCGCTCGCCGGCCAGCCCGGCTCCGCGCCGGGGCTGCGGCTCGCAGGGGGCTCGCAGGGAGGGGCTGCAGCCTTTGAAACACAGCCTCACATCTCCAGCAGCGCCAACGCGGGCTTTCTTCGCATCTCTCCGTCAGTGGCTTCCGACAGAACTCAGAGTGAGATTAAGGCAAAGCATCTCCCCAGTTGGGAAGTGCAGTATGTGTGAGTTGAGGACCAGCATTTCGATTGCATGGCACTGGAACCGCAGAGCTCCAGCTGAGCAGGCTTTCCTCTCTCTACTTGGATGCGAGTCCCTGCAAAGGTCCCCGATCTCTCGGTTTCCTCTGTGCTGCTCTGGGACTAATCCAGCTCCTGACGGACCAGCAGAAAAATCTTGCTTCAGCTAGATAATAATTGATGCATTTATTTTCTGGCTGTTGATATTATTTAGATATTCAGTGCTGGATGGTGCCTAATTTCATATTAAAAATGAAAAACCGTTCACATTTTAGTCACGAGTCACCACCAGGTTCTTCTCCTTCACAGAAACCTAACTATACCTCTAACAAAATGCCAGCACCTGTTGTACACCGTAACTGCACTTTACTTTCTTTACTTAATTTCTTTTTCCCAAATAAAAGAATTTCGTAGCATTTATAACATTGTCTAACTGTGGGAAATGCCCTTTGCAGATGTTTCCACCTGAGGAAGGTTGCAATAGCTGGCCACCACCCCAGTGTGGGCATCTGAACTTCTCCTTGTTCCTTGCAAAGCTCCCCATTGCACATTCAGCACATCTAGTTACCTCTTACCAAATACTGGGCTGATGCAAGCTCAGCAAGACAGCTTTCAGCCCTATTTACCCCAAATACTTATTTACCCCCTTGCAAACCCCCCTCATGTCCTGGCTTGCCCTTTGCACAATGTTGTACTGGGTGCTGGTGCCCATGAGCCAGAGCTGCTGCCTGCAGGTCACCACTCCCAGGGCATGGCTGGAGACATGCTGTCCAAGAAAGATGATGCCCTGTCAGGGAAGGGGTGCTGAGACTTTCTGTAGGAGGTAGCTGTTCCAGGAAGGTGGAAGAGGATGGAGTAGGAGTGTAGCCAAGCAGAATTACCCAGGCCTTCAGGTGCCTATGCTTGTGTTCACCTTCTCAGTAAAATTTCTCACACTTCTTTCCTATCAGTGGATTAAATGCACTCTTCATGGACATCTCCCTCTCTGTCATGTGCCCAGCCACTTCTTTTTCCCCGTTTTTTTTTTTTATGTGCCCCTTTTTCCATTCCTATCTTGGAGTCCAGCACTTGGGACATGCCCTCACATCAGTTAAGCCTGAGCCAAGGACTTGGAGCATTTCTGAGCTGCAGCTCAGGGATCTTTAAAGCAACATAGGGAACTAGCCATTCAGGGCTTTATCCCTCTTCACATAACATTTACTTTCAAAGCCTTGCATTGCTAGCTATCATCATCCTGACAACTTTAATTCTATGTTTTGACTTTGTTTATCTTGCTTGGCTGTAGTTAATTTATTTTCTCACAGTGCAGCAGCAGTTTTCTCAGCAAAAACCAAACCAGGGTCACACAGCTGAGCCACACCTCATGTCAGAGACCCAGGGCCATCCATAAAACTTCCTGCCCATGAGAGAGAAATCTGGACTGTGGTCCCCTGGGATGATAAAAGGTCCTGGTCCCCTGAGTAGACACTGCCTGGGAGAGACAGGCAGCACTGGCATCTCTAGCCTGAACGTTGGAGGAAAACACACAAATCCTGCCACACGAGGGAAGCCACAAGGCTGCGTGACCCGGGCAGTTGCTCCGTGCTCTGCCAGCGTCCCAGCCTGTGCAAGGCTGCACTGCCCTGCCCGCAGGGACAAGGCTGCAGCTGCACACCAGGCTGCTGGGCGACGTGACAGCCTGGGCAGTGCTGTGGGCAGCTGCCTGCCTGAGGGATGGCACGTGCTGCGTGTCACACCTATGGAGTCACCACTCCTCTCAGCCATCTCCAGACTCTACAGGGTCTCAGCCGAGGATCTGCCACTTCATCTGCCTCCTGAGGGGAATATGCACATCTTTCTCCTGTTGCTCCTGGCTGGACTTCCAGGATGGGAGGTAGCCCTGCAGAACTTGTGTTCAGAGACAGCACTTCCACTAGTGCTTACTGTGGATTTTCACTATAGCAAAAACTGCATGTTATGGGCTTGGAGCCACCCATAGTGTCATGTCTTGGCCAAGCCACTGTGGTAAATTATTATGTCTATACTTATGCTGAATGAACTCAGAAACATGTCCAGAAATGGGGAGGAAAATATTATTATGCACCTCTTGGCAGACCTATGAGGTCATTCACGTTGATGTCTTGGCTTGTCCTCTAATGTGTGGCCTCCGGGCTTACCAGCAGGGTTCAGCAGGAACAGCAGCTTCTGCCCATGAGGGAATGGGATAATAAAGAAGAGACAATAAAGTCTCTGAGATGGACTCTCACCTTGAAAAGATGACCAGGTTTTTGACGTGGTTAGACCAGGAAGCCAGGCTTCCATCATGAGATGGTGCAAAATATATGCCTCCTTAACATTTTAAGGCATCAAGAAATAAAGCCTTCCTTTCAAAAGGGTTGCAATCTTTTATCTAACAGCCCCTTAAAGGAAAGCTCTATCTGAGCTGACAGAGTGGCACGAGCGACAATTGGTGCAAAGTACTAGAGCTCAAAGTCTGCCTTAAGAATTGGAATGTACAGGTTTCCACTCAACAAATAAGAGTGAGGTCTGAGAGGGGTTAAATGACTAGTGAGCCATGTAACCATGATGCTGTATAATACCAACTTGTGTTTTGACAGACAATCCCCCTGAAGAGTGGGATTGGAGCCAAACAGTCTCTAGCTTGGCAGAGACAGATCCTAGCAATACATTTCATTCATGCCAAGCAATGTTGATTTGCTTTGGTTCACATTCATTTGTAAGCACCCTGTCTGCACAAAGCCCCAGATGGCCGTGGAGACTCCAGCACAACAATATTTTGATACAAATGCTCTTACAAAAGCTAACAGAGCCTGAGCTGGTGTCTAGGGACAACAGTCCTCACTAGTTAGCTGTTAGACAGGGTTTAGGAAGAAGCATGCATAAAGGAAAGAAAATCCCTCAACTCATTGAACATGAGGAGATACCCCAGTGATCCAAAATTGTTTGAGGAAAGATCCCCAACCACTTAGATTGTTCAAGAAATCATCTTGGCAAAAACTGCCTCAAGTGTGCTTGAATCTATCCTTTTTTCCCCCAGTCCTACAGAAATCACAAACAGGACAATAGAAATGAAAGAAGATTCTCTGGGCTCACACCAATAGCTCAATCTGCCTTGTCAGATATACCAGCCTTCCTGGCAGCACAACTCTATCTGTGCTCTTAGGTCCAGGAGCACATGCAAGAACAGCAGCTGCTAAAATAAAACATCCTTTCCCTTTTCCCCAGTGAACTAGAACATATAAGAGGAAAACTTGTCCTTCTTTCTCTTCTGAAAGAAAGAAAAGAAATTATAACATGACTCATTGACACCTTGCTATTCCTTTTCAGTTCCTGTTCTTCTTCACACACAATAGTAGTTGAACACTTTGGCCAATACAGCTTGGCTAGTTTGGTTGTTTCTTTTCTGTCATTAGAGAAGAAGGCAGGTCACATCCGGACATAAAAGCCTTGAGCTGCTTGCATTTCTTTGAAGAAGAGGGTTTGTGCCAGCCTGAAGTTTTAATTCTGCTGTCTAAGGCTCTTCTTCCTCTTCTCCCTCTTCTCCCCACCAAACCCAAGATAAAAAACTTACAGGTGGTACTACCCCTCTGCTGACTTCCACAGAAAACCTCTGGCAACATGTGAATCAGCCTTCTGAGCTGACAGAAGGTCTTACCTTGGTAGAAGTCATTGGCTGCAGGAGTTTAGTATCAGTTTCTTTGCTCCTGCCATGTGCATTCTCACAAATGCTTCTGCATGGAGGTGTGCATTAGGCAAGGCATCTCCTGCTCCTTCAGATGACACTTTATGTCAAGTCAGTTATTTCTGTGATCTTGTGGTATGCAGTAGTTCAATCATGAGGAATTCAAGACATAAGAAGTGGGTTGCTTTCGCTATCAGTCATGTACAGGTGTATATGATAAAGTCACACACTTGTTAGCTACAGAGCATTTCAAAGCCAGAAACTCCAGCTTTCCTGGAGAAAAGCAGTGATCTTTCACTGTTTCTTGAGGCAAAGTTTTCCTCTAACCTACCTATCTGGTAGGTGACTTGCCTTACTGAAAACATTCACATGCTGAATAAGGAGTACATCAAAGTGGGACAGTGACCACCCTGATTGACAGCCAGGGGCTGTTTAATGTTCTTTGAAGTGCCTCAATTCAGGCAATTGTGATGTTTAGAGAGCACCTCTCCAAATCTCTTACTCTGTCCTTCACTACGACAGTCACAAGTCATATCAATAACTTTTCTAGTTGAAGAATATCTCTCGGAGATGCAGAAATTTAATGAACTAGTGGAGATCCCTCAATGGCTCCCACTTTGCTTGCAAGGAGCTGCATGGGCTTGGTGCATCATTGTCAGCACAATGGTCTCCTTGGGGAACAGGCTGTGCTTTCATTAAGTGTAACTAGAATGAACAAAGAGGGTGGTTCTTTGCACCATAGCACTATTCGGGTGTGCAAGGCCTTTTCCCTGGAGACCCTGCCTGTTAAAAGCATAGGTGGGACAAATTCACAGGAAGAAAGTCCACCCAGCGCTGGTAAACATAAACAGCACACACTCAAGCCATCCTAGAACTTTATGTTCTTACAGAGGGTGAACAAGAGTATTTAATCAGTGGGAGAACCATTCAATTGTTTTGCTTAGTACCTCTCTTAACCAAGTGTTATATGATCACTACCCAGACCTCCAAGAGTACCTTCTCTCCATGGTTTCTCTTGGGCAGTAATTGCAGCTCACTCTCACCCACTTTACAGATATGTGAGCTGCTGCAGTGGACACTCATAGCCAGAAGAGAAGAGAAGGGTTGGGGGGCCAGCAGCAGGTGGGATATGTCTCTAACAGGATAGAATAGTGCTGCCTGATGTCAGTCCCCTATATCAGCCAGCTGCTGCCCAGCAGGAGAGGCTGCGCTTCTGCATGCCTGAGGTGGGAAGGAGAGGATGCAAATATCACTTTAAATAAGCTCCTGAAAGAGGCCCCTAAGGAAAAGCATGTTTCATATAGCTAGTGTGGGTTGGAATAACAATTTTGACCTGAACCCTGCAGAGCCACGGAGGGTTATGAATTCCTTCCTGGTGGTCATGAAGGCAATTAAGAAAAATAAACAGTTCACCAGTGGGCTTAAACTCACTACACAGGGAACCTCTGTCACTGAAAGATACGTAGGAGCTCAGGTCAAGAAACACTGGGAAGTCTGCACCAGCCGACGGCTGCATGTGACACAATCATCCTCCCTCACCCCATGATGTGTCAGCCTGAGCACAGGACTGTCCAGCTCAAGGGGAGGGTGTCATTTTCTTGGACTGAAACTAATCTTCAACCCTTCCAAAGAATTTGAGTTTTGCTTGGATATCAACCCATCTCCACCACCACTATTTCCCCAACATTTACAACTCACATCTCTGCAACATGACTACTTAATTAGCCCAAGACTGTGCTTGTCTGAACATCAGTGTTCCGTAACACAGAGTTTTTATCTCATTGAGGAAACCTTGTGCAATGCATTTCTCTGTTGAAGCCAGAGAAGTTAAGTTTGCTAGATAGCAAAACCAGATAGTCAGTCCTAAGCACCTGGATACTGTATATTCTACTTCATCTATGCTGTGTGGTCATTTCTTGTATGGTGGGGGACTGTGGTGAAGAATTTTACTGCTATTCTAGAAACTGGGGTCAACATGTAGTGGTGTGAGTGGGGATGAAAACTTGGCAAGCTAAGCAGGTTGATCAAGATTATTTAATTTATTTAGTATAAAAATACAAAACTATAATCAGCCAAATAAAGTAGGTGTTACTAATCCTGCTGTGCCGTGACACTAATATGTTCCTCAGGACTTGAACTCAACACATCCATTCATATGCCCGTGGCTCCTCCAAGAAAACAACAGGGTATTCTGCACGTCCACCAGTGCCTTGCACAGCAGTTCCTGCTAGTTCATGATCTTGCTTGAGCATCAGCCTTAAAAGATGAAAGTTTGAGATTTAAGTTGAATAACCTTGCACAATCTTACAGCCATCTAGTGCTAGTCAAATGTAGACCTATTTAAGCAAAGTATTTGGGTTTCAGATTTTCCCATTAAATGAGGGGTAATTTGAGGGGTTAAAATATCTGGCAAATAAGTATTCCAGTGCCTACTTTGCAAGAACAAAAAAATATTTTATGTTTGATCTTTCTGCTAGATTTCTACATGGAGCACAAAGAGACTTAAAACATTAGCTTGAACTTAGTATATCTACAAAGTAAACTATCCAGGTCTAGCATAAAATGTCATTTTAAAACTCAAAAATATTTGGCATCCTTTATAGCCTGGAGGTTACAGGGAGTTCAGCTTTAACTTTTGACATTAGCGCTTAAGAACTGAGGGAGTTGGGCTTGCATCATGATCTAACAAAGAAACAGGCCTTTATTCTGACACTAGTTATTTAAGCTAACCTGAGAATATTTATAATTAGGTGTCAAAGGCTGGCCTCTGACAGGCTGCCTGCAGCAAGCATGCCCCGTGCTGCAGAGACTTTGCTGCCTACAGTTGCCCTTACTTTTTTTACTGTGCCACTGCAAATTGTCCATCTTGGCTTTCATATTTTTGATCTCATCAGTCCTGGCTTTTCATTACTCTATCTCATTCATTAGTAAGGCTATGTTGGAGCCAATGCTATGCTTGAAATCCTCACCTGGAGGACACAGATTAAAGTCTCAATTTTGCCCATTGTTCAGAAACTAGAGTGTCTGGTTCTCATCTTGCTGACTGCTGAGTCACCCCTGGGGAATTCGCTCCCACAGAGAAGAGACAGCTGTTTTACAGCCCAACCACAGTTCTGGGTAAAGAAATATTCACATATCTGTTTCTCCATCAACAAGCTACAACCTGTCAAGCAAAGCCTTATCTTCATCAGATTTTCTTACAGTGGATGGTAAAGTCCCATCCCTGTCTAAGCACCATGGATGATGTCCTTCCCTATAGGAAGGCACGGTCATATCTTGACATCAGAATCAGCATTACTTTCTCTCACTAGCTGTGTGCTCAGGTTGGGAAATCCTAACATATTACTTATGGCTGGAGCTAGTCTCAGTGATGGCAGGAATCTTTTATCTGAGGACAGGAGCTAGAACAGCCCTCAGTCCTGGGGTGTCTGATCTGATTTTTCCATCTGAGTACTCAGAGGTCTCTGTCTGAGACAAATTCCCTTGATTTCTGCCCTCATTATCTCTTACTGCAAGTCAAAGCAGACTTCAGCAGGATTTCAGTGGGATCTGGATTTTGCAGATAGGATATTTAGTCTGCTCTGATTTAACTATGCCACATCTGCATCCTATTTCTGTTACCTTGACTTTGTGGCTTTGTATTACTGCTCTTCTCCACAGTACTGAGATTTATAACCACATCTTCCAATTCCAGCAGTGAAGGCAGTCTGTCATTTGACATTCTTCTGCTCTCTGTCAAGGCCCTTATCACAGACTTGAGTAAAATCATACCTTTCTTTTCCCTGAAATATGCCCCCAGCGTGGAGGCTCCTACTTGCTATGTAAAAATGCTTTTCTCTTTCTGTGGACATCCTGAAGTCAATATGTTTTCCATCAATCTCACCTTTTCCAGAAAGCCACAGTTCATGCTGCCAGGAGAAGCTGAAAACCTGAAGAGCCCCCAGTTTCCTTTTCTCCTTCTTTTATAAATGACTCTGTACTCCAGGGGCCATGTCCTCCCTGCAGAGAGACCTCCCCGCCTCCAGCCAAGGGAATCCTGCTTGTCCTGCTGTTTTACACATCTTCTCATGGCACAGCTTTTCCTCTAGCCCAGGTAAGCCCATCTGGACGCTGGCAAACAAGCAAAGGGGGAGCACGTGTGAAGCACATCTGTACATGCACGCTGTCACCCCTTTTGCCTGGGTGACTGGCCACTGCACTGGGCTGCTCAAGTGCTCCCTTCAGCTGGAATGACTCAGAGAAGTTAAAGCTATAGGTAGTTTTATGGTTTTCTTGGAGAAGAAGCTAAACAAAGCTCTGATTACCTGAAGTGAAGAGAAATAAACAGTAGGAAGGCTTACTTCTTCTTGGGCAGCCATCATCTCAGGGGATCCCAGAAGTCACTGTGCTTTGCATTCCTTCTGAGAGGTGTTTTTCTTCTGGTAGCCCTGCAACATCAGCTGCCTGATCTATCACCTGTTCAGGGGGAGAGGAAGGTTGTCAAGAAGCCAAATCACTTCAGGCTCTTGTTTCCCCATACTGTTCCCTGTAGCTATACCTGAGGCTGACACAGGGCAGGGAGGGCTGGAAGGCACCACGCTGGCAACTGACAGAGAAGCAGGTGAAAATGGGCCCTTTCCCCTGCTCAGGATAACCAGTAAAAACTTTTCTTTGTCATTCTTCCTCTTTTATCACCAAAACAAATAGCACACAAAAATGGCACATGCATCTTGACAAAATGACTGCTCTCACTGCCACTTTAAGTAGGCAGTGGCAAAGTAGTTCATGTTCCCAAAGTTTATTTTCACCTTGTTTCCAGGGAACCCTGTGCTGTGCCTGTGAGTGCTGGAGGCCACAACTGTTTCCTTTGATATGCTGTGTCAGAAGTAGTCAGCCCCCTCCCCCCCACATGCTTTTTTGAGTGAAAACCTATTTGAAAAAATGGCTTCTTGTTTGCCACGGGTCAGGGCTGACCAGGACTGTGGTACTGGGCTCTGGGCTGCATCCTGTTAGGCATGTCCCTGGCCACCTGCCATGCAGGGGAGTGAAAAGGCATGGCCAAGGCCACATAGGCAGAGCAGAGACAGCTGGTGGCCTGAAGTGGAAAGCATGGGTGGTTCCTCCAGCACCAGTCCCTTGGGGCAGCCTGACGCCAACCAAGGTCTTTGCTCAGTCTGTTTTAATAGCACGTGGCTCATATTTTCTGTGTTTTTCCTCCTGACATTATGCTGATGTGTTAATCCACAGCAAGGCAGCAAAAAACGTCTGAGATTTCCTGCAGTGCTGGAACTGGACACCCTGTAATAATCTCCAGGGCCAATGACCCCCTGCTTCCAATTCCCAATAAGGACTTATTTTCCTTGGCATGGCCAACACATGCAAAACCTCATTCTGATGGCTTTTTGAAAGAGAAAATAGGTGGCAAAGTGCTTAGCTCTTTCAAGGAAGTTTGGAAACGATGGAGAGCAACCACGTGAGCACTGAGTGTGGTTGTCCAGCTTCCAGCACAGAGTTGTAAATCATCTCCTGAACGGCTGTCACAAGCACACCGGATCACAGCAAAGAAGCTATTTTTCTTTCAAAAGGACTGCTCGTTCAGGATACAACACCACTGCTAATGCCTTTAGCAGATGCAAGAAACATTTGAAATGGATATCTTTTTTTCAAAGAAATAAAGTTAAGAGCTTGTTTGCTCTGCTCATTTGGAGTTTGGCTTATTATGTTATACTCCCCACAGCTGCAGTTTCCTTCACAAGCTGGAAGTGGTTGCACCAGCTCAGAGGCAGCAGAGTCTCAGGAAAAACAGGAATATTTCCAGTTCCGCAGTCAGGGATTTACAACATGTTTTAAGGGCGCATCTCAAACTGTGTCCACCCTGGCTGGACTGGAGAAGTATTGAGGTCTTCACACCTGGGTGTGAGGCCCAAATCCAGGAGATGGTCCTTTGCTGTGGAAGCACAGCCTGTGCCAGCATGCTCTCCATGCTCTGTGCACGGTACTGGAGTTATTCACTGCCTTCCCTGGGGGGAAGAGTCAGTGTCACTGTGGCTGACGCCAGCGTGAGCCTCTCTGATGTGGTTTCCTCTCATCTGAGTGCTGGAAGCTCACTCTGCCCCTTGCCAGTCACTGTGCCATTTCCCAGGCACTTTCTTGTGCCCAGCATCTCCAGCGTCCTTCATGGCTCTGGTAGGCTGGAAAGGTGATTTCCAATTTCTGTTCTCCTTTGGGAACTAGTATTGCACAGGGGTCAGGCACATCCCTTGGGAGGGCTTGGGGTACCACTCCCTGCTCATTCAGTCCTCATCAGCATTGCACTGCTGCCATGGTGGAATATGCCACAGGAATCACCTACAAGTGGTAGATTGGATCAATACTTTATAAATATGAATTACAAGACTGCTATTTTAAAATATGTGACCTCAGCATCTGTCAAGAAGACACTGGATGAATAGTAATTAAAGATTACATGAGCCAAAAATGCATGAGCCATTAAATGTTTTCCTACTGATGACACTTGAAGCACATCTGAAGCCAAAGAAACTGAAAGGTAAATGCTGCTCATACCCCAGTGTGAGATATTTTCCTTAGAAAACTGTCTGTGGGTGGCCCAGCATTGCTGCCACCAGCCAAAAGGTGAGACTCAAAAGTGCCCTGGAAGCAAGTCAGCACTTCCAAGCAGACAAAACACTGGACTGAGCAACTTCATCTGTGGGATACTGATCAGAGGGGCTTGGAAAAGCTCTTCTGAAGAAGAGAAGCATCAGTCTCTGAACCAAGTTTCATTCTGGATAGCCCACAGGCAGAAATTCATGATTACTCATCCAAAGTCATTTTTTACGTAGCCCTTGTGCAGCTGCTAGTATGCCTTTCCTCAAAACAAGAGCATTACATGGTTTTAGGAAATGTGAAACCACTAATGCTTTACAGCACTTACTCTAAAATAATACATTGTAAAAGAGAAGTGGGTTTTGTCTTCTTCTTTTGAGCCAACACATCAGATTTAATAATTGAGGTGTGGTCTCAAAACAGCCCCTTCTGCTGCGGTTTGCCATGGCAGAGGCAGTGTTTGCCCAAGTGGGTACCTCCAGCAGCAGCTGGCTCAGGAATAAGGCTTCTGGAAGAAAACTCTTCTTCTTCAAGTGCTATGATGGCTTTGGTGTCATAGAAGAGGGTTATGAAACCCCAAACCCTTGCTACTACCCTTGATGTATATAGTTTGTCCTATGTCAGACCATCTTCTCCCTAGAGGATCCACCATCCAAACCCCTTAGAATTGTGGCTGAGCCAGGAGGAAACCTGTCACTAAAGGATGCTTTCAGTAACTGCAGGGGTTGGTGATGATAGGCTTGCTCCTCTCCAGAGGTTTGTTTTCAGTAGCTGTTTCTACATACCAAGATCAACTCTCTGCTATTTTGATTTTGTTGTTGAGGAGGCAGATTGCACGTGGTGTGATGGCAGCAATGTGGCCATGAAGATAAAGAGAGGGTCTGTATCAAACATAAACAGTGGCCATAAATGCATATATGCATATATTTGAATGCTTCATGAAGTAAAATATACTATAACTGAAACAATATGAGGGACTATTTTGTCCTTAAATGGGCCAGAGTTTAATATAAAGTATCTCTGTGTACATTCTGAAGTTCAAGTGTGTGTACAGAGAAAACAGTTTATGGTTCCACAAGATTCCCTGCACCATCTGAACTTAAGTATGAATTCCCTGGTTGTCTGAAATGGGATATCTGATGGGAAACCTGACAAGAAAGACCACATATTTAAAGGTTAAACAGCAACAGGAAACTTCCTGGGGAACTTCAATGGCAGGATGCCTGCTCTGTCAGAATGATAAGATCTGCTCCCTGACTCCATCTGACCCGTTTAGCAAAGCCAACTCCTGCATAAACACTATGGACTTTGACCAACAGGACCTAGGAACCCCTCTCACACAAGAATCCCTCCCAGTTTTATGGGGAAAGTAGAGCACAAACACATTTTCCTCTTCCTTCACATATTTACAAGCCTGAAGTCTGTTTCTGCAACTTCAGATAAGATGCCTGTTACAACTTTTTTTTTTCTGACTGTACCATGTGGAAAGGTCAGAACAGATCTAAGTCAAAAATAGAAAAAGACAGGTGTAAGGTGATACAGGGTGATAACTGTCCAGTCAGTGAACAACTGGAAGACCCCAGACCCAAAAATAACCATTGGAACAGGTACATAGACTGCGAGGGTATAAAAGCCCAGGGATTCCTTTGTTTGTGGTCCCTCCTTGTAGCCACCCAGGCTGAGCTGCTCCTATTGCTGTGCCACTCAATTATGTAATGTTTCCCCCTTGCTGAAATCAGACCCCTGACACTCTGCTGCAGGAAATCTAGGGTAGAGAAGTTTCCTTAACAATATTTATTTCCACGTTTGACTGTTCTATGATTATTTTCGTCGGTCTTTAATGGAGCAAAGATACTCGCGGGCTTATGGGTCAGGTCTTTAACCAGATTAAAAGTACTAACCCAAAGAAAAACCCTCCTCGTTCTTCCTTTGAGATCACCGTAGACATGTTGGGAGGAAAGGAGCCGTCCTTGCCGACACTAGATGTCAGCCCAAACACGCGAGTGCTTCTGCTCCGAGCCGCAAACGCCTTCCTGCAGCTCCATGGAGGAGCTGCCTGGGAGATTTCAAGGGAAATACAGGCTGGACATTAGGAAGAAGTTTTTTACAGAACGAGTGATAAAGTTCTGGACTAGTCTGCCCGGGGAGGTGGTGGAGTCACCATCCCTGGATATGCTTAAAAAGAGACTGGATGTGGCACTTGGTGCCATGGTTTAGCTGAGGTGTTAGGGCATGGGTTGGACTCGATGATCTTGAAGGTCTCTTCCAGCCCAGACATTCTGTGATTCTGTGATTCTGAGAGCCTTGGGCTCTGCCAGCAACCTTCACCCCTCCAGGGAGGGGAGCTGGTGCATCCCGCCTCTTTGCACAAAGTCCCTTTTAAAATAAACATGCATTTATACATTTTAAAGGATGAAAACTTTCACCTGAAGTTCCTGCCCTTGTCCCAGGCGTGACGGAAGGCGACTAACATCTCCTGGAGGCCATTAGCTGCACCTTCCCTGCTCCCCACCTCCCGCAGGCTGAGGCTGTCCTGGAGGATGCTGCCAGGGGAGACTGACAGCTGCAAGGTTCCATGGCCATTGAGAGGAAAAGCAGCTGTGACTGCTACCTTGAAGAAACTACGAGCTGTGGGCTCTCCTGAGCTCAGACTGAGCTGGGGCACTTTGGGTTTTACAGTGAGTGAAAGCAGTGGCAGGGAAACAGCACTCACCAGGGCACTTTTTGCAAATAGTTTAAAGCTCCATTAGTGTTTTTTTCTCCTCGCAGCATTGTTGTCCCAGAGTGTTTAGCTCACAGGCACCAGTTACCAAGGCTAGTGTTGATTGAAAACCCTGAGAGAAAAACAGAAATTGCCCAGTGAAAACGTAGCATTTCCTCATATTTCCACTCCGGGGACAGAGGCAATTTCCCCTTTCCTTGTTTAGAAAACAGCCTTCCTTCCCCATTTCCCTCTCATTCTCCCAAATTCACTCTCTGGCAGACCAGCCTGGCAAGGGCTACAGGCTACAGAGGTGAGACGCCCTTGTGGAATCCAGGGATTAAATGCTGTCAGTTCATACCTGCCCCTTCACCTCTGTTCCTGCTTTTCCACCCTCTGTTTTTTTAAAAACATATGTGAGAGTTTCTCTGCCCTGTGCCTGTCTTTCCTTCTGTCCTGTTATGCAATAAGAGGCATTCAGAAATCACCCAGGCAAAACCCAGCTGAGTTGCAGCTCTGTAGGGTGCAGTGTATTTCCCGTATGCTTATTTGGGACACCCTTGGCCTGGCAAGGGCTCACCATAGCAGGGATGAGGTTTCTGCATCTGAACTGGCTGGCACAGAAAGGGCTCAAGCATCCCTGCACTCATGCTTCCTGCTTCCTTGGTGAATTTGCCCCTCATGGAGACAAACCTAGAGAGACCTTCAAGCTCTGGCACTTTTAAAACCACCTTTTCTTTCCACTAAGGGATTTTCAGCAAAGCAAATGCAAACAACTCTGGGTCAAAAGAACAAGTATTTAAGCTGCTCCAGCCTGGCATCCTGCAGCAGGCAGCCTGTTCTGTGGGCTTAGCTGCTCAGTAAGATGTGCTTCATTGTCTGAACCACTTCCTTAAAGAACAGCTAGCTGAGTGGTGGATACAATTTGTTCTTGATTATCTCTGGGAGAAAGAAAGAACACAGTAGCACAAACAACCACATGCACTGGTTTGAGCAGTGACTCTTCAGCTGCTGGTCCTTGGGTCAGCAGGGCTGGATTGCAAGCAGCCAGTGTGGAAAAGTGCGTGTGACGCCAGGCAGAGGGGGTACTTGGATTTCGTTGGCTTGACATCATGCCTTTCCATAGTCTGATTTTTATTTTTCATTTCTTTTATGAAGCTCTGCTCCTGGCCTGGATCCTGGCAACACTTCGTTACACAACAACAGTTGCCATGGCCACTGAAGTGGAGGCAGCAAACAGCACTGCTGCAGTGCTGGCAGGAGCTGCTGTGGCTTCCTGGGCACATGGATTCATGGTGCATGGGAAGGTGGGTGCATGGGTGTGCAGGTGCATGAATGCACTGGTGCATGAGTGCATGGGGGTGGGAGTGCATGGGTGCAAGGGCAGGCATCCCACTGAGGGCACAGCAGCTCTCTGGTCATTTGCAGGCATGAGCATCCCTCTAAGGGCCACCAGCTGGGAGCAAGCCATGCCTCACAGAAAAGGTCTGATGTGAATGGGCTGAAATATTTTGCATGGGCTCAGTATGGCCGTCTGTAACTTCATGCCTGCTTTAGAAATAGGGATGAATGCTGGAAAGGGAGGGGGTGGAGCTGCAAGGATGCTCGACATGCTGCCAGCTCTCTTCACATGTGCAAGTCATGGAGGTGATAAAACAAAAGTTGGCACTCAGGAGTTCAAGAAGTGGGCTACTCTGAAGAGGCAGCCCACCCCTCCTGTTGGTCCTCTCTCCTGCTGTACACAGGGCCTCTGAAGGAGTGGGACGCATCATCTGAAATTGTTGGGGCTCACTGGTCTGTTGTACTGCAGGCAATGTGGCCAAAGAGGAAAGCAGTGCCTGGCAGCTGCTGGCCAGGCAGCTGTAAGGAGCAAGAGCAGTCATGTACAGTGCATACTAGAGCTGGCAGTACTCAAAAGAGGGGTCCTGGTGTGGGGCACCAGATCAAGGTGTTTGCTTTCATTGCCTCACCTCCATACAGATTTATTGAAGACCCCCACAGAGAAGCTGCTGCTGGGGGTTACTCACAGCAACAAGAAGCTCTTGCTGGGGTACCTGTGGAAATTGCCAACCACTGTTTCCTCTTCATCCCTGCACTACTGGAGATATTGGGGCAGGAACAATGGCAACAGACCTGCACTGGCCACCCAAGCTCACCCAAGTTTGGCATGCACTTCTAGCCTGGAAGAAGTGAGGATTTAAATCCACCATGCAGGGGGCTGCCAGTGGAGGGGAGGCTGCACTGCCTGTCTTGCTGCTGCCCCTGTTGTAGCTGAGATGCAAGAAAAAGTACTGGTAACTTAAATCAGTGCAGTGAGACCAGCTAGAGTTAATTTTGCAGAGCTCTTTGTTACTCATGGCACATTTGTTTTGTTTATATTCTCTTCTATAAAACTTAATAGTTCCTCTCTCGGTGGTTTTATACTCTCTAAAGAGCTCTAGCACATTTCTCATCCCATTTTATGTTTGTTTGCTTGTTTCTCAAGCCAGTTCTTCCAGTGTCTCCTAAATCATGTCTACTGTTGTTTGAATCCCTTTCAGTTTCTTGCCATCTGATCAGTGCCAAAATGAACAAAATGTTCATGGTTCATAGCAATATTCACTATGACACAGAAACAGGAGCCTTGTGCATTGGAATTTCTGGGCCTCCCCAGTCAAATAACATAAAGATTAGTGCCTTTGTGGCTATAGAGATTGTACCTATTTATGCTTTTAACTTACAACAAGTACATAGGATTTTCTTGGGTTAGATTTTAAATCCTCCCCTCCCCCTTCCTCATCCCCTTTCCCCTCCCCCTTCCTCTCTCCTTCCTTCCCACCCATTCTTTTTCCGGAATCCAGGACTTGCACTTGTTTTGAGTTAAGAACCCAAAGAACCAAAGCAAAGCTTTAGACTGTAGCTCCTTGCCTGTTATGCCATTCCTGATCTCTGGAGCATGATCCCTTACCTGGGCAGTGGTATTGTGCTCTGCATTCTCCTAAATGTTACACTTTTTCATGGCTTCAGCCATACTGTGCCCTGAAATCTATCTCTTACCTCTGTGGTTCACAATTCCATGTGGACCTTTCAGTTGTTCTGGAGTCAGATGGGGTCCTGGTTTGTTACATTTCATATCTATTTTTTTGTCAGAGTCCCAAGAGAAGCTGTGCCCCTTACAAAATCCTGAGCAAGTTACTCTTTTGATGTGTCTTCAATCACATTTTGCTCTTTTCAGATGTCCTTAACATAATATTCACGAAAATCAACCTAGCTGATCTTGCCATTCACCATTAATTCCTGGAAACTGTGAAAATCAATTTTTCCTTTAATCCAAGAGTGAGAATTCTCCCAGGCTTTCTGCCTAATCACATGTCCCATTGTGTTGTGAGAAACCTGCTTCAGAGCAAGACAGCCTGTTGGCAGGCTCCTGATCAACACAGCACCTTTTCTGGGAGGATGAAACACAAGCCTTCAGATGTCACCACTCTTACCTCATTAGCTTGGTCATATTCTCAGCTGTAGATGAAGCTCCTCAGCCACACCAACCTTCACAATGGAGTGTCAGCTTTTGGCACACTTTGTGGCAGGGAAAGGCTGACCCATCAGAGACAGCAGCTTGGAGCAGTCCCTTCAACACACACTGAGCAAAAGCTCCATGTTTTGCTTTTCTGGTAGTCTTGGGTTTCATAACTGTTGCAGGACCAGGCAGAATTCTCTGTAAATGCTAGTGTTTGCTGTGTCTAATTTATTTCATAGCAAATAGAAGTGCACATGATAGTTATCCCTTCCCTCAGAGAGTAATGTCGATTCTTAAGCCTTTCACTCACTTTTCCCCTCTGCTGCTTTAAATGTGACATTTTTCTCTGAGGTAGGTCTCTGACTTTACAGCTCTGTTGGCTAGCCTTGGTAAAAACCTTTTCCCAGAAGTTTGATGATGATTCACTGGCATTATCCAGAGCACAGATTCTCCTGTTTAAACAACTCACACAATTTCTGTCAGCAGCATGTCAGAACACCAAAATTGCCAAGTGATGACAGGCCCGAGAAGGGCTGGTGTTGGCAGAGCAAAGTTTTTTCCTGTCATGTTGAGGTTACAGATACTTTAGTGTGTCTGTTCTGGATGCACAGCTGTGGATCCCCTCAGGAAGCACCTTTTCTCCCCAGTAAGATCATATCAGAAAGAAGTATTGATCAGAATAACAGTGAAAAGATTAAAGCTGTATTGCAGAGTGGGGTGTTGAAAGAAGCCTCAAGTGAATGTCTGTGATTGAATTCAGGTCCTGCAGTCTTCTGCTCTTGTTTCCTTCTGTCTTCAGCTCTGCAAGTGGAAGCGAGGTTCAGTGCAAACATTAGACACTTTGTTCCACATATAGCTTCACATGTGGGTGGGGAAAGGACCAAGGCTGAATTTGTTCTCTTCTAGTCTCTATAAACAACCTGAACATCTTGCAGCTGTCAGAGCACAGACCGTAACATCTCATAAACCATCTGCAAACCTTTATGTGATATGGAAGATAGAAAGACCGGGCAGTGTCTGTGAGTTGTTCTCATTAAAACATCTAATTCAACTGAGTCTGATGCAAAGCTCAGTTTTTCCAAAGTGCATACTGGTTTTGGTGTATGCCAGGGGGTCATGGGGCAGTCTCACACTCGGATGGCAAAACAAGTACTCTGTGATAACCTTCCCATGGGGACATGCATTGCAAGAATGATCTTAACACTCTCAGCCTGCTAGGGAGCAGTAAGACAGCCTTGGGGTATGGAACAGTAACTTGGTTTCTGCAAAAGTATGAGCAGCACAGCCTGAAAACAGAAATGGTAAAAACGCCTTGGTGGAGAGGGGGATGGAAATGCCCCCACCTCGGGGCAACCATACCTGATCCTTCCTTCCACCTCCCCTGAGGGCTCTTGGAGAGGAGTTGCTGCTGCTGGGGCTGTCTCTGCTCACAAGTGTCACGTTCATTTCTGTATACTCTGGTCCGAGCCATGGCACATCTACTTTGCATCTAAATCCACTTTATCAAAGAGCTTGCAGTAGTGCAGATCCTCATGTTTCTTCTTCCCTCTACCCTTTTGTTAGAGATAAATTTCAATTCCAGAACACAGGCGAAACAAATCCACAGCAGCAGCTTCACTGGCACCCTTCAAAGTATCTGCAGAAACTACTAGCTAGAAAATTTCTAAGTTCAAAGTAGCTAGAAAATTGCTCACTTCATGTTCTACTGAGCAAAGCTCTTGCCTCCATGACCATCACAGCCAGACTCAGACACACATCAGGGGATGGGAAGCTTGGGCTGGCACCAAGAAGCCTATTTTTAAACTGTCTCTGCTGCACAACATAGTATGAGATTAAACTGCACAATGGTTACTCACTAATTGCTTATGGTGAAGCCACAGGAGGCCAGAGGGGTGGGACTGGGGTGTTCTGCCACCCCTGCATCCACCCACTGCCTCCCAAGGGCTGCAGGGAGCTCCATCGCCTCCACGCACCATGCTAACAGTCAGACTTTCAGGCCCTGCCCAAGAGCAGATTTTTCACTTTCTAAGGCATGCAGTGACTTTTCAGCAAGGCTTTCTGCATGGCTTGTACTTTCTAAGAAAGGAGCTGAAGCGAAGCCCAAGAGTCAAGAAGCAGCTCTGCTTACTTGCCCCAGGGACAGCAGGCGCTATGTACATGCCCGGAAAAAATCCCTGCAGACCAGACAGAGATGTAAAACCCCATCAGAGCACTTGAGAGAGGGAGGGAGAGGTTTTTTACATGAACAACTTGGATGAGATCTCTTTTAAACTTAGCTGAAATGAAAGGAGGATGGGGAGGTTTTCTATTGCTACTAGAAACATTTTTCAGTCTGCCCTAAAAATGACATGAAACTCCAACCTCAAAGTAGTTTATTTACAGGCTTGGGTTTAAAGAAATCTCTGTGTGAGGGGGAGAGGTTATTCCTCAGCTAGTAGGCAGAACTGGAGCTGGGGGGATGGCTGATGGTTCTGGCTCCTTAGGTATGAATTAGGTGGGGTTGCTGTTGGTAACTACAGCCAAGAGTAAGTATTTGGGTGAGGGGGCTGTAACTAGGCATGTCATCTTTTAAAATAAAGAGATTATATAACTGCTTTAAAAATTTATAGAAAGTCAATGTGGTAGCATGCTTGGAAGGCTGAAGATGGGGTAAGGCAGGGTCTTACGGTGATATGACCTTTTGTAGAACTAATAATAAAATTGAGGTTTTGGACTGACATACTCTAATATCTATACCAACTAAGGGGAAACAGCTTCAGGATAATATCAGGCTAATATCCAAACCCGATGAAAACAAATCAGCAGCATTTTTCACACATACTTTCATTTAAATGGAGGTAAAACTGTAAGAACAAGGCCCCAGGGCCCTCAGATGAACACACAGCAGATGAAGCAGTTTATATCCCATTAGGTGCTGCCCCAAAATTATGGGGTTGGACTGACACCATGCTCACAGAGGCACCATCATCCCAGCCATGCTTGGCTGCCTATGTCTCTCTGTGTTCATGTGTTTACATTTCCATTTAAATTTACCTGCAGGTCTGATTTTTCTAGAGTTTTAACATATTTTGTTTTGATAGATAACTGCTACAGTCCTGTAATATGTTTTGCTTTTGAGGTTTATTAATCTGCTCCCAGCTATAATTCCATCTTAGCCTAGTTTTGTCTAAGAAATATTAAATGTTTTCTTATTCCTAGAGCAACAGATGCAAATATCATCCTGAGGATGGGAAGCTTATCAAGTGCCCAGTACAGTATTTTTCAATGATATTTCAAGAAACTCTTTATCCTGAGTCTCTCTGGGAGGAGACACTGCTTTTTGATCCCTGGATCACAATGAGGTTTTACTTTATGGACGCTATGGGGGAGCATGCCATAGTTTTCATTTATTTTCCCATGGAAATTGTAACTCTGTGCATCTTTCATGGATTAGTAATATACACTACAGAACAATGCTTGTGGTTATCCCATTTTTTTCTCCTTTTGCAATCTGAAAAGAAAGATTACCTCTTTTGATCAAAATTGGTTTTGACCACATCTGGGACATGCAATGATGAAACAAGAAGAAACATCAGGGTCCTTTTCACACTGGAGCAGAGTTGGCAAGTGTGAGGTCACTGGTACCTGCTAACATGTTGTCTTCCTAGAGTTTAATAGGATTACAAGCTAGATTTGCACTAAATTTGATGCTAAAATCTTCCTGACTTGCCATTCAACCTTATCCCCACCCACTTTTGAAAGTCTTACTGAGTGTGAGTTCCCACTATGCTGCTCTCAGCCTTCACAACTGAAAATTGTATGAACCATTCATCTGAAGATCAGGCCCGTACTTCCACTGTGCCAGAGTTTTTTCAGAGATGCAGGCACCGAAAAATAGTCAAGGTGCTGTTTCTTTTTTGGGCTAGGGTAAGTATGTGATGTGTCATACTAACCACAGTGGATGTAGAAAGCTGCACCTAGTTTAATCTAATGCTTCCCTAGTAACTCAGAAACTGAGACTTTAAAACTTTTTTGCTAAATTTCACTCTAGAGGTAGTCTGAAATTTCCCTCTGCATTAGAAGACACCAAGAGAAAGTTTCATATAATGCCAGCTGGTAATTAATACAAATTAGTGACAGGAAATATGGAGCTGAAACTGTTGCACTGAATCAAGCCATGCCTCCACTGTAGCATGGGAGCTGCTCACTGTGAGGTTAGGAAGCTCAACAGCCTTTGCTAAGAACAGTCCTTTTATTTAACTTTCACTTCTTCTCTCAGTTTTGGGCTGATGTGATTCCAAAGAGAAGTTCCTGTTTCTTTTCTCTCCTCCCTTCCATTCAGCAGGCCTGTGCAAAGGGCTAATGGGGGGGAAAGAAGGCGAGCACACTGCACCTGTCCCGTGCCATGCCCAGGCAGCCCTTGCATTGAGCAATAGCGGACATGGGGTGTTGAGAGGGAGCCAAGCCCTGCTCCTCAACCCTGTGCTGGCCTTGCCCTGAGAGTCACTTGTCAGCAGACAGCCTGGGAATCAGCTGCTGTTCAGCATGCTCCTTCCCACTGCCAGCTCCCAGGGCCACACGGAGCATCCGTCTGGGCACAGACACCATGGCCACCCTGGCTGAGCACACATGCACACCGCTGCCATGGAAAGTGAGGGTGGATAGTGGGAACTCTCCCCACGTTTGTGAGTAATTCCTGTGTAATGAAGCAGCATTTCTTCCACAACTGCTCTGAAATGGTCCAAGTATTGATGAGGCAGTGAGATGAAATAAATCTCTGGTTAAAACTGATTACCTGTGTTTATTTATTTGAAAAGTGAATAAAAAGAAAAAAAATTGGATTCTGCCAAGTTTTGGAGAAGCAGGTGGCATAGCAGTTAGTAAGTCCTGCTCAAAAGCTTCTCAACACAGTGGCCACTTTCACTCAAGTAGGAAAGAAAGGGTAGCCAAAGAGGTGGACAGAGAAACAAGTCAGTGTTACCTTCCTCTCCTCTGCCTTCCCATTTCTGTCAAGTCTAGGCTTTTGGCTAAAGCTTGCAAGACTCCCCAAGTACAGGGTGCCATGTACAGCCCGTGACTGACAGTGACACTTGTTTCCAGGCCTGTTTTGTCACCAGAGAAATTTCTCTTTTATCTCTGTTTTCTATCAAGTACTAAAAGTTAAAGAGGGCCCGCTGCCCTTCACGCTGCAGGGACAGCCTGTGTGCAGGCACACGTAGGCACAGACATGAACACTTGTGCCCCCCGGGCTGCCAGGGGAAGGGGCTGCTGCCTCTGCCACCCCACAGGCTGCGAGAGATGCTCAGCACACACAGCTCTGCTGAGCATGAAGCTTTCTGAATCAGGAAAAGTGGGGCCGAGCTATGGCCAAGTGTCCTGCAATTCCCCCTCACTGCAAAAACAAATCCTTTCTAAGCACCTGCTTCTTCTTTGAAAGAAAGTAACACTCCTCAGTGAAAACCAGATAGCGGTCTGAAAGAAAAGCTCTTTAAAAAACCTCAAACACGTTTGTTGATTGCACACAATGGGCTTTTTTTCTTTGCATGGTTGGAAATACAGATGTGCAAGACATCTGCATGCGCTCTTTGCAGAGTGCCATAGCCCATGGTCGGGCAGGGAGCACAAAGGCAGGCAGCTCCAGAACGCTTCCAGAAGCAGCAGGGATGGGTTACACACGGGCTCATGCTCGGCTGCTCAAGTTTGACAGCGCTGGCCATGCCAGCTCGTGCTCCCTGACCACGCCAGCTCGTGCTCCCTGACCACCCTTCTCCTGGCAGCACTGCTGAGGAAGGGCAACTGCTTGTCTCCATTTAGTGACACAGTGACCCGGCAAACCCAGTTGTTGTAGGTGTCATCTGGGCTCCTGCAGAGGTGGCACCAGTAATGTGTGCCCAGAGAGTGTCACTGAACACTGTCACTTGCTAATGTGTTTGTCCAGGTAACTGAGATTTAACCTGTGCCCAAACCATGTGAACACATGATCCTGGGAAATGTGAACATATAGGGCATGTCATTACTTTCCTAGCCTGTATATCTGGCAAAATCAGAACACTTGTTTTATGGTTAAATTATCAGGCAATTGCTCTGAAGCAGTTGAAGAGCAGTACTTTTTTACACAACATATATCTGGATGAAGAAACTCATTGCCAGGCAGTATCAGAGCGCCCATTTGTGTGAGGTGTGTCCATTGGGATTAAATAATCATTCGGATACAACCTCCAGCTCACAAACTCTTCAGAATGCTGATTAGCAAACAGCAGGGGGATTTACCAAAGACAAATTCACTCTGGCAAGGCAAATTCACTTGCCCTGGCTCCAATAATCTTGTCCAAATACGTATTCAAAATCTTGGAGACAGGATACCATTCAGGCCAGCAATCTGACGCACATCCCCGTCCTCCTGTTGTAAAAACTACCGCATGGCTGTAATAATTAATCAGCTGGAAACAGCCCAAGCCCAAAGAACAATGTCATGGCACTGAGTACACATTTACTCAGTCAGGGAAAGCAATGAAAAAAGGAGTTTCATTCCAAGCAGAGCAGAAACACCTACCAGAGATATACAAAAGTAAAATGAGAGTGCAGTCTCAGTGGAAGATGTGGTTGGACTTTTGCAAAACTGCTGCCCAATCATGACAAAAATGGAGTTGAGCTCAATGCTGTTGGGCAGTACTGCCCATCTTACAGTAACTACACCCATATTTGCAGGAGACAACCAGTTTGGCAGGATTTTAAATAGAAATTAGGTCAGAGAGGAATCATATTTCAGTTTTTTAAAAAGTTTCTGTAGTATTTATACTGCTTTTTTTGTAAACATGAAGGTAGGCAGCTTGGGAACAAGGTGGGCAGGCTCTTCCCTGGATCCTGGAAAGCAGAGATGATAGAGAGTGCAGGGTTCCCATTGGAGAAACAATCAAGTGTGAGTTTTCAGGGCAGCACTGCAGCAACAGCAGCTACTGGAATTTTCTGGATGCATAAGAAGGCGTGCAGATTGTCTGCTGAAGGACATTACTGCCTGAACTTTGTGAAAGCTGCTGCTGCTACAATAAGGAGCATGTAAAAGATCTTCAAACAAAGCTGAAGGCCATGGACACTACTAAGAGTAAGGTCTTCATCAATTTGGCCTTTGCCAAAAATCCGAAGAACTGGCCTCAACCAATGCATATAAATTCTATTAGGTAGATAAAATTCTCAGCATTAATTTGGCACAATTTTTTATTCAAGAGCATGATTTACCCTTCCAAAAAAGAGGGTCCTCACTCTTTCCAAACTGACACAGCATTCAGAAGGATAACCTGAGCTTTGGCCAAACAGACCTGGTTTACTGCAAGAAGAGGTGTCTTGGAAAAATGTAATTGGCTTGTGAGTTACAGCAATTCCCACAGCCTGAGCCCTCTGGACATCAGAGTATGGCCATTCAGGCCCTGCACCCCTGATGCAGAGGTACCCCAGCAGCTGAGCTGACCTGGGGATATCCTGGAGGATATCACTGCTGTCTCTGTCCTAACAAGGAACTTTAGAGGTCACTTAGCGCATATTAAGGGATATACAATAGGACAGCTGTTGTAGCTCTAAGGGACAAACCATGTTCTTGTCTCCAGACCAGCAAAAGCCATTGGAAAATGTGGCAGAGGTGCTGCGCAGAACATCCTTCCCCAGATCCCATAACAGCACTTCTCTAAAACCCTCAAGCACACTTTTCCTTCATCCTTGGTCTGCAGCAGGGTACAGATCCATCTGGGGGCTTTGGAGCCATACCTGACAACCTGACAGCCATACCTGGTGCCTTCATGTCTTCCACTGGGTGCAATTGGCTTGGGACAGGCAGCTGGCTCTTCCCCAGACTGCTCTTTGAAGCTGAAGCCTATCTTTGTAACAACTTACTTCAAGTTAGCACATGAAGAAACATCCAAAGGAGGACCAAAATAACACAGGCAGCTTCATGCCTGCTGAGACCAGGCTTTCTTTTGTAAGGCAATTGGATGGCTTGGCATTGTGTGTCATTTAGCACAGAACAAAAAAAAGCACCTCTTGTCTAGAGGGTGCCAGCTGCTGTCGGACAGCATGCATCTGGCCACGGGCACCAGCTCCCAGTGTGCTGCTGGGGATGTTTGTGCTGCTGCCAAGGGAAGGGAAGCCAGTGCACATCCTGTTGGCTTCACCTGAAGTGACCCAGCTGGGACATTGTTTCAGCTTGGTGGGACTGTGGTGATTATGGCACAGAGAGTGACATGGATAACAGTTCTGATGAAGTGGCCTCAGATACTGCTGTCCTGCACCTGAATGCTTTGAGTCCCACAGAGCAGCGAGAAGCTTCTTTTCTTTTGGTGTTTGGTTAATTAAAGCATCTAAATAAAAATTGCACCGCCCTGACTTACCAGGATGGATGTTCCTTTAGCTAATCCCCTTTTTTTTCTTTCATCAAGGGTATGTTACCTCAAATTAGCATTTGCTGCAGACAGTCAGAGTGGATCGGTGGGATGGGATAATTTGTTCCTGCAGCTAAGCCTGCAGTGAACTTGATTGAGTATCATCTGTCTGCTTTTAAAGACCTTATTCAGATGGAAACTTAAGAGATTTAAGTAAAACTATTTAGAACCCAGTTAACCAGATTTCCATGAATAAATGCAGACTTGCCATAAATGTAATTCCCTACTATTTATCGTGCTGCTCTGGTTTTGCTTTTCTTCTATCCCATCTGGAACCTGGAAGTATAAAACCATAAAAAATGAACAAGCCCAGGTGAGGATAACTTCAGCAGAGGTGGCCACTTGGCTGTGTGAAGGAAGCCCTGCTGTCAAAGTGTCGTGAGCTCCCCAGCTCACATTCACCAGTTGCCGTGCCAGTCGTGAGCACATTGACTCGGCTGTGGCAGGAGCTGGCTGGGACATTTGGGTACATTCCCCAAGGGAGGGTGTATTCAGTGTGACACAGGGCATGCGGGTGCCCAAGCAGACTCCCCTGAAACAGCTGAGGGGCCAGGCATGGCAGAGTGGGTTGTTGATTTCTAGGTAACTGATTCTCAACTGATATTTCAATATTTTTTTCTTTCAGAAAGCTTGCACTTACATTTTAGTCATAGAACCTAACACTGCCAAGCCCATCACTAAACCATGTCTCTAAAGTGCCACATCTACAATTGATTTTAGAACTATTCATTCTGTTAGAAAGGCCTTGAGGGGAAGCCGTGTGAGGAGTAGCTGAGGTCATTTGGTCTGTTCAGCCTGCCCAAGAGGAGACTGAGGGGAGACCTTATCATGGTCTACAGCTTCCTTGTGAGGGGAAGCAGAGTCAGGCAGTGATGTCTTCTCTGTAGTGACTGGTGACAGGACTACCAGGAGTGCCAGGAAGCTGTGTCAGGGAAGGTTTATGTTGAATATCAGGAAAAGGTTTTTCACCCAGAGGGTGGCTGGGCACTGGAACAGGCTCCCCAGGGAAGTGATCACAGCACCAACCTGACAGAGTTTAAGAAGTGTTTGGACAATGCTCTCAAGCACATGGTGTGACTCTTGGGGCTGTCCTGTGCAGAGCCAGGAGTTGGATTTCGATGATCCTGGTGGGTCCCTTCAAGCTCAGGAGATTCTATTATTCTATAGAATTAATTTTATATAATTCATTTTACAAGAACCCTTTGAAATGCTCATGAAGAGGTCTTGTATCAGCTTTGCTCATGCTCATCATTTACAGTTTCCCTGTAAATTTTCCTCTACCAATAAACATCAAATGCTCACAAAGTCTCTCTGTGATACCAAGAAACTTGTGTCTCCAAACAGGAGTCACCAGAGTAGCAATATTCTCTCAAAATGCACTGAGCCATGGCACTGCAAGGCCTTCCAGAAAAACAGGAATTATCTCATTTTCCCCATCAAAGTATGGCAAATGCCAAAGGAAGCTGCAAAAAGTGCAAATACAAGGATGAGTCACACCGCGTGCGCTGGGGCAGCGGAAGCCTTCAGGGAAATGGCTTTTAGGGAAAGACGCCTTGAATGGCGTCATCTGCAGGGTCCTCTGTCCTCATGCCAGCAGGGATGTGGCTGTGCACAGTGGGGTACCACAGCACCCCACAGGAAGATGCAGCACCCCCAGAGGCACTTGGGCTGTGTGGGTGGGTGGTGGGTGGGTGCACACCCCCAGCTCGTGCTCCGTGAGCCGCATTGGGAGGAGCAGGGCAGTGTTTTGGGGCAGCAGAAAGCCCCACACTGGTGACTCAGGGCTGCCCCATGCCACGTTTTATGTAATCCGTGTGAACTGGTTTATCCTCTTCCATCACGTGGCTGTACGCTGGAGGCAAAAAGCTTTAGGTGGCACAGTGGGCAATTCTGGTTCAAAATCCAAAACATAGACTCCTCCTAGTACTGTGAAGAAAATCAACTCTACCCCAGCCAAAACCAGCACATTCTCCATTCCTTATCCCACACCATTTATGTCATACGTAGGTCCCACGGTATCCAATACATCCTAATTAACCACCACCCCCTTTCCATCCTTTGAAAAATACACATATATCATTCCCTTAGGACCAACCCTGCAAAATGTCCATAAAATGTCCATAAAATGCCCACAAAATGTCCACTAAGTTAATTTAGTCCAAGACTTTGGCCCCAGCCAAAACCAGCACACTGCCCCAAGGGTGGTACAGGATTGAAGTACTCCCTACAGATGCCCAGAGCTCCTTATGAGAGGATGAAAGCACCAAGTCATACAGCTGGGCAAAATTGGAGGGTGGGGCGAGGGAGGTTGGCAGGGCCCTACAGACTGATGGGGGAAGAGGGCAGGAAGGCAGCCTGGGAGAAGGGATAAAGGAGGACCAGACTGGAAAGGATATGAAGCAGACCCCAGCTGCAGGAGTCACACAGTGCACATGTGAAACGGCTGAAACCTGGCTAAAGGAACCAAAGACGTGAAGGGAAACCAAATGGAAAACAAAAATGAAGGCAGGAGGAGCTGGGCTGAGCTGCAGCAGCCCCACAAATACCCAGGTGGCTGAATGTGCATACAAATGCCATGACCACCAGCTTGACACAGCCTCCCAGGGCACTGAGACTCACCTCACCCCAGGCAGCACTAAAACACGCTTTAACAGCCATCAGCTCTTGAGGGCTTGCATCAGAAACAAGCCCCCAACCCTGTTTATATGTCTATATTTTCTTGGCCTGGAGAGAACTGTATTCAGAAAAGTATCCCAGCTGCTGGATCTGACAGACCTGTGCCTTGTCTTGTACAACAGGAACAAAAAATGGCCTTTAGAATGTTACAGTGACTTGTGCGGCAGTAATTTTTTAAGTTCTTTAAAAAAAAAAAAAAAAAAAAAGGCAGGGAAAAAAAAATTGCCTGAGAGTAAAAAATACTACCAAAACTGAAACTTGACAACACTGTGAGAGATAACATCTTTAAACGGGCACATAGCACCCACCCAACTTCCTGCTGCTCCTCCACGTTTTAGGGCAGAAACTGTGAGGGGTTAATACTGCAGCACCTTGGCAAATTCCCATCCTTCTACCTGGTTTGGACACCTTCAAAGTTCACCTTCTCCTAAGAAATAGTCTGGAGAAACATATACAAAGGCACTAACTTTAAAGGGCAGGATGAGATGTACAAATCAGCTGAGAAGCCGTACCTCAAAAGAGCGGAGGGAACGAAGGCAGTACCACAGCAGGCGCTATCGAGCGTTCTCCAGAGAGCAGCTACAGCACAGAGGTCTGAGAGAAGTGCTCCTTACAAAATTAAAATAAAGTCAGTGACTCGGATTCCTCTCCACTGTCTCTACACCAATATTAGCCTGTATAAAACAAGGAGCTATTTCCACTGACATTTCACCTTCTGACACCAGTCCAAAAGTAGCTCTGAACACAAATTCACTGACAAGGCTGGGCAGGGCTTGGAGTTGTAGTGTGAGAAGCTTGGCAACACACCTTTTAGCTGCTGCTGAATTATTTAGACCATGGGTGCGTAATTGAGAGCAGAACTAGCCCAAAGGAGCTACCTATCATCAGCTACTCATAAAAAGTAATACACCAAACTTTGATAGGGCTTTCTGTGTCTTCGCTGAGTTTTTTAAAGCTGCCACACACAGAAGAAAAGCTCATTTGAAGAACTGTAATGTACCATAGCTGAATTTCATGCATCCCAAGCCTTTGTGCAACTGCCTTTGCCTCCTCAGAAAGTCTTGGGTCCTGGGCAAAGTACTATTTGTGGTCCCCATGGTTTCCTTCCTCCCCACTACTATTTTCATTATTGTTGACAGAAACATTGTGCACCTGCTGCTGTTACTGCAGAGGTGGAAATCCCCTTCAAAGCACTCACCAGAAAGGTCATTGAGCCGTTTCTTCTGCTGTAGCATCAGCAGGGAGACAGTGCACCCTCTCTGGCTTAAGAAACACCCACACATGTGCCAGTGCTCTCCTCACTAGCCCCTTGTAATAAATCCAGCTGGCAAAAGTAATTAACAGACAGACTGCAAAAGCAGCAGGGATGAAGCCAACCGGGCCTGCCACCTGCACTACCAAATGGGATGATGCCAGAAGGGGCAAAGGAGCAGGGAGTGTTTCCCTGAGGCATCTAAGGAAGTGAGATGGGTGTCCCGAGCATGGGCCACACTACCTCAGAGGCCAGCTACCTCTGTGGTAGCTGCACAGGGACAGCCTGGCCCTTGCCTCCCTCCCAGCCTCCCATCAGAGATTCCTGCAAGCATGTCAGCTGAGCACATCACAGAATTGCACAAGCTTAATTTGGTATTCCTTGTAGTGCTAGTGGACAGGCACCTGGTTCCCAGTGTTTCAGAGCTGAGCTGGCAGTTATGCCATTAAAGGCTGGTTTCTGTGACTTTGTGCAAGCACAGGTAACAAACGCAATCGAACCCTGGATTCCAGAATGAACATCTGATGTCCCAGCCCAAAGAAATCCTCTGTTGCATTACATCACCCCTCGGTGCATTTGGTCTGAGCACGTTGCAGAGGCATCACTGTCTTTGCAAGGTGTATTCTCTCTTTGATGGATCAGTGTTATGGATACATACTGTAACTCCCATGCTTGGATACCTCTTGGAAATGTTTCAAACATCCAAGCCCTGGGAAGAAGGGATTTTGCCAAGCATACACACTGTTCCCAGAGGGGAGTGTGTGTGGCTCCTATTGCTCAGCTACTGGAGTGGGGTGGGGGTCAGTGGTTTTGCAGCTCAGCTGCCCTCCCCGCAGGATCAAGGGGAGAGCAAGCCAGGTTGCCTGGCCATCTGCACGCTGGTGTCAACTCTCATATGGAACTAGAGGGAGAGGGGAGGGGAGATGTGACTGCATAACTTTCTTCAGCTGTGTAAAACTTAACTCATGGGTTAAGCTGAAGGTGCCTGCCTTTCCCTGCTGCCTACTCCTAAGTTTCAGATAGGTGACGCTAAGAGCAGCAAATCCTTCTCCTGACAAGTGGTAGCTCTTACTTTGCAAACAAGCATTTGTATACCCCAATGGTAGCCCTTGGGTAACCTTCTTCTCACCCCAGTGGTCAGCTGGGCTTACTGAAGGCAAGTCAGGCAGGACACACAGAAAACACAGCCCAGCCCTCACTCTGCTCTGGCAGCCCTGTTGGGGGTCAGGCTCCATGTAGGCACCTGAATCAGCCTTGGAAACTAAGAAACTGGAAAGGTAAATGCACAACCAAACGAAAGGGACAGAAACTAGGAAGTTAACATACTTAATTTTAACCCTTGCAAGTGTTTAGTTCCATTCCAAATACTGCCTGGGCATTCCTCTTACTTCCAACTCTATCTAAAGCTCTAACCCTGTCTTCCCAGGCCACCAGGCACTGGGTGACAAAATTACAAGTTTCACATGGACCTGTGATGAAACTTGGAACTGTAGGATCAGGTTAAGAACAGCAAAATTCTTCTCTTTACTTTCCCTTTTCAATAGCCAGCTAGCATATCTCCCTGTGACACAGCCATTTTTGCACATGTTATTGCTCATCAGCCCAATATACTCTGCTCTCAGCTCACACACCTGTCAGGCTAGTATGAGAATGGTAATCACATCTGAAGGGCGCTCTGTCCACATATTTTATGTACCTGAATCAATCTGTGTCACCCAACAGCTTAAAAATCTGAGTGCTCTCAATTTCTGACTGTGCCAGCCCAAAGTGCATGGTGCTGTGCAATGGACACAGCCTGCCCACTGCCACAACCTTGCAAGTCACTGTACACCCATACTTAGATATGCTACAGCTTTCCAGGAATCAGAACTTGCCATCATGCAGTAATGTTGAAAGCCCTGGACTATGCTAATTTGATTTCTGATTCATTCCATTAATTGGTTGAAACTGCAAAATGAGGTTTTTCCAGACAAGGAAACTGCAAGCAAGCCACATGGAGATCTATGATGAATGGTGGAAGTACAGCTGAACTTGGGGATGGATTTTGACATTATTCCTTCCATGAGGTAACTTGTTCAAAGCACAGCCACGGAGTAACAGCTGAAGAGGTGCCCCAGATCCCAACCTCTACATTTGAGGCCAAACTTGAATAAGTCACCTTTGAGTTCTAGTTGCGCTTTCCACCTTGAGCTGCCTCAAGCACAGCACTTCCCATCCTGTTGGATGGGTGCTCCAGAAATTGTAAAGGCAACTTACACTAATTGCTCACTCTGAGAGGTCACATTCACCTATCAAACCCATGCCATCTGGGGCTTCTGAAAGATTAAAAATGAGAGACAAACAAGAGGATTATTAAAAATTTAACTATATACCATATTTATTATCAATCCACAGGATAATCTGATTGCTACATGAGCTCATAAAAGCTTTTCACCTTTACAAAATTAAAAAAAAATGTGCCACCAGGATGTCATAACTGCTGATAACCAAGGACTGAATCTTAAAATTATAAATTTTGCTGTAGAAAAGATTAAAAAAAATTATATTCACTTTAGAATTTTACTTTGAATAAAATATTCCCCTGTATAAAAAATAAAAAAGCTTGCTCTGGTTAGAATTAGAGTATTTTTCTTCTTTTTTAAATCTGGGAATTTGCATAATATCTCTGTAATAAGTTTCTTTTCTTTTTTCTATTGTACCACGCGGCATTCAAGCATAGCAGATTAGAAACAAACATGATGAAAGCAGTCTCAGAACGTATGAAATCCATATGGAAAGTTTTAGTTTCCTTTCCCTTCCTCTATTCTTTAAAGACACTTTAGCAAGAATAGCCTTGGAAAAGAATACAGGTGGAGAGGGACCTTCAATGTGCCATTAAGTAGAGCAAGGTAATAAAAGGCCTTTTGTAAGTGCTTTCTTAATAAGGTGCAGAAGCAGACTGCAACTTTGCTAGTACTGCACTATGTACAATATTCACAATAGATTTTTCTTTATTTAAAAATATTCCAGCTAGTTCACATTTTCTCTCCCATTCTGAGGCTTTCAGTTCCATCACAGCCTTGACAGCAAGAAGCGCAGCAGCACCACTTCCCTTGTGGTCGGTTGGTCCTCTTATGAAACACTGGAACCTGTGAGTGGGCCAAAGTTCTTGGGTTCTTTTCCTATGTAGCAACCTTGGAAATATGGGTTCAGGTATACACACTGACTGCTGGAGTCCTGAGTTAAAAACACTCCGGCACTGGAGTCAGACACTGCAATGTTTTATATTGCCAAGGCTTTACCTTAGGGTTTGTCTCGTGTGCGTCAAGGGATGAACCTCTCTTAGAGAAACGTAAAATACAAAACCAAACAACACAAAGCTAAAAAACCACACTGTCAAAGGCTTAGCAGCTTTTGACTCTTGACTGAGTGATGTCTGACGTTTTCTTGATGACGCTGGCCCGTGTCTCACGGTCTGGCTGGCTGCTGCTTGTGGAGGCTGTGGACACTACTTGTGGCAGAGGGATGTCTGGGAAAGGAGGCCAGGAGCTATTGTAAGGCAGTGGGCAGCTTTCTTCTTTGACGGTGACTTGGAGGTCAGGCTTGTTGGCTACAAAAGTTGCCATGCTGGGAAGCATATGAGAAGTGTTCCTCATTCCTAGATTGCTGAGATACTGTTTGCCTTCAATGTTTTTTTTCTGCCAATGAAGTCGTCCCTAGAAATGGGCGAAGAAAGAAGGGAAGACTGTGTAAGTGAACGCAACTTCATTAAGTACTCCAAGTAACAAGATGAAGATAGAAATATCCACATATTGCACAAGAATTATCCCACCTCTAAGAGTCTGAGCCTTTAGCCACTGACTTAGGATGTCTTTGCTCTCAGCCACTTCTCCTTTTCTGAAGTCATGTGCTTAAGTTTTGTTGCCTCTCCAGCACTCAAGAGGCAGTATCTGCTCTTCTAAATGGAAAATAAAGGCCTTATTCCCAGTATGCCAGAGACAAAAAAAGATGCAGACATTTAGAACTCCAAATGGTAGTGTCTCCTCTGTTACCAGAAAGAGCATCTTCTTGCCAAGAGGCAGGCACAGAGACCCAACACTACCCAAACTAGCAATACAGGTGAGGCTGCTGGGAAACCACTGTCACTTGACAGTGCATCCCTCATCACAGGGAAGAAGTTCATCAAGGGAAGATGAGCATTCAGTTGTTTGCCCACCACAGATGCTGCAATGGCATGTTCTGTTGAAGGAGGGTTGTGGAGTCACTGCTGGCAGACTACATATGGGTACCACCCCAGCCAAGGCACCAGAGACCAGGTGGGTTAGCTGTGTTGTTATACTGGCACACAACTGGTGCTCCTCCAAGAAGAAGGATTCAGAGAGCTTTTGGTGGGGAACTGATGAAACACAGAGCAGGAGAGAGCTTTGCAAAAGGTCTTATGCAAAAATGCAGCTGGAGCACAGGGCATCCAAGAGCCCTCAATGAGCTTCACTTGGCCTTTAAGTACACATGGAGATCGGTAGGTCTGGTACCTCGATGGCAGCCCCAAAATAAAAGGCAAGTGGTGTTTTTGTATATGTACAGCTCAGGTTACTTTCCCCATGGATTCTTTCACCCAGGAATACCCAACTGACTGGTCAGGAAAGCTTTCTGCCCCACCTACCTCAAACATTCTAGCTTCATTTCAGTCATATGTGTAAGCATTTCCTCCAGTTATATGAGTACAGGTGCCATTTAGGGAAAATTAAGTGAGTGAGCTTTCAACCAAGATAAAATACTCACTACCCAGCAACACCAATGCATCATGTTAACATACTAGCTGGCACTGTTGATGGCACTGCAGAACATCTTATTATGCAAATTAATCTTGTAGTTTGGACAGATGAGGAGAAGTTAATTTGTAGAGATATTACTTCCGTGACAATCACCCAAATGTCTGTATCCCCTGAACCTTCCTGGTCTGCTTTTCTCCCCTAGCTATTACCAAAATGAATATTCCACTGTCTACTACCCCACTGGTAGACAGAGTTGTGCTAGAGAAGGGGGAAAAATATCTCACAGCATGGATCTTGAGACCTTGATCCATACTGCTAGAAATCCAGAAAGCACTTACCTCTGCATTTTCTTCATCGCTTGGAACACTGTCAGTTGTTTCACTTTCTGTCAAACAAAACAGAAACAAAAATGAAACTCACACTATTGTAGCTATAGTAACAAATCCCAACTCGAGAGGCCTGATGTATGTCCAACAAGTGGAAGCAGAGTCAAGTCAAACAACCAGAAAATAGTGGAGAAGCATGGAGACCTTGACACAGCAGGGCTAGACAGCACAGCTGCCTTGAACAACTGGGGTAAATTCACATGGTTATCACAGTTAATATGTGATAACTGGAAAAGACAGCAATAGAGAGGGAAGAAGTAGATTTGTGCTTTCTGGGAAGAATCTCCAGCAAGCAGGGGATGTCCCCTCTCCCTTGCCCCTCTACAGCCGCTCCAGGCCCTGCAACAGACTAATCTGTCTAAATCTTTATCTCCCAGCAAAATCAGTAACAACTCCACCCTAGAGGAGATAAATGTGGTTTTGTTTAATGAACTGTTATCTCAGCCTGCCACTTCAAGGGCTTGTTGTCACTTCTGGGGCTTTATTACTGTTGGTATACTCTGGTACAGTTGGTACAGTTTTGCTTTTGCTACTACTCCCCAGACTATTTCTCAACCCTTCACCCACCACCTGAGCAAGTGGCAATACTACAGCCTCCAGCCCCATCACCTCCCCACCACTGCACATGGCCTCCCTCACCCTCAGCACTTCAACCAGAGCACAAATACAGGGGCACAGTTCCAGTGGGACAGCCATCCTCCTGCAGCTGCATTCCTCCCTTGCAGAAGAGCCTGAAATCCAGGATTTTTTACTGTATTTTCAAGCCTACATGTGCTGAAGACACGTCTTCTACTGTCTGAGGGTCAGGCTCCTGGCCCATGGGTGGTTGAGACTGCTGTGCCTCAGATATCTCTGAGACAGGGCAGAAACCCCTCCTTTTAGTCTGCAGCCATGGCTGCTGCCTTTAGCACAGCCACTGGTTCCCCAGACTAATCCAGTGGAGGCCTGGATTGCAGGTTCTCTTCAGCTTGTGAGGTTTTGAATCCGTGTGTCCTGTTTCCTGGGAGGATAACCCTAAGCATCTATCAGGATACCAACACTCCAACCCCCACAGCAGGGCTGCACAGACAGGGCTCATCCACAAGGAACACAGAAATCACACAATTCAAGGAATGATGTGATGAATTATCATAGCAGGCAAGAGAGCTCTGAAGCCCCAATTTTCACTCTCAGCTCTATGTTATGCATTTTAGCCCATGCAAACTGCTTTGCATGGCCTCTGCAACTCTGCCTTCCCAGAGACCAATCTCATGCTCTGCAGTGGACATGAGTGCTAAGAGTGCAGGGATCATGCCTCATGGATTGTGCCCCTGCACATCTTCAGAGAGACTGGCAGTACCTTGCCATCCTCTCAGGGCTTGGCTAAGCATTAGGTTTAGGCAGAAGACTGTAAACCAATGGGCTGAACCACTGTTTCAGACCCCAGGACCTAAACTGTTCCCAAAGTCCTTTTACTGCAGTCCAGCTACTCCAGACTGCTGCTTCCAAAGCCACCACTCTCCTGTGCCAGAGTCTCCACCACAGTGTGCAGCAAGCAGAGGAACAGTCCAAAACATTAAATCTAACTGCAATGCCCTGTGAAGCTAATGCACTGCAGGGCTTCTCCTTCACTGGCCCAGGCAGAGAAAGATGTGCCAGTGTGACTAAGCTGGCTAATTAAGCCATACTGGGGGGAGGAGAGGAAAAATTAATTCACACAAAGGAGAAACAGTCCAGAAGACAGAATCAATAGAAAGAATCCACATAGAGACAAGTAACAGATATTCCTTGACACGAAGAAGCATGTGACAACAAAAACAGAGTGATGCAGCTGAAAAGGAATCCATCCTTGGTGTTTATACATAACAAAATGCTGACTAAGAGATAGCACTATAGTTAGAAAAGCCAGGGAAGCTGGCCATGCAGGCATGGAAAGTTAAAGAGGTTATTTCTATCAAGAAGGGTATTTGAATCAGTGTCAAACACCACAGGCAGTTGACAACAGCCTCGGTAATAAAAACCAAGAGGATTTCATAGATATCAGCAGATACATGAAAAACTCACATGGGCAACTCGCATCATTTGCCTGAGTAACCTCAGAAAGGAACCAGAGGTGTTTTGAAATAAACCAGATTTATGTAGGGCAGCTGACATATCTAGCTACTTTTTTTAGTTGTTGTTTTAGAAGAGCTCAACTAACTGTTCCTGCACAGCTGTTATGGTTATACTCTTTCCTGCCATTCAGCCAGCAGCACCTGATAGAGCAAACCCACAAACCCAAGGCTACTGTGGTTCTACACAGGTCTGTGTGGAGCAAGACAAAGCAGAAATAGTCACAAGAGTGTCCTAGAAATTTCAATGTTCTAACATACAGACTCCTGTCCTCACTCTGGCCTCAGGAGCAAACACATCCTTAAAAAAAAAAAAAAAAAAAGTGGTTCATAGAACAATTCAGGCTGGAAGGGACCTCAGGAGGTCTACAGCCCAACCTCTTGCTCAAAGCAGGGCCAGCTACAGGACTAGACTGGGCTGGTTGGGGTCTTATCCCTTGAAAACTTCTGAGGATGGAGGCAGCACAATCTTTCTAGGTATCCTGCTTCACTGCCTGACTGTCCTTGTGGTGAAACAGGTGATATTTTTTATACCCAGCTGGACCGAATTTTTTGGTTTCAGTTTAACCTGCTGTTTCTCATCCTCGTACCACGCACTGCTGTGAAGAGCCTGGCTCTGCCTTCTCGGGAACATCCCTGAGGTAGAGGCAGCTGCTATGAAGTCCTCAAAACCATCTCTTCTCCAGGCTGAACAAGCCCCAGTCCCTCTATCTACTCACAGAGTGAGAGGCCATACCCTGCATAGCCCTTCTCTGCACTTGCTCCAGCTTGTTTGTAAGTTTCTTGGACTAGGGAGCTCAAGACTGGATACAGTACTTTTAAAGTAGTGCAACTAGTGCTGAGTAGAGGAGGATAATCACTTCCCTAGATGTCCTGGCCATGCTCCTGAAAACTGGTGGCCTTCTCTGTGGCTAAGGTGCTCTGGTGCCTCACACTCAGAGGGCTCTCAGCCTACCTGCCTACCCACCTTTCTGCAGAGCTGCTCTCCATACCATCGGCCCCAGCCACTATTGCTGTAAAGATCTCTTCCTTCTAACGCACAGGACTTCACATGTGCCCTTGATAAATTTCATAAGGTTTCTGCTGACCAATTCCTGCAATCTCTCCAGGACTCTCTGGATGATGGCTCTGCCCTCAAACATACCAACTGGTGCATCCTATTTGGTGTCACCTATAAAGTTCACAAACATGCCTCCAACGTATCTTCTGTTCATCAATATATTAAATAAGATTTGTCCCAGGACAGACCCTTGCAATCTAACCCTTGGTCTCTAACTACAGTAGCCAGGATCATCAAGAGCTGCCTTGAGATGCACTCAAAAGCATGCCAGTGGCATGAAACTCTGTTATCTGAGTTTTGGGCTAGCAGGTCTGGGTGTAAGTTAGGACAACTGAAGGCCACCAAGGTACCAAGACAGCCTAAGGGGATAGCAGAAGTACTTCAATCATCCTTCATTTTCCTTATGCAGGCTGGTTGCAATGACCTTAGGGCAGGTAGGTCATGATTTGCTCATGTCAAGGTGGTCACCAGACCACCCTTCTCTATCATTCCAGTCCAAGAAACCACCATGACTTCCAGACCAAGACAGTGACTTCTGTTTGCATTTGAAGAATTTACATCCTATAGCTGAAGATAAAAGATTGCATCATTGTCATGTTTGCATAGATGGAAAAGTTTTCCAAGACACATTTGTAAAGAGGAAATATGTTTCAAAGGCCCTGGTCTCCCTGCTGCTAATAAATTTAAGCACTCTCACATCTCCCTGCCTTATGCTTTGCAAAGGTCTTCTAAATGCTTTGATCATTGCAGACTAAACATGTTGGGAAGCATAATCATTTATCATTAATCATTTATGTGTGAGACTAACAACGGAGATGATCCAAACGAACATCATACTATTCACTTGGTCCCAAAGATAAAAATTACTAAATACATGCTTTATAAAAATGTGTCTGGAAGAAATATCAGCCTAATAAGTCAAAGGCAAAACCATGTGTAAAATAATAAAATGCATGGAGAACTATTTATACTTAAATTTGCCTTAAAAGGTGACATTTGTGTTTCTACCCAGTCTCCTAAGGCTTGCAAATTAGCACCATGTTAAAACAGAAAGTACAGACTGGATTTGCAACTTTTTCTACTTTCCAATGTGGTTTTGTCCTGCTTCCTATGAAATACGACTTATATGATTGTGGGAACTCTATATAGCATGTCCACGTGTACATTTGTGTCTGCTCTCCCCTAGAAACTCCTCAACACACTGTTAGACTTGGATAAGGAATAAATGAGTGCCAAAGACTCTTAACTTCCTAACAGTTATAAAATAAGGGGCCAGATGAAAAGAGAGCCCATAACCACCCTCACTGGGAGTAGGGGGAAGCCTGTTATCTCATCCTCCTTTTAGGTATCAGAGAATCCAGCTGGCAGGCAGACGTTGGAAGCCAGATGTCCACAGCTCTGCTGCTTGAAAGATCACTTGTTATCAGTCACTACATGGCTCTTCCAGTCTGCAGCAAGACAGACCCACTTCCCCCCCAGGGCCCTCAACGCCATATCTGCATACATACCATTAGTGCAGCCCTTAGCACTGCACACTGTGCTAGACACTGAGTAAACATAGAGCAAAAAAGACTTTTGATCTTTAGTAAAGCGGGGGCATGTCATTTGTACCACTGAAAATCCCCCTCTGAAAGACCTCTGCATTATACCTAAAAAAGTTTTTTTTCCATTACTCAAGGCTAAAACCTGCACATTTCCAAGCTGAGATCTGTCAAGTTGTTTCCCAAGGAAATGAGCAGAGGACTGTGCATTTTTGAGTTTCATTAACAATTCAGAAAGCAGATGAGTACGCATTTCTGAATCTTTGTTAGCTAGTCTGGAAGAGCCCTCTTTCCTCCAATGTCTTCCAAACATTTGCAGAAAAAGGAGTGTAAAGAAATGCCAAGTTGCTTACCTGCATAGGATGAGACAGGGGAGATCTGTAGAGGGTACAGCTGGCTCATGCTGAGGGGCTGTTCATCACTTTCTGTTGTCACCTCTACCACCTGACAAACATCAGGAGGGTTGGCAACTATCACCTGCTCCTCACTGCTGCCATCAAGGTGTGGCTGTCCTACAACTTGGGATTAGAAACAAAAAAATTGATTACTGATAATGTCTTGAACCTATTTAATCTCTAAGAGCCTGTTTGGTATCTGACTGAGTCTTCAATAATCTCAGCACTTTTTTCCATGCCCACCACCTTCTTTCAGGGGATATAAGTTTCAGTGAGAGTTCTAAAGGAAATCTGTGATCCTCAACAAGCAAGCTGCCAACATCCCATGGCCTCTGAATGCTCTAATAAACTATACAACACAAGACCAGAACTGGCATGCAAAAACCTGGCCACAGGGTCAAGCACTGTGGGACTCTGATATACATATGACATGAATCTATGAAAAATTTCTGCTCCAGTTAGATGGCTATTCTCACTGACCCTCACAATGCCATTGATGGTGTGCAGAAAATAACAGTTGTACCTGCAACCCCCACGGTCTGTGACAGAAAGCTACAGTTTGGTTAGTTATTAACAGAGGGGTTTCCTATTCCCCCAGGCACATGATATTTAATACCTAAAGAGCACATGAAATTTAATATCAAAGGAGCGTTACTTATTTCTACAAAGTGAAGCAACCATGGATGCTTTCCAAGTGTCCTGAAATACTTTGCAAATACTAGTTGTTCTCCACAACAACCTTTTGAAAAAGGTTGACAAACCAAGGTACAAAGAAGTTACTGAGCAAAGCAAAAGTATGGTGAAAGCCAGGATCTCACTTGTCTGAAGCTGCTTAACAGAATTTCCTCTGTCTTGTACAACTCTTCCTTTAATCCCAGCTGTATGAACACATGACAAATGCATTAATCCAGCACAGAACTGAAAGCCAACGAGTTAGATCAGAAGAATGCACAGGGATGGAGCCATCTCAGAGGATGGCTAACCTGAAACCATGGTTACCCAAGAGAAAGACTATAGATTTTCTTTCACTGAACATAAAGCTCCAAAGGGGACAAAAGGCTAAATTCTGTACAAACACCATGCAGTGTTGTTCAAACAGTCCATTTTCTTCTTGACCCATGAGGGGAAAAACATGTAGGCAATGAAATACAAGAGATCTTGCAATTCTTCTGTTAAATAATCTGAGTATACTAATTATTAAATTTGAAAAGTCAAAAGATAGCATCTATTGCTGCATAAACTAAGATAAAAAAACATGAATGCACATGTCTATACACACAATGCACTCCTGTATTCTATCTTTAGACAGGGCTTTTTGAAAAAGAAAAGTGACAGGAAAAATTTTTCCCAGGGAAAAGCTGCATATTATTTTGCTTTGTGAAGTGCCAGGTAATCACTGGAAAATCTTCAAAACTTAGATGTGTATTTTAAGAAACAATGCCAGCATAAAGAAAATTATATACATACCGGATAGACTTTTTTAAAGTTGATCAATAATATTACTACAATTATGTTTCAGATATTTTGTTTCCCCTTTATTTCACCTTTCCTGGTTCTGAAACAATCAGCTTTTATTGAGTGTGGTGAGAGTGGTGCAAGAGCACACACAGTTAATTTTTTATCTGGGAGAGACTAACGTTGTGCAACCCACTCAGGGTATGAGCAGGCCATCTGCACTGTTTTATCTTTTTCCTCAATACCTGACAAATTCTTACCCATCCTGAGAGATAAAATGCACAGCAAAAACTACTGCTCACTTGGGCAATATGCCACAGCTTCCAGTGAGCTGCATGTATGTCAGAAACTCTGCAGGTGCTGTTTGTCTTTCATCCCTTCCAGCTGATTTCCTGTCTTTCTGCAGAACAATTCTATTTTACCTTTTCCTCCCTGTTTACATTCAAATTCTTTCTGCAATCCTAAATAACAGCTTCTTTCTCCAGTCTGGATAAGAAGCATACGTCACATCCCAATAATTAAACAACACTGGATGACAGTTCCCTACCCAATCCTCAGTCAGTGAACAGGAAGCACTAATAGCACTATGGTGCTATTCCTTCAAGTTGTAACAGTAGGAGCATGTTCTAATACTCTTGCAAAGCAAAAGCTGATTAAATGAACTGCCATAAAGAGAGCAAAACTACTCACAAACTGTTCAACCACACAAGTACTTCAGGGGAATGACTGTGCAAAGCCCTGTGACCTCAGAAATGGGGATCAAAAATAGTCACTGCACATGATTTCTGCAATCTCTCCAAGCAGAGTACTAACATATTTGTCATATTTAAAAGTGGAATTCTAGACAAAATGGTATGTGGGTCATATTACTAGGAGCTCTTGCTGTAATGACAACCATAGCCAAAAAAGAGCTGTCAAAGCCCAGTCCAATTATTCTACTCAGGACAAATTATTCACATGTTGAGGTAACAGCTAATTTCTAATGTACTGGTTTCTAAATGCAGTCTTTGATGATCCTTTTCGTTAGCTCAGTGATGTTAAAAACTACCTCTGCTACTGAGGTGTCAGTAAAAAGAACCAAGTTTCTACATTTTTCCTGCTGGTTTGAACTCCCAAATAAAATGATATTCTATACAGACCTTTGCTTTAAGCAATGGAAACTGCCATCTGACTGCAGTTTAACTCCTGTGTGACATTGGCTACAGTCTCCTCATGGCTGAGGACTACCCTGTGGAATAAGTCCCCATCATGAGAAGCCAGCTAAGAGTGCCTGTAAGTGCTTTGCTCTCAAGGGAACCACCCCTGTGGCACAGTACTGCTCACTGTCTCTGCAAGGTGGTGGGGCTGGCCTGCAACCACAGTCTTGCATGCCCTAGGCTACTGAGAAATGGGGCTACTTCACTGCAACCGTGGTATTCCCTGAAGTGCAAAATGCTGATGGAAAAGTAAGTCTGGCAGACCAAAAGGGTTTTTGAAGTCAACTGCATGCTTAGTATGTAAAAAAGCATAGGAGTACTTACCTACAAAGTTCACTGTACTGTCAACTTCATTTTTTATACTGGAGGACAGGAAATAGTCAGAAGTGACAGCATTTAGCCCATTCATCCCAAAAGATGATTCAACTGGCTCTTGCTAGAATGAAAACAGTACAGTTGGGTCAGGATTGCTTTATGTTAGGAGATAGTTCATCTCTTTGTCTTGAGATGGTAATAAATCCCATCTCTTCTGTCTGCCATATACCCCCTGCTCTCTGCAAGATACTGTCTTAGAGCAAATATTTCTCTGAGGAGAAGCCTGAGACTAATTAATTTCCAAATCTTGTGCTTTGAAATGAAAGCTATTTTTAATTTTCAAATTTAGAGTAAGCCTTCTAAAAGCAAGCAAGTAGTAAGCTATTTAGTACAAGAGATTAACATTTGAAACAAACACGGAAGAAACACTGCTTTAAAACAATACTCTATTTAATATTCATCCACAGTCCCTTCCAAATATGCTCTACCTCTTTGCACTCTCTAAAAGGAAGCCTTAGTTTCTAAGTACAGCAATGACTAAATTCTAGCATTAATTTTTCTCTACAGCAATCCTGAAAGCAAGCCAAAGTATTTACACTAAATACAGCCTTTTAGATCACATCATAAACATTACCACAGGGCAACAGCATTTGGAAAACACCACCTGTTCTACACAGACTGAGCTTTCCACAAGATGCCTGCCTCTCTGTAAGTCTGATACACTCAAGCAGGAATCTAAAATAGTCCCTTCAGAGTAGACACCTAAAAATGAATTCCATTAATTCAGGATTTCTTTAAAAGGATTATTCTACACGTGCAACTTCCCCCCTGGTATTGACTCTCTCACAGGTTTATTGGTTACAATGTCTGAAGTCTTCTTACTCTACCAGCCCTGCAAGGCTGCAAGTTCTCCCCTGCTTGCTGAGCCAGAGACACCCAGAGTGGTGCAGAGCTGTCCATGCTGTGCCCATTTTCACTGCTCTAAAGCACTTCATCAAAGGCAGGGCAAAGGTAAGCCTCAGGACCTGCAGTGCCTGCCCATCCCAGTACTAACCATGTGAACTGTTATCTTTGGGACAAAATACTGGGGGCGCTGTGAAAGGTTTTTTCTGGAGGTCACATGCTGTGATTGTGATCTACTCAAAAAGAATTGTCACTTCAACACAAGCACCTTCCCAGACACTAAAGCAAGGCAAGCATGCACCCTGTCCCAAGGTTCTTTGGCACATTAGAAGGGTGGAAAGTTAAGTGTTAATGGCAACTAGGTTTTTGATGAGATGCACCAGTTGTGCTGGCCCACACGTCAAAGACTTGGAGACCTGGAAAAGATAAAATTAGCTGCTATTGATCCATTGAGGGTCACAACTGCAGAGATAGGTTAGGGCTGCACACTGGAGCCCTGAGTATCTGGTGTTGTTTGCTTTAATTCACAGCAAACACAGCAGCCCCCATGGAAACACTGTGCATGCAGCACTTGCTCAACTTTACTGAGGCTTGATTACAGAGAAGTTTATTTAGTAGCCCCTTTCAAGCTTCAGAAAAAAATACACATCTTAGAACTCAGGTGATGGTGCCAGATCCACAAAGAGACTTGGATACTGGCACAGTTGATGTTAAATCACCTAAATTTTCAGTGTTCAGATGTCTAGCCTAAGCTAAATGCATGGAGAAAGCTGTCACTAAGATTTTAAAAATATCTCTCAATGTGGAGCTGCATGGTCTAAAGAGTACATCTAGGATAAGGTAGAAATTAAGTCTCAGTTCAGTTTTTTGTTTCAACAGACTGGTTTTATCTGGGCTGCTCTGATATTTCAGTTTCCTTCCCATTATTGAGAATTCATTTTTTAATGAATTTTAATGACAGACTATTTGCCCAAAAGCCCAGTGATAGGAGACCTACCTGTGGGATGGGAGACTTGCTTGCACCTTTGCTAATGCGGAGCAGGGATTTGGTAAGGTCCAGGACTCACACATGCACCAGGGACAAGCAGTGACTGCCCTGAACATCGTGCTCAGCCCACCAGCAATTGCTGTGGGTGCCCACAGAGCCCAGCAGTGGCAACAATGGGAAGCTCACTGCAAGGCTCTTGCTATGCTGAAGTCCCTTTGCAGATCTGTGCTCAGATTCTCAGCTTCTCCCTCTGCTGCTATCACCCCATTGCAGTTACCAGGCAAATTGTGGAGCAGCCTCCCACTGGGCTCCACTAAAAGCCATTTTTCAGGGTAACTGTAAGGCGTTCAATTCAAAACATGCAACTCAGATCTCAGGAATTCTCATCACCAGGCAAAGCAATTATAAGAAGCTTTCATGCTCAGAAATGTGAATTTGCTTTAATTCACCTATTACCCTCCTTTCACTGCTACAGCCTTCAACATTCAACAGTCAGCCTAAGAGTGGCTGAGTGCAGAAAGAGCACCTCTTTTAAAATCCAGGCTAGCCACTGCACACATCTGTCAGAATGGGGGAACAGACAATAATACTACCTGGCCCCTGCTCAAAGCCACAAGAACTGACAGTAGGTATCACTGGTAGGTAGGTGTATGTGCTGGCACACTGCTCTGCTCTGACCAAAGCAGTTTTACTGGCTCCCTCTGAACATCAGCTACCATCAGAGTCACTTGATAACAAGCACACGTGGCTATATGAGCCAAACAGGATAGTTAAAAAGTGGTTCCTTTATGACAATTTAAAAGTCAGAGCATTCTGATGTGTAACTGCACAAGTCACAACCGCTGCAGCAGCACTGCTTTCCAAACTGTTTCCGTGGAGAACTTTTTCCCACAGTTCTGGGTTCACCTGGCCCAGAGAAACTCCTGGCCAGAGGCTGCAGAGCCCGAACCCAGGCATGGGTGGCACAGCCGTTCACAAGTGAGCAGCAGGCGACCAAGCTGCCTTTGCACTGTTGCTACACACAGCCCAAGGACACCAATTTTACTGAAAACTGGGAATCCAGTTTTACTGGATCCAGTAAAATCCAGGGATTTTACTGAAATCCCTGAGATTTGCTTTTTTGTTAAAAAAATGCAAGGTGGACTAGCTCCTGCTGGTGTGTAGTACTGAGCACCCTGCAGAGGCCCTTGGCAGAGGTGTGAAAGCTAGGAAACACCACGCCTCACAGGGACAGCAGACGTCAGTCTGGGCCCATGCTCTGAACAAGCAGAAATCTCAGGCTGCAACTGAAGAGCTTTACAGCTGAGGCCTTCTAACTGACAAAACATGAGCACAAGGTGCAGCTCTGACCCTTGCCTAAATGAAAATGAATTTCCAATGCTTTACACATAGAAATTAATTGTTCCAAAAGGTAGCTCTATTGTTCAGAAGCATTCCTTCCCTAATTACTGTATTTCTCCTTACAGAGACAAACAAATGGCAAATGTATTGCTGAGACTGCCAGTTTTCCAACCTCCAGGCATCGTAACACAAGGGCTGTGTCCATTGATGACGTAAGTTACAGCTTTAACAGCCTTCACATTTCAAAAAAAAAAAAACAACTCCAAACATCCCGGGTAACTGTAGTTACTTAACCAAACCACAAGCATTTGCGAGTACCCACCACAATATACTGTTGGGGCTGTTAAAAAATATTTGCAACAGATTGTATTCACAACCTCTTGCACTATTAAACAGACACCTCTTACCTTAATTTGTTTGAATTTGTCATCCTTCTCAGATTTCGTTTTTTTTCCTGCAACAACAGAAGGAAGATTTCATAAAGTCCTGTGTGCCATGAGTTATCCTTCATACTTTCTATATTCACCAACAAACAGCCCCAAAATGAGCCTCAAAATGGCAGGACTTCCTAGTAAAGGGAGAACACATTTTGCTTAATTTTACCATTCCCTTAAGGCCTGGGCAGCAAAAAATTCACCTTGAGTGCTCTGGGTTTGTGTTTCTTTTTTAAAAGGCTACAAAAGAGAACCACCATGGGACCAAGGAAAGCAACTGCAGTCAAAAAATCAAAGTGAAAAATATGGTAGAATGACAAATTAAAAAACATGGGCCTGTTAAAAAAAAAGGAAGAGGGAGAAAAACATTCTTAAAGGGAAGAAAAATCAAAATATATGTCTCATCACATTTCTGATGTTTTCTCTGTAGATACAGGAAAAGGGAGATTTTTCATTGATTTAATGTGAAAGGAGATCACAATAAACGTCAACCAATATTTTTGTAAGTAGTTGCAATCTGGTAGGGAAACACATATTAAAATTCATGCAGAAGTGGTTTATGCAATCATGCTGGACTTGGGAATCCTGAAAACCATACTGCAGGTGTCCCTCACAAAATGTCATGCATCTTGGCAGACCCCAATGTTGCTGCCCCTGCTCTGACCTGATGCAGATGCTCAGACTTGCTGGTGCAAGCTTAGCTCTGCCCCACTGCTAGTGAGCATAGACGTGCCCCAGGAGTTTTTCCCATCTCTACTACATGATACCACAGAAAATTAGAAATGTTTGCAGCCAGATTCTTTTGCTCCCACACATGTTTAGCCACACACCACAAAAAAAGGGCATGTGAAAATATATATGAGGCCCAAACTATGTCAGGGTTTTACAGTAACTGGACTTTCTGCAGAATCTTCTCCTGCTACACCCCCTATTCTCAGAATATCAGCATTAAAGACGAACTTTTGTAGCTCCTACACGTATCTACTGCCAAGGGACATGTTATGGTCCATGTGCCTAAACATATAAAATACACTATTGACAAGAGACTGGAAACAGTTTCAAAACAAATGTTCTACCTTTTGCACATTGATCTCCCTTTCACAGTATGATTCTGCCCCAAATATGCCATGGTTCATCATTTCCAGTCACACTGACCTTAAACTGAAGATCTGCCTTTCACTTCGCAATCTAAGAAAACTGCTGTAGCTATTTTCTGTACTATTCTGTAGCTACAGGTGAACTGAATTGGATTTTAGAGGAATACTGTGTGTTTGGTTTGCAGATTATCTTTTCATCCAAAATTCTAGACAACACAGGATACCAGAGGATTAAGGAAACCATTGTTCTACTGCATAAACCAGTAAGAAAGCCATATGAAAGCTAATGAGCCCTAAATAAGTCAATGTTTTTACTTTGAAAGAAACCAAATACTCATGAGATTGACCTGGTGGTTATGTCTCCTCCAGACAGGCAGGAGATTTAATCCCTAAATTTGGGGATTCAGACACTTTCCCATTTCACCATTATAGTGCTCTGTGGGTTGGTTTTACACGGTCTTTGAAACTAACAATGTGGTTTCATGATTTAATGTTCTGAGTGAGTGTACTGCTCTCACTCAGCTCAAGACAGAGCCAGTTTAATTGTACCCTTGCTTGAAAAAAGATACCAAAATGTCTGCCACCATATTCTGAATGACCCCTACTGAGTTAAATGTTGAGCTCTAATACCCCCTAATCATACTCCTTGACTGAAGGAGACCTGGGACTAGATTCTGAACACAATTCCATCAGCTTTAACAGACAAATATCAACAGCTTGGGGCTATCACATCTCATTGATCCTCTCTTCTGAATGTGGCCCACTTTTCATACAGCTGTTCCTAAGTTCCAGTAATTTCCCAGCCAGCCAGGGCACCATGTGCAGCTTGCATTGGTGGCTTGTTGCATACTGAGCTACCTGCAGTAGGTGTTTTTCTCAACACAATGCCCTCAACAGCATTTCATGCAGACAAGCTCTCCCCTCTACCTTTTTTGGAAGGTCTCTCAGATAATGGCAGCATCCGGTACACCCTGAAGGCATTGTTTCCTTTCTTTATACTTTTGTCCTTCACTTCTTCTATGTCAGGCAGGGAGTTCATAGCACAACGGAAGTTTGCCTTCCATGTCTTTGGATCAGGTTTATCTACTCCTGACTGGTATTTTCCTAAGCAAGAAAAGAAAGTTAGGCACATGAAAGTTAGACATGTGATTGAAGACCCAAGGTAAATTAATAACAGCGTAGGTTAGCTTCAAGGTATCAGCCTTCGGTTCCCATGACAAGCATTCAAACAATAGCTGAGGTTGCAAGAGTGCTGCCATCTCATTTTCATGCACATTTCTAGAACAGATGATGAACAGTTTGTGCTCAAGAAAGACCCAGGGCACTGCAGATCTGATGTGACTCCATAACAACATGGAAAAGCTTGCACAGCATTTACCTTTATTATGTCTGGCTCAAATCCATAGAAAGGCATAAAAAGCCTAAGGGTCTGTGTCTACAAAGTGCTGATTGTGCTCTATTCCTGACAGTTTTGAACCCAATGTTGTTAACATTTAAATCAATTACGTTTCATTGTGTTCCTCAATGCAAATGAGTTATGGCACTTCAATTAAGCTGGAGAGTATTACAGGCCTCGAAAAAACACAGTCTCCCATAAATTTGGAAACTTAAGTTCACTCTCTGTGTTAGTAAAAGCAAAGACAAGAAAGAAGGAAAATGTAACTTTAAAAGGAAAATCTGTCCTGCAAAAAGAGAGTTCCAATACCTGTATGAATTGCCCAGTTTCTAAATAACGGAGCATCTTTTTCAACATCCCATCCATGTCGTGCAGCATGCATCCAGGGAATCTGAAAAATCTTCTTCTCCTGGAAGGGAAAACAAACAGGAAATACCAACACTGGTAGACTTGAAGAATCTTCTGATGATTTTAAGTCACTAATTTATAAGCACAGTTTCAGCATCTCCAAGTGTTTTGCTCCCTTCTAGCCCAGTGTCACTGTCACTGAAATCAGCAGCTGAATATCCACTGGTGTCATGAAAGCAGAACACAGTCCAAGTGTGTGAAATACTCAGAAGCCACTTCACGGGAGATGAGCCTGGCAGCTTTCTGAGCTGACACATGGAAAAAACATGCAGTACTACACATTTCTAAGCTTTCATACAAAGGATATTTTTTTCCAGCACAGACATTTTTATGATTAGGAAAAATATATCTGAAACTAAACAACCATAGGAACAGAGCAAAATCAAGGGATTTAGAATTCAGCCAGTAAATACTAGCATGGTGAAGAAAAGAGATCTTGCAAATTTGTATGCCAAGCAAAAGAATATATCAATGGTAGACATCTCTCCAAGTGGGGATAAAAAAACCAGACACTCACATGAAGAAGTGCATTGAAGATACCTAAACATATTTTAGTTCAGAAACTTTAGACCAAAGAGAAGTGCACTTAAAGAAATGCAAAGGAAGGTTTTTTTAAAAATTCGGTTTTTCAACACACAGCTAAACAGGGCATGCCTGACATAGTGTCAGTACAAACTGATTCCCCAAGGGATCATGGAAGATCCCTGGCAACTATTAAAGATGATAGTTTTAGGATGTAGCTCCAGCTACATTGGGCTCTGGGGGCCCAGTGGCTTTCAGAGCTTGAATAGCATGTTTCCTACACTCCTTCCACAAGCACTTAGCACACAGGATACTGGGCCAGAAGGATGCTGGATCAGATGTCCTTTTATGCCATACAACACAGTAATGAATTCCTTTGTCCTGACCTAGAAGGCTGCTTCAGAACTTTTCATGCTGTTTTCTGCAAAGCCCTACAAACCAAGCTTGTTCCATAACACTTGGTTTTTTCTCCCCTGTTGGGAAGAATACTTATCTGGCTTCACATGCAGACATCTTGCACTATAAACTCTACCACTGCAGGTTTAGATCCAATTATCAGTCTACGAAAAGTACTTCCAGGGCAAAATGCACCTTCCTCCTGCAGCAGCCAGCTGAGCTATGCTGCCTGAATTTCACCCCTAAAGAGCCTATTTCCCTCTACTGACTACATACAAGTCTAGACAGGCAGCTCTCATTTAAATTACTGCATTGTAGATATCTGGTCGGGTGAGATGAATCCTTCACCTTTTTCCCTTCCCCCAACAACCACTTTTCTTCACTGACTGTCTGGTTAATATTTCACTCATGCCAAGGCTAGGTTTATTTCCCTTCCTTCCCATGTGATCTTTTCTTCTTCTGAGCCTGCATTTTGTCCTTCAACTCTTGTCTTTAATCCTTTCTGACATATTTGCTTGTTCAGAATTGCATTCTTCCCTTCTTGCTTGGCTGCATCTTTAATTTGGTGCAAGCACTGATTTAACATGTTCCTCATTCCCCTCAAGTCCTCACACTCTCAATATTCCTCTTAATGTAGTTCCATCCCTTTTGTCACATGTCTTTTGCCTCTTTACTCTTCCCTCTACATATAAGTAATTCATCAACAGAGATACCTCTTTCCCCAACTCAAAGCAGTTAAAAGAAAGCCTCAAAGCCACTATTTGTGGTCTACAATATTACTGTATTCATCAGACCTAATAATAAGCTAGAATAAGCTTCCCTGCCTAGAATAAGCTTCCCTGCCTTTACTCTTTCATAGACTATAATAAGCATGGGAAAAAAATCATCACTTCAATAGAAAACAGTTTACATCAACAAGAATTTTAAGAATAGACCAGATTAAAATAGACTATATGATAATTCAAAACCTAGCAGACTGAACAAGGCTCCAGACATGGCATCCTGTCATCATCAACTGTACTCACTGCTTCAAAAGAAGCTGCAAGGACACTCAACAGCAGCCTAAGTGGTCATAACAGTGCTTCTGTTTATTACAGAAAGTTCTTCCCAATCCCAGATGTCTTGAAGCACAGGAATCATACCAAATTATAACACAAATAACAAAATCACAGAAGCCATGTGTATTATTATTTTATAATACATATATAAGTTTACACTCCTATACAGAAACTACAGATTTTCTCATCAGCTATGAAATATCTAATCTTCCCTGAAATCCTGCAAAGACAGCTGATTACATCAATACCATGTAGTCAAGTGTTCTGCTCTAGTTTACCTGGATACTTTCTATTAAAATAATATTTCTTTACTTCACACATTATCAAACATTACCTATATTCTTCTTCAGCCAGTGCTGCCTAATTATTACCTTACCAGGAAGGGGTCATCAGTGCTTTCTCTCAGACTTGGAAAACCATGTGATGACTGGTCCAGCATTCCATCACTGGACTTTTGTGTAGGAATCTCATGTTTCTGTTAAAAAAATTAACCTCACCTAAAGTCAAAAACACAACCCACAAAATTTTTGCACTGTAACAATTGCTACCAAACTCCAGTGGGAATACCACAGGGAAAAGCTGTGACATTCTTAGAAATAGGCTTGAAAAGGAAAGTATATCGAACCTCAGCTGGTTATAGCAGCATGGTGCTACTTACGCCAAGGTTGTGGTTTCAACCTCTGCACAGGCCATTCACTTAAGAGTTAGACTTGATGATTCTCATGGGTCCCTTCCAACTCAGAACATTCTGTGATCTGTGATCACTTGGAACTCTGGCACTGCAAAATGCTTGGAGCAAGTGCTTGAGTGTGAAACCATACTACACAGCTACAAAGTCATAGGACAAATCTTAAACAGGAGCATCCATCTCCAAGGTAATACTCCAAGCATCCATCAAAGCAGGAGGTTGCCTCTCTGTTACAGCTACTTGGAATGTTTCCTTTTCCAGATCCATGAGGAACACTGACCTCTCATAATCTCCCTCCTCATATCCGCTCTGCCCACTGCTGAATTACGTTGTTTCATTAACACCTCCCAGTTTTGTCTCTCTGGGAAGGGAAATAAATTCCTTTCCTCCTTCATGCCACTCAGATGGATAACATTTTCACCAAAGAGCTACACAAGTATTTAGGTTTTAAGCCCTATAAGGAGGGGTTTGTTCTGGAGGTATAATGAGGAACTGACAGTAGGGGAAAAAATTATGTGTAAACTGTACCTGATTTGTTTTTTCTAACTGAGAGACGTTTAATTCTTTCTTCAGTTCAGAAAAAGTCCCCAAGAACAGACAGCCAACGACAACCCAGAATGGTAATAATTTCTTTCATATTTAAACCTTATTTCCTTAAAAGCTGTGCACACACATGAGTTTCATTCTCTTGATAATCTGACACACCTTCCTATGTAAACTGTGAACTGTCCTTTACCAAACTCTGATTAAAATACTACAGAGCCTATAAAGTGGATTCTGTGGGTATAGAACAGGCTGTGATACACATGACACTTCATTGATTCCATGCATGGCTTTGTTTATGGTCAAGATTCACAGTAAAAACAGAAATATTTTTGGTTTAATGACCCATTGTTGGAATAAATGTGCAAACATTTTTAAAAAGAAATGCTCGGGAGTACAATTTTCTTGTTGAGCATAATAAAGGCAATCCAGGCTGATGCCAAATCAGAGGGTAGAAGTGGGAAATCAGAGTTTAATAAGCCTCAAGGCAGAGAAATTATTTCAGGATTAGGCAGGAATGCCCAGTTAAGGACAGCAGACATAGACAGTCAGTAGGAAACCTAACACCAAAACAGAGATATTCAAGGAGAAGGACCCGAACATGGGACTCAAATTACAAAGACAACAGTAAAAACCGGCTTCCTCTTCAGCTGTGACCCCATTATGCAAGAACAAGGACCTACTCAAATTCACAGTGCAGTGAACCAGGGAATGGATAAAGCAATATTTATTTACCCAGTCAAAGCATGAGAGTCACTGATGCAGAAGTTACAGAGAAACAAGATTCATAGATGAAATTTAAAGCACTCCTGATAATTTCATAGTCATGAGCATTTCTAGCTTTGAAAACTGAAAGAAAAGGTGGTAATTTCAATTGCCATTCTCCAACTCTAAAAATGAGCACCTGAGTACCACAACTACTGCTGCTATAAGGAGGATACCAGACTATTTGGCTTAGTGACTTAACCAGACAGGCAGTTCCTATGTTACTGCACCTGATTTTTGTGCATTTCCACCCATTCTGATCATAAAGTAGCCTCTGTAGCAAAAACAGCTTCATGCTTTTCAGTGTGGTGAATTGCTCTCCTGCATAGTGCAGAAAGCATGCAATATCTCCACAATTCATTACTATTCAAAGTCTCAAATACATTCCTAGATTTTACTCAACCAATCAAAATAAATTCAAATTGGGCACTGACATTTCTGAGCTCATGATTGTGCTCTCAAAGTGCCTTGAGTACTTAGTAAGAGCTCAGGACCAGGGATATTAGGTTTGAGTCTGGCAGGGGAAAAGTCACCCTATTTTCTCCCAGGATGAGAAATGTCAGAGAAGTCACACAAGTCTGAAACAGGAGATCATTGCTTCAACTCAGAGTCTAACACAGAACACAGTCTTCCTTGTCAGGAGAGTATTTTGAACACATCCCTCTGATGCTACTTGTTGAACAATGTGTTCCCAGGTTAAAAAAAAAGTCCAAGCAGAGTCTCCAGAAACACTCCCTTCAACAAGAGTCGGAAAATGCTTTTAAATGAGCCACAAATCCACCAGGCCAAAGCAGGACGCTTCAGATCTGGCAGGCAAGACCGGAGGAACAGGTTCAGCAGGAAGCATTCAGCTTTGCCCTTCCTCCCCACATCACCCCTTTGAAAACCAGGAATGAGCTGATTTACCTAAGCAGACCTCAGCCACTGCTATCAAGCTCCCCTTCAGCATGCACACCCCACTTACCTTATTTAGCCATTTCAGCCCCGGTATTCTGTTAGAGTTGATTTGCTCTTCCAGCCAGGGGCGCATCCGCATCCTTTCGACAGGCATTGTCACCCACCTGGAAAGGAGCTGCAGAGAACAAGGGACAAGGTTACTTGTTTGGCAGGCAGAACTCCCAGGCAGCTCCTCCACCTCTGCACATTACACTTATTAAAGCTTTGCAGGCACCGAACGATGGTAAATATAAACATTATTTTAGATCTGTGTGTGAGCCTCCCCTAAAAGCAACTGAGATGATAAAGTCTTCTTTATGGCAGAAAGTATTCTTCTGGTACAGGTACACTTGTATTAGGAAAACCTTCATCTGAAGATGACAGAGGATATCAGCAAAAGTTTGTCTGCTGATACAGATGGGATACCAGAAGTCACAAAGAAAAACACTTACACTCTTGGAGACACCTCTTTTTGGTCCACATACCTGCATTTGCAGAAGACCTTTTTTTGCCAAGAAAAAAATATGTAACAAAAAAAATCACATGCAGGAGGCATCACTGTACTAGCTGAAATGATGCTTCTGCTAACAAAGGGGCTTTCAAACGGCTGTTTGAGTCCCATGAACTTGACTAGAATTAATAGAAGTATATTTTACACCACAGCAATTTAGCAGACCACTTTGTTCTGGCTGAGTAGTTTGACCCCCTCCCTCCAGCTTTCTCTGATCAATCCACTCACTGATTTTTTAGCTGTTATTTTACATTTCAATGCTGTTCAGCTATGAAGTGAGTGCTTCACACATCCCTCAACTACACTACGTCACCTTATATTATCCAGTTAAGACTCAAACTGACTTCTTTTTCTGTCCCTCTCTCTCACACATGCACACATGACCTTGGTGCCACTTCCCTGTTTAGAGCTGTAAATTATTGACATTAAGAGTCCAAAGTCTTGAACCTGAGGCAGAAAATTTTAAAAACATTAACCAACTGGCACTAGATGCAGATTAAAGCACCACATTAAATGCCTGTTAAGCACCCTGGAACCCATTATTTCCACATTCAAGTACTTGCATTTAGGCTGCTGCTTCTCCTTGCCCCCTCTGCACTGGGCTCAGCTCCTTCCTCTCTCTTTTGCTCTTCACATCTGTGTTCTCTGCATCATTCTTAACTTCTCTGCTCCACTATTCTTGTCACCTTTGATCTTAAAAGTAAAAAAGAGAAAGAAAAATTTGAAAGCACACAGCAATGGCAAAAATGTAAATGGGTTTGTTCTCGCTTCCTATGGGAGTACAGGCATGGGACAGACTAACAATTAGGCAGTACCAAGCCCACACCCAGCACAAGAGGAAGAAAAACGTTCAAAGTTTCCTCTCATTGCTCTGAGGACATGTATTTCCTTCAAACTAATAAGGAATTAAAATCTGAATGTAACAATAAGGTTCTTTGATGTCTTCAGAGAATTTACCAGCAGCCATGCTCACACTAATCTCTTAGCAAGCATATTGGTATTCTGTTTACTACTGTGCAGAGCTAGTCACTTGTGCTTCAGCTGCAGCCTCTTGCAGTGACTACGAATTTCTAAAATAGCTCAGAAAACGGTTGCAACTGCTCAGCTCCCTTTCAGGTTCACTTCAGATATGAAAAAACAGCCAACACCAGGAATCCAACTGTGGACAAGCCCTTGTGCATATCCCCTCTCTGTGCAAAAGGGAAGCTGTTTTCTGGGCAAGGGTGATGTGGGTTCAACTCTTTTAGCGCCCAGGTTGGTGGCAAACAGCAGGCCATGCCGCTGCACCTCCCTCCCTTTGGCACCAACAATCCTCATCCAGGTTGCAGAACGTGTACAAGAGATCTCTACCATCTTCCCCTACTACAGTTTGAGTCAAAGCTGAAAAATGCAAATGGCAATGTACTAAAAACATAAGCAAATTTTTATTTGTCTGACAAGGAAGAAACAATTATCTGCAACAGATGCATTTCTTTTTAAGGTATCTTTGAGTATGCATGCAGTTTGATACAATTCCTGGAAACACTGTGCATTAAATTCAACATTCAATATGAGTGGTTCCCATTAGCAGTCAGACTCGTCTTGTCTTCTGGGTAATGAGCCCCTAAGACAAATTTCAAGCCCATCTGAATGAAAAGCTTAGACAGAAGGCAGAAAAGTCATCCTGAAAGCAGCAGCAATGACTCTGACCTGGGACAGGCAACATGGAAGAAACAGAAGCTGCCTTTGTACAAAAGCAATACATTTCAGAAAATGAGAAAGCTGCCAGCAATCATTACTACAAGGAAGCCAGTCTTGCCCAAAACAGCAGAGTTGAGCCAACCTGTCTTTGCCCTCCCACATCCCTGGGGGCTTCCCCAGCTGCTCCCCTCCAGATGCTGCAGAGAGGTGCTCATCTCCTTTTTGGCACCCTGGGATTCCTCTGGGATTAGCAACTGCAGCTGTCAGCACACACCTTCCCATCCATCACCCACACAAAGACAAATTAATCCAAAGTAATCAGGAGAGAAGTTTGGCTTGTGAGAAGAGAGGAGTGGCTCCCAAGACCTGTTCATCTGAAATAATCCTACAATGATGTTCAGTTGGAGGGAACAGTGGGCATCTTCCGGAGTTACATCCTTCACAGAGGAGCAAGCATAGCTGTGCTTCTGCTCATCAAAACACAACCCCCACCCCATGCTCCTTTAAGAGCACATGCTGCTGAAAATAAAGCTGGATGTCTTCAGAAGACATTCCCAGACCTGTCTGCCTCAGGACAGCACTGACCACAATGGTGGTAAAATGTAGCAGGGTTTTTCTCAGTTGCATGTCAACAACATCTTTTTGATGAAAATACCAAGTCAACTCTACCGAGAAATTGCCTGTGGGAAATGAAGGTGCCATATGCAGAGCTGTCAAATGCACTATTTATTTGTACAGAAAGAAACATCAGTTTCTGCAGCGCCTTAAAAGTAGCTCCTGTCTGTCCATAAATGGCATTACTAGGTGCACTTGAAGCCTTACTCCACTGGCTCCAGGTGGGAGAACCTGGAGTCTGTCCATCAGTGAGTACAGATTAAATCACCTGACATTAAGAATCATTCCAGTTTGTAAAGACATTTGAAATGCTCCAAAATAGGCAGCAAACACATGTAAAGTTTCAGGGGCCATTGCCTAACACCACGCCAGCTTCACCATCCATCAGAATGTATCAATTATAAAATAAACCTACAAAGTCAGGAACTAAGGTGAGCCCTACAAAACAGCAGGTATGCCAAGTTTCTTGCCAGACTCTTTTCAGTGTTTACCCAGCTGAAAGGGTAAACTTAAAGGGATTAACTGTCAATCCTTTTAAGGAGAACAAAACATCTACATTTATAATCTGGAGCTGGCTGTAAAACTAAAAGCATTTACCCACCTATCTCCCACTCCTGGTCAGCCTCAATGTTGCATTTCCCCTGCACATTCACAGCTAGAAGAAGCTACATACAGCCATTGGTATTTTTTGTAGCGGGGGCAAGTGCACATCTAAGAGTAGTTTCAGAGCTGCCAAGGCATCCAGCTCTCACTGGCTTCACTGCTACCATGATCTCCTGAGCTGTGGGTACCCATCTGCTGGCCTAAGCAAACCTCTCCAGAAGCCTGGTTACTTTTGCCTGCCTGAACCTTCACACTCTGGTTAACCAGGAGAAAAATGGCTTAATGCCTGCTTTGGGTCACTTGACATCATCTTCCTCCACACTGCAGAGACCATGGATGGAGCCAGGGAGAGGAGCAGAGCCAGCTGGGAGGAAGGAAGGAGCAGAGGGAAGGAGCAGCACCAGCTCCACCAGTGGTAAAGAAGCACCTCGTACTCCATCACTCCATCACCCTTCAGTCCCGTCCCAGTTTTGCTGCATGCTAACGCTACTCTTGCATAGTCAGCTTTCTGAAGAAGTCCAGGAACTTAGCAGGCTTACAAGCAACATCTCTTTCTGCAGGGTCTTCTTAATCTGCTTGAAACTGGACCATGGCTCCCATCCTGCTCAAAAACACATGTGACAGCACAACTGAGAGAGGAAGGCACTCTGGCATTAGGGGTGGGAAGGACAGGGAGGAACCCCTTAATCCAAAACTTCCTGTGCTTTTAGACAACAGCTTTAAATCTGGATAGTACTGACCCCCAGTCTCTCTTTGGTGAGAACACAGGAAAATGATTAATACGCCCAGAGACCCAATGTTGAAGTCTTTCTGGCATTATGTTGAAAATAATTCCTGTTTTTCTTCTAGTTTCTTATGGTGGAGGAAAGGAAGACTACCACCTGTCTTAATATTAGAGGGGACGACAGTCAGGAGCTTTTGCTGTCTTGGAGGTGGCAGCTTAAATATATCAATGGCCATGAAGGCATCAATAAAATTATTCCCAAACCAGCAGTGAGTGGGCAAGATATCAGCCCCAACCCACTGGCATTTGCATGGAGGGGGAGGCCACTGGGAGCCTGTGAAGAGCCATTCCCACACAAGAAGTATGGCCCATGGACTGGCTGCCACCAATCCAGTTTATGGAGGGATTATTTTCATCTTCTTTGAAGCTTTAATTACTGCACTATTCATGCTAGTCCTGTGGTCAGTTCAGCCTATTTTTTGCAGTGAGAAACTTCAAGCTACTTCCCAACAAGCTATAAACTGGTTGCAATACGCATATACACGTATTTTCACTCCATAATGATTGATAAAGAGCTTGTAGTCACTCCCTACTCTCCGCAAGAACATTCTAGTAAGTCTGACTTGTTTTTTTCCTTCACAGAGATAACACTCCTGCCATACAGAAAGTGTAACCTTTGAGAATGAAGAGCTCTTCACTAGAATTACAGCAGCTGTAGACAGAAAGTGAAAGCAATGTCATGGCAGGCATTACATCTGAGCAGAACATGATGTTCTCTTTCCTTCAGTTTCACTCTGGCAGCATCTGGATAACTGAAAAGGCACAAAGGTTATCCCAAAAACACAAGCTACTCTGTGTCTGTGGGTACTTTCTTAAAAGTATATTCCTATGGAACCAAAAAAAAAAAAAAACCAAAACCAAAAACCTCTGGAAAAGCAGTTCTTCTTTCCCTATCACAAAGTACCTAGTTAAAATATTTATCAGTATATGGAAATATTAACGGTTGTGAAAAGTTAAGGTGGGATAAGATCTTGGAGGCACATTTGTGACGTAGGTCACAGCCTTTGCTCAAAGCTGTGGAAAAACATCTGCTCCTCGGAGGATATGTGCAGAATATTGCATGGTATCAATTTATCTTTTCTCTGCAAATACAGAACAGGCAACATTATTTTTTTGAGAATGTATCTTTACTTGTGCTTTGCTGATAAACTTTTAAACTATTCCCTTTGTTTACTGAGGCTGATGCAGTTAAGAAAAGCATCAATCATCCTGTGTGACCAAAGAGATATGCTGAAATGAGACCATATGCTAATTTTAGGATTCAGAGAACTGGGTTCTGTATTTGTGTCTGTGCCAAGACTGTTCCAGCATACAAGGAAACATGATCTTTTTTTAAAGAACAGTACTTGGAGCAAAATTTTGCTCTTTGGTCACAGACTGAACTCCGCCTTCATACAGGATTTTGCAATATGACCACCTTTTTTCAGCTGTTCTGCTGTAAATACCACTTTCAAAGATTTCACCATCTGTACTCTGAGCAAAGCCCTGCTTAGAAGTCAAACTCATCAGAGGGATAGAGCCTTCTCCCAGGTAAGAAAACCTGTTAGACTCAGCTGCCCAGAAATACTTCAGAAATGTGAGATTGACACCGAAAGGACAAGAGAAGTGCACTTTACTCAGCTGCTTTGACTGTGGACACCTGAACTCCCCCTGCCCACAGTGCCTGGGGAGACAAGACCTCTGCCTGGTACATTTCCTGGCTGCCATGAGGTGGAGGAGAATCTCACCACAGATGCTGCAGAACATGTCTTCTTTCTGATAATCCCAAATTATGCAAATATTTTTTTGGAACCAACAGCAAAACATTTCATTAAAGAGTAAAAAATGAGGAAAAGTGGGCATTGCCATTCTTAGAAGTACAAGGGTTATAGGTTCAAAGTGAAATCCTCACTCAGAAAACAGATACGAAGCAAGAAAACCCATAAAAACCAGTAACAGACTTTCTGGTCTCACATCTTAGAAAGCAAAACCTACCCTCTCTGGTCTTTTAATTGCATGTAACAATGCCTCTTTTTTCCTTACCATTATTCTGTCAGTGATGCCCTGTGGAACAGGGAGGGATGGGGGAAACATCACTGGCAGATTTGCTTCTCACTAAGCACCTCTTGCTGTGAAGTCCGTTAAAGTATTCACCATGGCCAGTCTGCTCCATAGACCCAGCTCCTGTGTTGGCTGTAACACTTGATCCACATTGTAGCAAAAGCAATATTTTTCCTGCTCTTTCCTAATGTTTTGGTGGCAGCAGAAAAGACTATGTCCTTCCTGTCCATCACCAAGAAAGAGTTCACTGCAGCCAGGAAAGGTGGTACCTTATTTACTCTGGTGCCTGCAGGAAGGAGGCAGCTTTGTCAAGAAAGGCCACAAAGCCAAGAATTGGCAGGGTGGGAGACCACAGGAACTGGGCAGACTCGTGTAAGGCATGGCCTGGCCATTAAGAAGAACCTGTACCAGCAACCACCCAGCAATACTTCACCTGCTTCCCTAGGCTCCCAAATGAAAGGTAGCAGGGCTACAATAGGGTCATGGCTGCTAAGAGGAAAGCTTTGTGGGGTGGTAAAAAACCTGGGAAATCAGGCTGCTGCATGACAGATTCACGCTAGCAACAGCTACCTAACTTTCCAAAGCTCTGCAATGCAGTGTCCAGGTTGTGCCCACCTCATTGCAAGGCAGATGGAGGAGGAGGGAAGCATTTAGCATGTGCTCCTCTCCTGCTGCTGTAGCCAAGAACGATACACAAAGTAGAATGAAGAAAAGCCCTTTTATCCTCAAGCGACAGAGGGCAAAAAACAACCAACCCAACTTTCCCTGAAAACAAAACAAAACCCAAAGAAAAGAAAGGCAAAAGTAACTCAAACATGTATTGAAATCAGCATTACAGACTGCATGTTAAACACACCCAGGAAAATGTACTGTGAGAACTCATACTGTATATGGAGTGTGTTTCATCAGCCCTATAGCATTTCTGTTCCACCCAAAGGGTGTTAACGTGCCCTGGCTGGGATTCAGACGTTACACATCAAAACAGACTCTTTCCTTTGGTTTCCATGCAGAGCTTATTCTCCCTCAGCAGCAAAGACATGAGCTGTTATTTAGCAGTGATCTCAGGCCTCATTAAAGTTAGCCCTTGGATTTGCAGACTAGAAGTTCACTGAAGAAAATCCATCTTATTTTAATATGATAAACCCAGAAGGTTGCTCTTTTTTTGCTTCTGGACTTAGCCATAATGAAATAAGCCTTCAGCCTCTCAATACCTACAATGATATTTCCCTTGTGATGGCTCCTGTGTTGAACACTGTCACAACACTTGAAGAACACAATGTCTAGGGCTGAGCACATCCACTTCTCTGGCACTGCAGCAACCCACATCAGCTGGGAATCTGGGCCAGGCTTTTAACAGATTGCTCAAGACCATCTCCACAGTATCCTTGCCACAATGCTCATCTGCACATGCATCACTGTCTGCTAGTCTGGTGACAATACAAAATGACTGCTATAGTTTCAGCTTTAAAAGAATACTTTGTTTCTTGGGGGTTTCTTTCATTTTTTTCTCAGGTCTTGCAGGGAGTGATGATGGGAGATGCCAGATTCTGGTGGCATCAGGATGACAACATATCTTGACACACAAGAGACACTATCCCTTGCCACCTCCTCCAGGAGTCTCAAAAGCAGCCATAAATTGATTATTTATAATCAGCCCAATATCTGATTCATTTTCTTCTTAAGCTTTGTGTTACATCTGATGACTGACCACGATTTGTCCTCAGTATCTGGGATTTCTAAATATTTTTCTCTCAAATGTTGCCTAAAAGAGAGGTGGCGACTTTCCCATACTTCACTCAGACAAGTTTGGGAGGGGCTTGTTTACAACAAGGGGTTTGTTGTCATGGTTGTCAGGGAGTAATTAATTCCTTGCATTGGGGAGCAGTTATCCTCAAAATAATCAATTTTATTCTGGCATTAAGCACTCACGTACAAATCCACTCCTGAATACCCACACGTAATTGCTGCTGCTGCTTAGCTGTTTCATTTGGAATCCATTGAAGCCAAACTCTGTGTGTTCTTTAAAGCTGCCAGGAAAACTCAGCATTTGTTCACCTGATTCATAAAGAATTTTCTGGCATGGCGAAAACTAGAAGGCTAGTAAAGCTCAAACAATTATAAACAATCACTTCACTGATACAACTCAACAGCATGGTTCTGTTAGACCACTGCATTCTCATGAGCTCCATGACTAGGTTTACAGGAGACATCCCTAAAACTTTTAACAACCACTTTTACTACATGGATCCCTCTGACAGCAGTGGGAAATTATGCATGCACATACCTGCAAGATCAGAATCTTAAACTCCTAGAGTACCTTTTAGAGCCTGGGCAGTCTTTATCTCAGTGTCCTGCCTAACATTCCTTTGCCTAAGTACAGGGTGAGTGGTTTATAGGGTGCTATACATTAGAAAAGAGCCATTGTAAAAGAAAAGTGACAAATCTCATTGTTACCACACTGATAGCTTGTGAGGCTCAGACAGGATTGCAAGAAGTCAATGACATTTTAGAGGCACTCAGGGATGCAGAAGAAAAATTATTCCAGATAGCAAACACTGAGAAATGTGTTCAAGGAAGAGTTTTCACATTCACTGGCCATGACCTGCACCTGATATAATCCACCTTGCTTGGACTGGGCTTGTTTCTCACAGCTACCTTTGTTTGTATAACATACTGTTCTGCAACACACAGCAAGAACTATTTGCACAATACACTAAAGTGCGATTTAATATTTGCTTAAAGCTTTCATTTTATTGTCTGGGCAAGGGCAGTTTCTACCACTGAAGTTAATAGCTAACCCACAACTACACCTTTGCTACCCAAAGTTCTAATTGTTAGCACAGCACTCAGATCCAGCAGCAAAAGACATAAACTACCTCTGCCTAACCTCACAGAGAAGCAAACCCACCCCTTTCAGCAAAGCAATTTCTCCTTTACTTCTAAGAAAAGGTATTCAAGAAAAGTATACACTATTTCAGATTTGGAAAAAACACTCTTATATTTACTTAGACACTTTCTTTACAGACAGATCATGGCAGGCACAGACTTGGGGGCTGGGATCCTCTGAATCACCCACTGTGAGCTGGAAACATGTCTGTCACATGAACTTATTTACAGTTACAAAAATAGCACCATGAAAGACACAGATGTGTTGAGCACAAAAAATAAATTGAATTAGTTATTACAGAGATATTGCTTGACACTGGAGAATTTAAGAAAGAAATATCTTTCTCTTGTACACACAATTGAAAGGCATGCACTTAAAGTGTACTAAGTATTAAATGCTTGTACTTATGCCTGTTGAAATTATATGATCTAATGCTCCTTTTTCTAAAAATGCTACTCTTTCCTATGCCACAGGACATACAGGATATGAATAGTTAATAGGATTGGTTACAAAATGTGCTTTTAATTTAAAGCTTTTGTGTTGACCACAGACCAACAGCAATTAGCCTCACTTTGTGATCTGCAGCAGCTATTCCTATCTCAGAAGTTTCCTAAAATACTACTGAGCTAGAGTGAGACAATTCAACTCATCTTAGCTGCATAAATATTGTTAAACTAAACAAAGTTAGACTTCTTTCGATTCTCTCATCAATCTCAAATCTCAGAATTGTTCTGGCAACACAAAAAAATTTAGTTTTTATATACTTGAATGCAATGTGTTCAAATGTGTGAGAACCGGACCTCTGGAATTAAAGTTTTTCATTTCACCCCATCACAGCTTTAGCAGAGCAGAGATTGTCCAAGCTTCTTGTCAACACCCAACCTTTTTTTCAATACAGCCCAGGAGCATGCATCTCTAAACAGGAGAAGGACAAATGAAATCTCAAATGAATGTATTTGAGATTACACAGCCATCCTATGTTTGTCCATCTTTTGACTAATTCACCAGGTAGCTCTCAACATCACAAAGTACATTCTATCTGGATTACATCTTTTGGTTACCATTGATCTGCCTCCAGTCTAAGTAGATTACCCCAAAGGTGGAATGCAAAAAAAAAAAAAAATCCAACCATGTATTTTATACCCAATTCTATTAGCAACTCAAATCTCAACATGACTAAAACTCAAGTGCTCTGGCCAGCTGAATTACTGACTCCCTTTCATCATCCCGGATGTCATCACTTCCACTGTACTTTGTGTATGTGTTTGCCACAGCATTTCAAAACAGCACCTCTGTGACTGAAGAAGATGCCACTTCCCATATTGCAGGGCCATTGCCCAGATCTCTGGCTGTGAAAATGGTACCTGGATAAACCAGGAGTGCAGCCCCTACCCTCTATTGTGTAGTTTGCTAATGGAGTGCTGCCATGCAGCAGTCTAATTTAGATGACAGATTAAATAAATGGTGAAACTGAATTAATTTTTCAAGCTCTCATGCTTCTTTCCTCTGTGCTTATTTCATTTTTGCCAACTGGGAAATGAAAACCAACGGAGTCAGTTTCACTTTTGTTTATATTTGGTTTCAATTTTATCCTCAAGTTTTGCTTTCATCTTTTTCATGTAACACTGTTGGGATTTCAAATGCTGCAGGCAAGCTTTCAGTAATTTAAAAACATTACTCTCCTATCCTGCTTGTTTTCCTATTGCAGAATTATTTTTATTTTAGATAAATTTTTTAAGATGCTGTCACAATTTTGGAAAGTGTTTTGGGGTGGGGCTGTTTAGTTTTGATTTTACAGATTTATATGCCTCATCCAATTAAATTCAATACTTCACTATTTTCCACTTGATTCATGTCTCAGCTGCATATAAAGTCCTGAATACAGGATTCAACAAAACACCTTAAAAGAGCAGCTAGTACACCAAACGCACAAAAGCCCACATCATGAACCAAATGTGTTATACATATATGCATGAAATGCACATATAGAGTTAAATTTATTGCTACCTTAATTTATTAAACAACAAAGGCTTGCTTAGATAAAGCTGTAAGAGGCTTGCCTGGAATGCTGTCAAGCAATACACAGTATCAATAGAAATATTACAGTACAGGCTTTGTCTTCTGTGCACTTATCAGGCCCTTCAAGTGGCATATATCCCTCCATACGTATCAAAAAGCAGAACTTAACCACAGGTCACACTTTTCAAAACCAAATGCGTAAGCAACCCTTCCTTCTTTTGTGCTGTATTAATGTTCAGTATCTAAGTCTTTTAAAAGTACTTAAAATAATTTTACAGCAAAAGGGAAATGGTTGGACAATATTCACTGTCACGTGCAGTTCAGAACAAAGGACAAATTTAACCAGTTTTGACACACCTTAACATCATTCCTAACACCAGAAATATGCTGGGAGCTACAAACCAAGCCTGTCAAGGTTAGCTGAAAAACCATCAAACAGCAATCTGCCCTATTCTTTAATAGACAGGAATATGAAAATTATTACTTCCAAGCTTATCTTGAAAGATAGCCACCTATATAGCAACAATTGAATGTCAAAATAACTTAAGAGTTAAAATTTAAATTCTGCACCTGGGGTGAAAAAATATGCCACATGCAGGCAGATTTGCTCCTGGTTGTGTGTCCAGGCTGCAACAAGATAAAATGTTTGCCTTGTCCTAAAGACTGCTGTACCTGATTTAATGCAATCTGCTCCCAAGCAAACAAAGGGGTCAGAAGATTTCCAGCATACAGAAAGCTGGGCTTGCAATATATTACAAATTAAGAAACCAAACATTACTGTACTGCTTACCACTTCTTTCTTCTCTAGGTCATTCAAAAAACCAGAAATTTTACATGAGCTTCCAAGAAATTGCAAACATATCCAGCACTAACTGTAAGAGCAAGTTTTAAAACCTTTTCACAGTTTATCAATAAGAAGTATGTGCTGTACAATGTATTATTTATGCTACATACAAAATATCTTAATTTTATGTATTTATATATATGTAGATACATAGATATGTATATCTGTGTGTGTATATATATACAGTAACACACACATAGGCTGACATAAAACTCTAAACTGTTAACATGGATTCCCTTCCACTATCTGTTAATTGTTGATTTCAGCTTTTTTAGTGGCTATTTTAATCTTAATTCAAGAGTTTGCATAGTCAATACAAAGAACCTTCATACATTCCAAAAAAGCTTCTGAAAAAAACCAAACCAAAACCAAAAAAACCCCAAGAGGAACTTATTTAATTAAACCAAATGATATTTTGCATAATGCTATTCATACATGAGGAATAGGCAACTTAACAAATCTGTTCTTCTCATTTATGTATCCAGAATCTTTTAAGCTTACTTATTTGTTGTTTTGTTTTGCACTTGAGACCTCAAAGGACAAACCAGAAAACGTTTTGCACTAATCACAGTTTATAGCAGCACAAGCTACAATAAAATTTCTGTAAACACTGCCTCATGGTTTATGCCCTCAGTATCACAATCATTGCAGGCCTTTGAAGAATCAGGTTTCAAAAGAGCAGTCTCATTTACAAATGAGACACAGAGATAAACAAGATAATGTGATTAGTTTTGTATCTTTACCTAGAAACGGACCATGACTTTTAATATATGATGCACAAAATACAAGCTGAGGTTCTAATCCTGCAAATGTCAGAGGAATTTTGCAGGGGTACCGCTCCAATGCAATGTTAAATGCATACAGGACACACTTAACCTGACTGTAACTGGTGTCAGGTTAACAAGGGCTGGGGTAGCAAGCCCAAATTAAGCAGGATCATAAGAGACTTTTTTTTTCCTGGAAGTTTGATAAAATCTTATGCTACAAGTTTCACATAACAAAGGGCAATATGCGGCCTTGCTTGTCTCTGTTATCTGCAAATGGACTGTAGCTTTTGCTTCTCAGTGGAAATTTCTATTAGCAGTTTTCAGCAGTGATTCTTGATCAGCATCTGCAGTAATTCTCTGTCAGCAGTCAGTGCCCAAAATTTGATACTGAACTGTCCTGACTGCTAAGTTGTACAGCAAGTTTCTCTCCAAAAGTCTGCCTAATCACTCGTGAACCCGAGTAAACTCCTGACACACACAAAGTGGCTGTGAGCACCACAATTCACATATTGCAGGACAAACGTCTGTTTTTTTGAAGTTGCCTCTCAATTGTTTTATTTGGGTCTCATTTATCTTGCCTCTTCACTTTCTTCATGACACTAATGATTTTAAAGAATACCCCCACAGTCCCTTCAGTCAGTTCTTTTCCAAGCTACTTACTCTTTCACAAAAGCTCCTTCCTACCCTTCATCATCTTTGACATCCTCCACTGTAGCTCAGCAACTTTCACTACTTCCTGAATCAGGAGAGGGGTGCAACATGGATTTGTAGTGGCATGATGGTGCTATTTCTTTTTTTAACTCCTTCCTAATAATTCCTAACCTGTCCTGTCCTTTATTAGCCACATCTTGGCACAGAGCTTATCTTCTCATTGGATTATAAAAGTTGTATGATTTTTTCCTGAGTAGACAGTCAGTTCACACTTCATTTTTGTGTACAGAAAATTAGGATTGCAATCCCTTCCATGCATATTACACTGAAACTGGTCTGTACTGAACTTCATCTGCAAACTCACATCCACACTTTCAAAACAAGATTGCTCTGCAGATCTTGTGGTTCAGCCTTTGGGATTTTCATGCTCCAAGTGAGTTAATACAACCAGCAAACTTGTCACATTCCCACCTATCCTTTCCTCCACCCCTTGAATGGCATAGGCCCTGGGCAGACTTGGTGTAAGGGGTACAACCTCTTTTCACTGAGCAAACTGGCCATGACTACACAGCCTGAAGCAAACTGATCCCACCTTGAAACTGGCCCTGCTTTAAGTAAGGACTGCATCAACTAGACAACAGCTCAGCAATACCTTTAGAGAACGCCAGAAGAGCCATGACACTCAACTCCCTGGCAACAAAAGTCAGGCCTAGTCTTTGTCACTGTTTCACATTTATACCCATGTCCACTAGTCCCATTCACTAACCCTTGGCAACCAACCAGCCAACCAAAAATGCCCATCCTCGAGTTCTGAGTCCTCACAGAAACCCTGAAAAACTGACAGCTCATTTGTTATATCCTATTTCTGGAGCACCAAAGCAGGCCTACTCAAGGAGTTACACACAAGAGGCAACATATCAGCAACTTTCCATTTAGGTTGTTTCAAAACTCTGCAACAAGTATCACCTCCTGCCTTCTACTTCATCCTTCCCAATGGTTTATTCTCATACCCTCTCCCACGGACACTTCACTTTGAAATACTCCCCGACATGTTCACTCCTTCAAAAAAAAAAAAAAAAAAAAAAAACACCTTT
>VXAX01001525.1:677298-693855 GCA_013399835.1 Leptocoma aspasia | reverse complement strand
CCGCCCGCCGCGGCCCGGCCGCCCCCGGCCCCGCTGTATCTCCCCCCTCCGCACTGCCGCTGCCGTGCCCTCCCCAGGGTGGGATCCCGGGGCGGCCCCGGCTCCCTCCGCGGCCCNGGAAAGGGCGGCAATGCTGAAAAATAAAATTAAAATTAAACAAGAAGAAAAGAATAAATAGAAAAAAAAATAGAAAACAATTCAAAATTACCTTGCCGGGCCGTTTTCGCGGCCCTTATATAATTCCTCAAGGTTACCGCCGTTGCCAGGGGACACGAAATGGAAATGAAAACAGGCGCTGAATAATCGCGGGAGCAAAACTAAAAGTTCAGTGCCTCCGCCCGGGCGGAGAGAGGGCCAGATNCGCCGGGGCACGGCACAACACGGCACAGCGCCGGGGCACGGCACAGCACGGCACAGCGCCGGGGCACGGCACAGCACGGCACAGCGCCGGGGCACGGCACAACACGGCACAGCGCCGGGGCACGGCACAGCACGGCACAGCGCCGGGGCACGGCACAGCACGGCACAGCGCCGGGGCACGGCACAACACGGCACAGCGCCGGGGCACGGCACAGCACGGCACAGCGCCGGGGCACGGCACAACACAGCACAGCATAGCACAGCGCCGGGGCACGGCACAGCGCGGGGCTCCGCCACCGACCCTCGTCCGGCACCGGGCGCTGATCCCCGGTTCCCGCTGATCCCCGGCCTCCCGCAACATGCGTTGGGCCCGCAGTGCTGCACCGAGAACTGGAGCCAGCCCCGGGGAGCCAGGAACGAGGGAGCACTGTTCTGGGACGCACACACCCAAGGCTCAAAGCAGGTTTTCCCGGAGACCAGAGAGGAATCCCTGGCGCTCAGCTCCACCAGCACCAACTGAATCGCTCCTTGCGTCTCTAGCCTCTCTGCTGAGGTGGGAGTCTTGGTTTCGGTCTGGTACACGCGCATGTTAGGGCTGTCGTTGCCTTTGGAAAAGGACAATGTCGTCGTTCCACAATGAGGACAATTACAGATCAGATCCTTTGAACCCAGCGAGGCTCAAGCGGTTGGCTTGCTTCAAGAGAGAGCTCTTGGATTTCAACGGATTTTACAAACTGCCAATAGTTTTGGAGTCAATGTAGAGACCAAAGCTTTCTACAGGATTTTGATAATCCCGATTCAAACTACAGTAAATAAAATTGACCGAGGTTGCAATGTGCCATTCCTAGCCCTAGCCATAAATGATAAAGGAAAAGAGCACTTGGAGGCTGGAGGAGATATGAAATGTAGTAGTTTCAAAAGGCTGTATATGGAGACAGACAGTGTATGCATCTCCCTCACATGCACACATATCGATACATGTGCTGTCTGCACGTACATGCAAGGTGTTCAGGTAGGCTGTGCAGCGGTGGGAGAAGTGCCGGGACACCGGGGGTTGTGCAGGGAGTGGCACAGGGGAGTGGTTAAGGAGCTGTGTGCTCTCCAGCTGTACAGCAAATGGAGGGGAAACTGTTCTCCAGGTGCTGTGTGCTCTGAGGATCCTTTGTGGCAGCATCCCTGGACACTGAGCTAGCAATGAGACAGGGAGTCCACCCTTGTGGGTGAGGAGACCTCCTGTTGTGAAAAGGCTTTCCTTGCACTAAGAACATAGTCACAAAACAAATTAGGCTGGCAGAGATCATGGATGTCAGCAATCTACCACCTCTCAAAAAACCACTGCGGCCTACAAGGTGGCTGTGGTCCACGTGTGCACCAGTGAAGTAGGAAAAGTCAAGGAAGAGGTTTGGGAAGCAAGACACAGGGTGCCAGGTAGCACAGTAAAATCAAGCATCTCCTCCTAAACTTCTCTAGAAACATTCCCAGCAGTAAGGAGAGGTCCACACTCATGTGGAGGGACACAGGTTCCCAGAGCAGCTGCACAAGAGAAGCAAGGAAGGTCCTACTCATATGGCTGATACTCCCAGATACTTCCAGAAGAGACTGATTTCCATGAAACCACAGTGGAATGAGAATGAAGGATAAGGGACACCTGGCTTCAAATTGGCATGTTGACAGAATAGATGTGCAGGGAAGCACAGGCAGCAAGACATGGTAGTGACAGACCACAGCTTATGTAGGAGGGTCAGACTGGGCTGTGGCTATAGGGGAAGGGGCTATGAACTGCACGACAAAAGAAGCAGCAAAATCAGCAAACTCCAATAACTAAAGCCAAATTTTCACAGACTTAAGGTCTAACTAGGATAATGGTAGGGTATTACTGCCCTCTGACCACGTTGGAGACAGTTACTATGGCCAGGTTGGATTAGAGAGGAGTAAACTGATTGAAAGTGAGAAATTTCTAACCAACTTGTTCCTACTCAGAAATAAGATCTAACATTTGCAATAACTCATGGAAGAATTGGTTCAGAACTCAAAAACTGTCCCAAAGCTGTTGGAAGATGGCAGGATGAAATGCAAAGAACAGAATGGGGAGCGCTGCAACATGCCTCCTGACAGTCACTCTGGCCCATGTGTAACAGAAACAGCAAAAATCCAGAGAAAAGCAACAAACGTAAAGAAAAATATGGAGCCACCCTGATGTTAGGGTGATTCAAGGATTTAAGTGACCAAGATTATACAGGATGGGGAAGTAATAAACAACAGAAAACAGTCAGACCAGAGAGAATAATGAGTAGAGAGGAGCAGGGGTGGATTATTTGCTTTCTTTTCTAATATAAGAACTAGAGACCATCAAGTGAAACTAACAGATGGCCAATTTAAAGCAAATAGGAGGAGGTGGATCTTCATGCAGCAGGTAATTAAACAGTAGGACATCCTCCTTTGAGGTGCCAGTAGTTCACAGGGGATCCCAAGAAAGCACCTGTACACATTCACAGAAGAAAAAACCTCCACAAGGTCTATTAAATGTAAAGACACCAATTCTACCTCAACCAGCCCCCAAAGCCACAAATTTCTAGGGGCTAGAAGCTCTTTGATACCCTGAATAGAAATGCACCAAATGGTTCAGGGCAGGAATGCTACTCCAATATCTCCCTCAAAGCAAAGAGTAAAGTGACTTGGGCTGGCTTTCGCAATACTCAGTAGCTGGTTTGTTTTTTCTAGAATGCTTTTAATTTTGCTTTTAATTTGTTTGCAGAATGAGCCAGCTGTGAAAAATACTGTAGTTTATGTATCAGTAAATATTGTGTAGAAAAAAATATCATCATGTTAATAATTTAATGTCTCATTCAGAGGACACTGTTCACTAAGTGCATTGCTATCAATTACAGTAGTTGGTTTCCCTGAGAAACACTAGCCAAGCCATTGGGCAGAAAGTGCAGCTGGCTCTTGCCACTTCCTTCTACCACCTTCACCTGATCTCAGTGGAGCACATTCAAGGATCTTGATGCATTCTGTGCGTTGACAAAGGCCTTTCCCTCCATGTCTCCTAGCACCACAAAATCAGGAGTTATACCAGAAGTTAAATATTCTGTTGTGATTCCTTTTTTTAATGCTGAAAGGTAATGGGAATGGGCAGCTTTTGTTTTCTAAACTTTCAGCAGTGAACTCATTCTCTCCAAAAAGAGACTTTAACCTCTTGTGACTTTGTCGTTTCAGTAAGATATGGCAGCTTTAAAATCAGAGAATTTAACCCAGAAGCATCACGTATCCACAGCTTTTCCTCTGCAGAACTGCCAAAGTTTGCAATTTATTCTTTTAACAACCTTCTTTAGGGATCTGGCTACTGGAATTAGTTGTTTCCATTGTTTTGTTTTGTAAGTTTAATAATATTTTTGAAAAGTTAAATAACATTTATGACATCTTCCCTTTTTGCTGCTTTTGTTGTGGTCTTACCCTATCTTTATGTGGAGCTGACTATACCATCATTTTGATTCTTAAAATCACTGTCACAGGCATTGGGACTAATCATATGTAGAATTGGAATTCATATGTCATGGAGCTAGGACTCAAGGTTACCTACTCACCTACAACTGACCTGTTTATTTTTCTGATACATTAAAGTAGGAAAGTTAATTTATGTTACAGTCCAGTATCAAGAAAATAAATAAATTGTAAGAGTCTTATAATTCTTACTTTAATAGTATTACCCACATCTTCCTGGGTGCCTACACCTATTTTTAAACATGATGCACATTTAAATTTATTTTCAGTTTTAATTTGTTCCGTGAAAAACATTCTGATGCTGATGTAATCTTTTGCACTGATATTTTTAGGTACTAGATAGGAATGACATCTTTCTTATTAAAAAAGAAAAAAAGCAGACAAAAAACCCATGAGATTTTTAGGGCTAAGATTTTAAAGTATTTGCATATTACTGTAATACAAATAATCACCCAAAGTATAATGGAAAAGTGTTGACTAACCTTTTAAGAAGTTCTAATTAATTTGTCCTCTGAAATCAGTTTCATTTGTTGGAAAGTTGGTTGGTTGGGGTTTTTTTGTTTCATTTGCTTTGTGTGTATACTGTTGTAAGTAAAAAGACTGTCTGGGCTTTGGTGTTTCTGCAGTGTTCTAAAAGTATTTATGCTCATGTTAAAATTCATAGAAACTAAAGCTTGTTGCTTGAACCCTGGAGATACAGCTGGGTCTCTTCTTCCTTACCCAGCCTCTGGAGGGAAAAAAATTAACTCACTTCAGTCCCAATTGAGTAAATAGGCCCTTAAATAAAGGACTTGAGCAATTCCTCTCGAGTACAGGGAGAGCCTTCATGCATCTGAAATTAATATGCACACAGGAGTGTGGATGGGAAGAGCCTCCCACCCCTCCTTCTTTGCCTTCATTTAGTCCAGGTTCCTTAACTCAAACTTTTTGTGGTCTTTCCCCCATTTTTCCTCCACTCTAATGGCTGCAGGGAAGTGTGTAGCTTGCTCGGGCTGCTCCTATTTGATGCGGGCCCCTGCCCGTTCCTGGCAGGGCGCAACTGTGTCATGTCCAGCGGCAGAAGCCCGGGCTGAGCGCTCCTGGCCAGCTGCAGCAGGGAGCCATGGACAGCAGCAGGACGGAGCGTGGCAGCACCACCCCAGCGCTATGCACACCGCACAAAGAGGGAATTTCCTGAACGTGTTTCGGAGCAAATCCATCCGTGGGATATTTCCTTGGCTTTTGGTTGGGCTGTGCCAGTGGGGACACCTACCTAGGAGAGGCTGAACAGGGTATCCAACCTAGTGAGTTTGGATACCCTGTTCAGCTCTCATATTCCAGCTGTGCTGTTCTTCTGATTGCTAACAAATGAGATGGTGGGAGTGTGGATTTGTTTTTATTGGTAATAATTAAGGTAATAATTAGAGAAAACTGTTCCAGATGGAAAAATCTATTTGCTCAGACCAGATCTCTAAAGAGTAGCTTCTCTAAACTGCAAAATAAAACTTTTCCATTGCAATTCAAAACATCTCATACTTTCAGGAAAGCCAAGTATCTTCACAAAGGTGTTGTTTTATCCAGCCCTTAGCAAATTCAGTCAGAAAGAGCCAAGATATAAAACAATAACCTGTGAGAGACATTATTCTACTAAGAAATCGTTATGCCTTCCCAATCATATTGGTCTGGCTACAGCCAGGTGCTGCAGGAGAACAGGTAAATGGGAAGAGCCTATCTCCTGATCCCAAACCAAACACATGACATAGAAGAACACAACTGAGGACTATAGTGCCTGTTCATGTTACTTGTCACTGCTTTTATTTGGCTGCAGTACTTCAGCCCATTGCTCTGCCAGCTCAGCTGCTGTACGCAATTCACTTTATTTAATTGGAGAGAAGAAAGGGAACCAGGAATTTGCTTAGCAGCATTGTGAGATGGTTTTGGTTACTTACTCAGCAAAATTTAGGGAGGAAAGAAGTCCTTTAAAAACACGTACAGCATCTTGACATTTCAGGGCTGGAGTGGAGTTTGGCAGAGAAAGGCTGGATGGGAGCCAGGCTGCTTCAGCAGATCACACCTGAAAGTGATCCTGCTTAGCCCTGCTTCAATAGAGTGTTTCACTGCAGTGGAAGCTTTTATGGCAATTTTCCCAGTGAGACTAAGGTAGAATATAAAGACAAGTGATATATTGCCTATTGGCTTGACAAAGCAAAATGAATATGTTTCTTCAGGATAATAATCAGATACTAAGAGCTTTGCTTCATATCATGTATAAACACATCCTTTGATTTATTAATTCAAAACATATTTATTGTTAAAAATAGCTCAATTCTCTTTGTAGAGGGGAAAGAAACTTTTCTCTTTTCTCTTTCCACCTTCCTGTTTGTAGTGGATTTTCACATAAAAAAGAGATTTTCCAGGGATATCTGTTGCAGAAATGTTCACCAGGCACATTACCCCATCAATCACTCTCTGAAGCAGATGATATTCTTCCTTAAATCCTGCCATGGTCCCATGGCTTTGTGGGAGGAAAAGTTCCACCCTACGGTAGAGCGGTTTTCCTCCCCTCCAAAACTGGAGGACAGAAGGACAGAGGGAGCCAACCCACCCATTGGACTTACCCCAGACTGCGCTGGGCATCCCCTGACAGATGTGCCCACATGGACAAACTAGCATCCCAGCTCCCATCCCCGCTTCTCCTGGTCCATGCCAGTGCACCCCTTTGCTGGGCAATGGGGGTTGTCAGGGACCATTGCCCATCTCAGGACAGGCAAGAGGTGCTGGGATGTGGCTACTTCACTGACCTCTCAATGGTGAAGGAGGCATAGGGGTGTCAATTAAGGGGAAACCTCCTCCTCAGGAGGTTTCCTGCTGCCAAAACAAGAAATTCTCTGTGTGCCCCCCAGCTTCTCTGACCCTGCAGCAGCCTCTTATGCTACAACTTTGGGAGGCTATTTAAATATAGCTCCAGCCTTTCCTCTTTGGTGCACTCTCCAGCTCATACTGCAACACCACCCATGACCTCTGCACATCCAACTGACCGTCCTCTCAAAGCAAGAGCAGATGCAGCATCTTCTGGATGCACTGGACTAGATGAAGCCGAGCTCCTCTGCTGCACCTTCAGTGCTAGATTGTTGAGTCCAGCAAATTAATTTTCTGAAAGGCAGAAGCTGGCCCTCCTGAGGTGTTTCTGGAGTGCAGCTCATCCATGACTCATCTCTCCTGCAACCCATCTCGCTGCACTTCTTTTTTGACAAGTCATTTCTGCCACTCTGGCCGTTGCCCTGCTCTCAGGTTTGCTAAGCCCACATAACTGAGGCTTTCAGAAGCGAGTGGATAATCAATGTCAGGGTCTGAACAAGAAACCTTTCATGGCACAGTAAAAGCTGACATCAATTTGAAGTCATCTATTCCCAGAATCTTCCATTACTGCTGGTATCTCGATAGGGTTACAGGGGTGTTATGTGGCATATTTTTGAGGAAACTGCCTTGAGTTCTCCAGAGAACTGCTATAGTGCTGCTGGAAAAATGCTGAGTTGGTATCCGAGTGCAAGGGATCTCAAAACCATGGACAGAGCTGCTTTATCACTTTAAAAGAAAGCGGTCGTGGGAGGGTAGGGTGGAGGAAAACTCCTGGCTATTAATAGAGAACATGAGTAGGAGCTTTATTTTGAATGGCCTCTTTAATTAGTGACATGCAATGCAGAAGCAAGGCTCGTGATGCACTCTACCTGCTGACTTCTCAAGTGCAGATCAGAGAGAGGCAGACAGATAAAAGACTGTTGCCGTGCAGAGGAGTTTTGAATAGGCCAAGCTAAAATGCTCAAATTAAAAAATAACCAGGAGATCAATCAACCTTGATCTTCAGAGGGACTGTCTCTTAAGGTAGGCTAGTGGAGTCAGTGCCAGCTCAGACTCAGGAATTTTAAGTTACCTTCCCAGTCTTACCTGCCTGCTGTGAGTTTTCCTCAGTACCTTTTTTTCTCTCAGACTATGTGGATGATAAGTTCCCAGAGATAACAGCTGTCTCATCTTACTCAGTCTTACAGTGTCTGGTACAAAAGTGTCTCTCTGTCTCAGGAACACTGCTCTTCTACAGTGCTACAAGAAATAATATTGCTTTGTATGGTGGTTCTCCAGTAGCACAATTAATTTGTGCTTGTGTTTTTAGTATTTCAAATAAATCAACAACAATCAGAAGCAACGACTTAGGCAATTTAAAGCTAGGAGAAGGCTTGCTTCCTTAGCTCTGTAAGTCATGGCATGACCTAGACCCATGAACCTACTTGGATTTCAATAGTACATTATGATAGTGGGACTATTACGAAAAATATAACTCAGGTGCTTGTGGTCACTATTTGCACCTTGCTTTCAGTAATTACATGTGGGATGGCAAATCCTCCTAATGAAAGGAGTACTCCATAAGCAGTAACCAACCCTGAAGGAAAGCTTTAGTATGCAGATACCAAAAGCAGAGGCAAGAGTAAACAGCCAGCAGGCTGAGGCAGAGTTCCTTCTTTCACGGTAAAGTACTTCCATGGGAATGCTGACTGACCTGCTCCCCGTATAATAGAGGTGGAGAAAAGCAATTATGTATCATTTCACTGCATTTCTTTTCCTCCCGAACTGCCATTTCACTTGTGGAGTGAATCTGGCTGAAGTGCCAGGAGTTCTCTGCATGGGAAAGCCTTATGAAATTATACCTTGGGCTAGATCAGGTGTTAATGGTTCACAATCAGCTTCAAAGAAAGGGTAGTGTTTCACTGCTTGGCAAGCCAAATCTCAATGCACATAAACCTGTTGTAAATATTTTGCAGAATAGCTGCAGAGAACCTTTACACAAAAGCTGTGAGGAGATCTGCTGGTAGTGTTTGTGCAGACCTCCCCACTCTTTTCCAACTGAACTGTGTATTTAAGGTTTTCATCACATTCTCTCCCCTTTCTTCCCAACCTAGGGAATGTTGTTCTTCTTGAGAGAAGAACATTTCAGCTCATCTGCAAGTACTTGCTCATCTGCTGGTGCTGGTCCATGACCTGTTGTCCAAAGCAGTGTGACTTTCAGCACCTGGCACTCTCAGCAGCAGCATTTCACTTCAGCAGTTGAGAAGTCACAACCTGTCCAATCAATGACTTCTCTCCCTTGGCCAGAGCCAAATTCCAAGGCATTAAATAGTTTCATGTGCAAAAGGGAGCAGACATGGAAGACAGCTCTCAGAAGAGCGTCACTACATGGCCTGTCATCACATCTGATTACTCATGTCAAGAACTTCAGCTATACTGTTGCTGTCCTGTCCCTCAACTTGTCAGTACAGCTACAGTAAACTATAATACCAAGCAGAGTCGATCAAGACACACTATTGTTTTTTCTCCTTAAGTCACAGGGTCTGGATTCATAGAATCAATAGAATGGCTTGGGTTGGAAGGGACCTCAAAGATCATGTCGTTCCAAGACCCTTGCCTCCACCATGAAAGGGACACCTTTCTTTAAACCACATTGCTGAAAGACCTATCCAATCTGGCCTTGAACACTTCCAGGGATTGAGCATCCAAAACTGCTTAGGGCAACCTGTCCCAGTGCCTCACCACCCTCACTGTAAAGAATTTCTTCATACCATCTAATCTAAACCTGCCCTCTTCCAGTTTGAAGCTATTCCCTCTTGTTCTGTCACTACATGTCCTTGTAAAAAGTCTCTTTCCATCTGTCCTGTAGGTACCCTTCAGGTACTGAAAGGCCTCAGTTAGGTCACCTCAAAGCCTTCTCTTCTCCAGGTTGAACAACCTAAATTCTCTCAGCCTTTCCTCGTCGAAGAAGTGCTTCATCGCTCTAAATATCCTGGTGGCTCTCCTATAGATTCACTCCAACGGGTGCATGTCCTTCCTATGCTGAGAACACCAGAGCTGGACTCAATACTCCATGTGGGGTCTCACCAGAGTGGAATAGAGGGGCAGAGTGACCTCCCCTGACCTGTTGGCCACAATGCTTTTGATGGAGTTGTTGTGATAGTCCTGATAAGCTGAAGACATGAGGAAGGTAAAAAAAGACAGGCTGCTGAAAATACCCCTTTGTCCCACTTTGTTCACGGTTGAAACATGACCTCTCCTTAAAAGCTCAGTGCTCTTCAGATCCTCATCTCCCATTTTGTGCAGGACTTCAATGCTGTTGCTTGCACACTAAGGTTGGTTATTTTGCTAACTTAAAGGAAATGCCCAAAGGACAAAACCCACAGGGCTTGGAGGGCTCATTGAGTGTCCATTATCACAGGATTGCTGTCCACCTGGCTCTGTTATTCCATGATTGTGAAAAACTGGGAATTGCAGATGCAGAGCCCCCAGCCCACCTGACCCGACATGGCTGTCTGGATTTTACCAGGCCAAAGCCAGCTAATCCCTGCTGGAAGTTAAACTTCTGTAAGACAGCAGGGCTTGATGCACTGCTAGGTACCACAGCAATCAGTGAGGGCATGCAGGGAAGACCTCAGGTGAGGCTTCTCCTCGCTGCCCAACACTGTGCCAATGAGGCTGGCAGGGCTGCCTGTGCCTTAAAATGCCTTTTCTCCCATCCCCCACTCAGGATCTCACTTTATCTCAGTAGATTGGAGTTTCAGTTTTCCCATTTCCCAACCAAAATCCCCATGAGACCAGAGGGAGTTGAGTTGCAGAGTTTGGCTGTGGCTGTGCTACTGTCTCCCATATATGCCTCCAAGATGTGGAACAAAATCAGCCTGTAAATGGGCGGCACCTGCAATGCTGTTGACTTATGCCTGCAATCAGTGTTTGGAGTGTTTTGCAATATTTTTCAAGATGGCAAAACAAACAATCCTCTATTTTAGAAAGTAGGTAAATGGTCAACTCCACTGCAGATACCTTATCTCTTGCAGTTATGGAGTGATCAGGACACAGCTGAAAAAAGAAGCCTGAGGTAGAGGAAGCTTACCTCTGTATTTTTACACTTTTTCAGCTCTTATCTTTGGGTTGCAGAGGTTTGTGGCATTTTGCTCCAATCTTTTGCGGGGCCCTTGCCCAGAAATATCTCGTTGCTCAGTGACACATCTACATGTGCATCCATGCTGGAAACTTGTTTCCCGGCTTAACTGTGATACCACCATGGTTTTTTTTTTCCTTGCTATCATGATTCAACTGGAGGTGTGATTCCAAGGGGCATGGCTTAGAGCTCAATTCCAGAGTAAGGCCAATGAATGAACTGGCTCTCACTGAATCTCCCCAAAGCTTCACACTTGTAACCTAAATGCAAGATAGTGGCAAGTTTAGTGGGGTAATCATCAGTCCTGTAAAATGTAGATTCTTTTAAAATCACCTTCATCATTAAAATGAAGGAATCACAGAAGCTCACAATGCCTTTGCACTGCTTTCATTCTGCTCAGTTGCACACAGGTTTCAACACCCTGTTAGTCTCTGGGCCACTGTAGACACCTGTGATGATCTGTGCAAGAACAAATCACCCCCAGCAGCTGTCACTCACCTTCTCCCCGGTGAAGAAACATGCACAGGAGTCGTTTGCCACAGCCACAGGCACCCAAAAAACCCTGATGAGAGCTCAACCCTTCGTATGTGCGGCATGAAAGGAACATAAACAGGAAGCATAAAGCCACAGGAAATTTGACAACTGAAGTTTCTCTGTTCGTAGGGTTTGGGTTTTTCTCTAGTTCTATTGCTATGTCTGATGTCAGTAAAGAGTGTTTGCTTTCTCACTGTTTAGACCCTGGGTAAAAAACATATCCAAGGAATTATCCCTTTAGATTATGGATTGTTTTTAGTTCTGCCTCCTGTAGTGTTACAACTTGGTAATATCAAGCTGTAAAGATTCACACCAGGGGTTGCTGAAACCCAGCCACAGGGACACAGCTTCAGTCAGAACTTGGGAAGACTGTATTAATGGGAATATTGTATTGATTTAAATGGGTTTGTAGAGCTTGGCACCCGTGAATGTTGCTGCTGTCACTTCTGCACTTCGGCACTCAGTGTCGGCAATAAGACAGCCTTCAGTTGCAGTACTTGTTTCAGTCACTAGGACAAGGCTGATAACGACTATTTTGTTTTGAAGTAAGGCGGAAAAAATATATGTGCTTTGTAGCATCTCTCAGAGCAGTCTTTTTAATCCTTCACAACACTTTCAGCTTCTCTCAGCAAAATTCTCCAATCTATGAATTTCATAGATGAGCTATTTTACTCCCAAATACTCCAACTTTCAGCAGTGAATGAGGAACACTCCATACTTTTCTCCTCCTTTTGTCCTGCCTCACCTCTCCTCAGGGATTTCTTCATTCACAGACACAAACTCCATTCCATCCCATGTGCTGCTGATCCATTATCCTGTCAAACTGAAAACCAGGTTGTACTCAGAGACAGGACAGAATGAAATCTGAAGCTTCCAGGTCACTCTGTCCTGAATAATCTCTCTCTCCGTCGGTCTGCCTGCACTGTGAGCTGGCAGGGAAGCAGTGACCCCAGCACCTTTCCAAAGGTGGAAGCAGCCTGTGATGGGCACCAGCAGAACTCACCTTCCCTACACATTTGCCTGCAGAGGATCCATGACCTGGTGTTTCCAGGGCATCCTCACAGCTACAGCTCTTTCTCAAGAGCTCCACATCTTGGCTGACACCAGTGCTTTGCTGGGCCTCCCACAAAGGTGGTTTTCCCACAGACAGATTCCTGGAGGTGGCTGTGCTGGTGTTTTTCCCAGCCCACCACTGCTCATTATTTTACTCCTCTTGCATCCCTCTGCTGCTTCATTGTTCTCTTTCAAACATGGCTTTTTGACACAGCTTGCTTGTCTATTTTCAAGACCTTTCCTGGACCACATGCCCAGCAAAGCCATCCTTGCCCCATTGCCCAGTAAGTTCTCCTCCACTTTCTTCCCAGCTGCCACCCCCATTTGGATGATGCTTTGGAGCAGAATCCTGCAAAGCTCCTGGCATTTCTCCAATTACTCCTTAAAATTCTTCTATTCTAACTTTAGAAAAACCCACAGCAGGTCTCTTTCTATGCTGCCTGGCATCATTTCCTCCCCTCCTTTTCTGCCCCACTGGTCCTGCCTGCTGGTTCATTTGCTTGTGAAGTCACAGAATCACAGAATCATTTAGGGTGGAACAGACTTTTAGGATAATCAAGTCCAATTCTTGACTGATTACCATCTTGTCAACTAGATCATAGCACTAAACACCATGTCCAATCTTATCTTGAACATCTCCAGGGATGATAACTCCAAAGTTGAGGAGTTTGAGTCGGATGATTCCAAAGTTTGAGGTTGCAAAGTCTGGGCCTTTCCAGAGCTTTCTGAGCTTTCCTGGAGCTTTCCTCAACTCTTTGAAACAGCACAGGTCTGGCAGCCAGTGCTACTCAATCTCATGGCTGATAGAATCACCTGCTCCTGGGTACATTTTGTGCCCATCTCACAGGGCTGGGCATGACTCAGCTACAGCAGGTGCTTCAAGTTGCTGGTCACTCACAGTTTGCACTTCTCCTTCCCTACCTGCTTTTCCCTCTCTTTCTGCCAAGCTCCATTAAATGCTTCCACCTGAACACAAAAGCACTCATGGTTTACCTGGAGGTTTTTACTTCTAATACTTAGGGCATTCCCTTACTTTCAGGTTATGCTGGTTTAGTCTTTTTTATTGCAGGTTATTGTTGTGTTTTAACTCTGAGTTTAACTCTGCCCCTGCCTAGGATCCCTCACAGTGACAGTCCTCCCTCCTTAATTTTCTCTGTTCCCTGGCCTGTTCCCCCTTGTCCCTCACCCCCAGTTTTGTAAGCCAGACTGCTTCCTCTTTCCCCCTTTCCCTGGGACAATTTTTTGAGTATTTTTTTAGCACTTCCCTTTTTCAGACTTGCTGTGCAGCCATAGATGATGGAGGTACAGCATCTTCAGCAGACACTGGAGTAACCCTGCTTCAAACTGCCTGCAGCAGCACATTTTAATATCGTCAACAACTGCACAAACTATTTATAATCAGCTCTCTGATTACATTCCTGAGGTCAACATCCAAGTTGAAAGACTCAGTATAGCTGATACACTGCTGCAAAGCCTCCTCCCTCCCAGAGGTTTCCAGAGCTGCTGGTCAGTAGTTCAAGGCTGCAGTCAGAGGTGCCACCTTCTGACCTTCTGGTCAGGTCTCCCACCTCCCTGCTGCCCTTCTTGCTTCCCCTGCCCTCCCTCCTGCCTCTCACAGTTGAACCTTTGGGAAAAGCTGATCAAAACATGCCTGTGTTGACATGGCCCAGCAGGTAAAGCCTGCATTCCATATTCCCCAGCAGGGTCTCCCCAGCTCATCCAGCCTGTGTCTGGCCCCGAGGGGATACAGCCCTTGCAGCACCCAGCTGGTGACATGGATTCCATTGCTTGCCCTGCTGCTGTCCCTCCCTGCTGCTCAGGCTGCTGTTCTGTCACCATCACAGAGCCAGGTCACTTTGAGAAGCTAAGGCACCTGCTGTTTTTGAACTGATTTCAGTATGACCCAAACCCCCACTCTTCTTTTGTGACTTACTTAGAAAAGTGAGTGCCACCCTTTGGGCTTCCCTACAGAAATCTGGAGTCCTGTGAGCCACTGAGCCCTGTGCACCACTGGCCCTTAGAGGTGGTCTACAAGGAAGCCCCACTAGAGCAGGGTGCTGGCCAGGGAGGCTTATACATCACATGCAGGCATAAAAGGGGAATTAGTGAAAGGGGTAGAAGGATCTGGTTTTAATTTTGCCTTTGGATGTGGGTTGGTCACCCCAGTGGAGGGAAGGCTCTGGGATGACCTTACTGCAGCCAATTAATACCTGAGGGGTTCTAAAAAAGCTGAAGAGGCACTTTTTACAAGGACATGTAGTGATAGGACAAAGGAAAATGGCTTCAAATGGAAAGAAGATAAATTTAGATTAGATAATAGGAAGAAATTCCCTACTGCCCAGAGAAGTTGTGGATGTGCCATCCCTGGAAGTGTTCAAGGCCAGGTTGGACAGAGCTTTGAGCAATGTAGTCTGGTGGAAGCTGTCCAGGCCTGTGGCAGGGGGTGTTGAAGGTAGACAGTCTCTAAGGTCCCTTCCAACCCTAAACATTCTGTGGGTCTGTGCTTTCACCCAGCAGCTTTTCAGCAAGCAGAAGCTACCAAACATAAGGCTGAGTTCCTGTTGTGCTGCTGGAGACTCAGTAATGCTGGATCCTTCTTCTGATGCTTCTCCCATCTTCCATAGATCTCAGGAGACAATTTTATCATAATAGTGCATGCATTCTTATATAGATCCCATCGTGGGAAAGAAAAGGTTAACCAAGAATTATGGACTCTGGGCTTTAAAGGTCAAGCCTGAAGAGCAGAGATATCAAAGCCCACTTGGGGATTCTTATTGGCTTCCTGAGGTGTTAAAAACAGGCAGGCTGAATGAAGAAAGCAACACCTGTGGGGTCACCGGTCTTCCCAGCAGTCTGGGCAATGGGACCACATGTCAGGTGGGGAGGCCACAGTCTCCTGAGTGCATGTCCAGGCTCAGGACCTCCTGCAGCCACAGCATCCCCATTGCCTAAAGGTCATCCCTCACCCTGAAAGCTCATAGCCTCAGCTGAGGTGAGGTGGGAGTGTGCTGAGCACGGGGAGCCAGCTGAGGATGAGGAGGCAAAGAAGAGTGAAGAGGCTCAGCAGGAAAAGCCCTCTATGCAGAGGAGGTTACTCCTGCCTTCAACCAGCTTTTTTGCATTGCATCATGCAGGAGTGGTGTGGGCTGTGCCTTTGAGGAAGTGGCTTTTAGCTGAATGGAATAAAAGGGAACACAAAATGTTCTGTGTTCAGTATCAGAAATAGACAAGAAGAGGAAATGCTTGTGTCTGTTAAGAAGGATCTTGCAAATTTAAACCACCCTGTTAGTGTTTACTATTAATCATGCTTTTATGCAGACGATGGTAAATTGCACAGTGGTGACTCTTTCCACTACTCTTTGTAAAGATCTTGTGGTTAAATAAATGGAACCAACATTTTTTTGTGGTCATGGAGTACTGTGGTTGGTACATCTTTGCATCAGATACTCTCAAACTGCTCAGACAATATTACTACTGCTTTATGCATATTCTGGAAAACCTGTTACTGGTCATCTTTCACAGGTAATGAGACAGATTTGCATGGTACCTTTCTATACACAATTTGAAACCAGGAGGACCTATTAGATCATCTAGGTTGGTCTTCTACACACCCCATCCTATTGAATTTCATTAGGTAGGTCCCTGTAAAGCACCATGTTCAACTAGACAGAAATATTCTGGTCTCCTGCTCAGGAGGCAAAGGCAGAGCATCGTTGCCAGTCCTTTGACAGTGGGGGCAGCACTGGGGGGAGTGGGGGAGTTATTTAACCTGATGTCAAATCTTGCCTGCAAACACTAAGCAAAATCACTTTTGGAAAATGATTACTGTGCATCTTGTTTTCTTTTGAGACACTTTAATTACACAACTTCTGTCTTCATGACAGAACATCTTGGTCTCTAGGAAGAAAAGAACATTGTTTCATTTGTTAGGAGAAGACAGGTCCTAATTTTTTGGATGTGATTATGCAGGAAAATCTGAACTTCAGAATTTGATTTGGAGACATAAAATTAAAATTAGGAGCTTACAAGGTTTTGTTCTCTCTGTTTCCATTAACTGACTGTCATGATGCAGACAAAGCAAGCTGTTGCACCAGTCTTTTGTTTGAAGACCATCACCACAGATATAACAGAAACCTGTTTTGGGGGGGGGG
>VXAX01001525.1:661149-677229 GCA_013399835.1 Leptocoma aspasia | reverse complement strand
GTTTGAAACCCATCCCCCCAAATAAACCAGAACCCTGTTTTGGGGGGGGGGGTGCTGTGGATTTTTTAAAATTAAATGTAACAGGACTAGCAGTGGTATGACAGGAATCTGCAGGGGGACATGCTCCATAGTTGGAAGTATTCTCTGTGTAGGTCTAGGGCAGCAAAGACAACTGATTTTACCTCAAAATCAGCTGATTCTTGTTTACTCTGATATGCAATAAGACAGTGTGGCTTTCTTGGGAAGCAGCAACATGATGTTCTCACATACTTCGGGATGCAAGTCCCAGGATGTAATAAACACATGAGCTGACAGCAAACAACCACTGACAGCTGTGAAAGCATTGCTTCATTCAGCAGGCTTTTGGATTTCATTTTGCATGACTCATTAATGTGAGCTTTGGAGATTATTGTGCTAGCTGCAGTGACACCCAGTGGTGATGAAGCAGTAGTTTACCTCTGATCCTGTCCCTCAGAAAGCCAGAGTTCTTCTGTGACTGTTCTGCTGTCTGCAATCAAGAGCAGGAGGAAATGCACAGCTGAAAGGTTGTTTTTCCTGGTAATGAGTACCATTCCTTAGAGAATATGAGGTGACAAGTCTTAATTTAATTTTTATTATTCATACTGCTAATATTTCTAATCACTAGATGTGATTTCATATGCATACTGCCTGGCTTTAACAAAAACAAACTGATATAATTAAAAATATGAATTGCATATGATTGTATATAATCCAGTGAATGTATAGTAATGCAGTTTATAATTTAAGGAGAAACCATATAAACTTCCAAGAGCAATGCATCATGTATAAAAGGAGACCCAGTACTTGTTAACAACCATATAATCATAGAAGCAGAGAATGATTTGTGTTGGAAGGGACCTTTAAAGGCCATCTAGTCCACCCCTCCCGCAGCAAGCAGGGATACCTTCCACTAAACCAAGTTGCTCAGATCCTGTCCAACCCCACCTTCAGCACTCCCAGGGATGGGGTGTTTACCACCTCTCTGGGTAACCTGTTCCCATGTTTCACCACCCTCATCATAAAAGAACTTCTTCCTCAAATGTAGTTTGAATCTACCCTCTTTTAGTTTAAAACCATAATCCCTTGTCCCATTGAAACAGGCCCTGCTAAAAACTGTCCCCAGCCCGCTTTAGATACTGACATGCTGCTCTAAGGTCTCCCTGAAGCCATCTCTTCCCTAGACTGAGCAACCTCAAATTTGCATTTTAAGTAAGTTCCATGGGTTTTCTTATGGAGCAGAGTACTAAAAGTGTGGATTTTGTTCTCAAGGAAAGACTGTTTCCATGGGGCTTACCAGCATTAGTGTCTGACTTGCCTTTTTTTAACAAACTCATATTTGAAGTGGGTACTCTCAGAGACTGTGATAGGAAGAAGGCAGACTGCATTCAAAATAAGGATTTGCTTAGCCAGAAGGGAGTATTTGACCTGCTGTAAACCAGACAGCATGAGTTGCCTCCCCAGTTTCAGCTTGGGTCTTTACTTTCTTCCTCCTTCCATTGCTTAACATTAAAAGTGTTTATTCAAAAAAGAAATTGTTGGTGGCTTTTTGTTCGTTTTACTAGAAAACAGTAAAAATTGTTAGGGATCTCATATGCCATCTTTTCTAACTTCCTAATTGATTTTTGAAGAGTTTGTGGTTCTGTTGGCTTTTCAAGTCAGCAAAACACTAATGTCAGACTTCTTAAAAACCTTCTGGACACAATTTCATAGCACTCAATGATCCAGGTAGTCACAGATCTGCAGGTGAAAAGAGCTGTTTGCTTTCCAGCTCAGCTTGGAAACTGCAGCCACACTTGGCATGAAAGGTTTCCCTTGTGGAAGTGATGAACTGTTCCCACCAGGGTAGTATATTCACTTTCATGAAAGTGTTTTCACCCAGTCTTTCACCTGACTTGGTTTGGCAAGGAGGTGGTGAGCTAGTGAGCTCATGGATCATTAGGAAAATGTGATCCAGTAAAAAGGTTGGATTTGGGTAGGAGATGAAAGATTATTACAAATAGAGTGTTTAGGAAAGCCATGAGAAAAATAGGAGACAAGTAAGACATGAGAAAAAAGGACATTATCACTTCTGCCTCTGCCTTCTTCAACAGGCTCTGTCTCTACAAGCAAGTCCTACAGACTGGAACACCATCCCTCAGTTAGAAGTATCCAGGTGCCTCCTTGGCATTGTGAAGGAATCTACTGACTTGAATGCAGGTTCATGCCTTGCCCTGAACATGGCTCTTGCCCTGAAAAACTTGATGGGAATACCTCAGTTCCTGAGCCCTACCTCTACTAAATGATTGGTGTTTTGAGTATAGAAATTCAACAGAAAATAAACTCCCTTGCTTTCCAACTAGTCCTCAGAGGTCAGAGGGGCTGGGTGGGGCTAGGTTTAATTTCTGATTATAACCAATTCAGCACTGTAAGTCTGGCTGTGTTCACTAAGATCCCAGATGCACAATGTGGGCTACACTCTTCATGACCACGCATTAACAAATAGCACAGTATATTGGAGCAACAGGAAATCTAACAAGAATTAAATTGTGATGTGTTCACTAGACCTACATAATCTGAGAGTACAGCACTATGCACAAGTGTTTCCAGGCATCCTCCCCTGCAGGTGAAAATCTTACTGGAGATGTCACTGCTTTAGGGAGGAGAGAAGAACAAGCCCATCAACTTGTCTGCATGGTGGTCACATTCTCATCCTCTGCCATGGAAGATTTCAAATACTTTTTGGAGAGCTGAAGGTGAGACTGTAGTCAAGTATGCTGTTACTGTCATCATGAACAGTGGGGTGGTGCAGCCACTTTATATATAAAAGAAGGATATGGAGAGAGTTACAGAGAGAGAAACTACAAAGGCTGTGGGTCATGCCCAGGGTGGAACATGTAGTATCACCCCCTCTTCCATCTGGCCCGTTGCAGAGCTAAAGCAGGATTAATGATAACCCCTCACCCCCATCACCAGCCCTCATGCCCTCTGTAATCCCTCCAGCACCTATCTCATGGCATACCTCAGGAAATCCCTTTACCAGGTATGCCAGCGTATCTCATGGCTGCAGGCCTCATTCCTCCACCTGGCTACTCATTGTAGCCTTGCTTTGGTTTTGTTTTGCTCTATTTTAAGGACCATTGGAAAAGCTGTACAGTAATTTTTCTTTAAAGGACCAAGACAAACTAAGACCAGAACTTATCAAATCTAAGGGAAGAGCAAACTCTGTGACAGTTTTTTATAGCAAAACAACTAGGAACTCAAGGAACTATGCCCCATTACTCTGAAGCAGATTAAGAGAAGTCCTGTCAGTCATTTACAACATATAACCTTGCAAATGCTTGCTGTAATTCACAACCTACAAGAAGAAGAGGCCTATTAAATTTTTCAACTGGAGCATGGGCAAGAATCTGCCCAGAAGTGAAATTTCAAGGAGTTGAAATAGACCAGCTCTCTCTCACAGAACATTTCTATAGGAGAGAGACAGGATTGTTCCTATCCAGCAGGCAGTCATCAGGGAACTCATCAATGTTTAAAACTGCCTCCTCTGCATCCCTTTTGAACCTGCATTTCCCAGGTCTCAGTCACTGCTCTACTACCTGGCTATACAGTGGCATACAATGCTTTAGAGTGGATTATTTTGAATTTCAGGTGGTAAGGCCGGTGGGGGAGAAAAAGGACAATAGTAATTTGAGGAAAAAAGGATATAATTAAAGTTAAAATTAATCTGCAAAACTATCAGATTCTAAACAAATAACACACAGAAAAGCATGACACAATCCAGGAAATGGTATTTAATTAAAAAAAACAAGTACAAAATGCCTCTGGAAGTGAACATCAATTTGCCAACATTGTTTTTGCTACACAATTTTAAGAGTTTCAAGTCTTGTTTCGCAAGCACCTATAGCAATTTCATGTTCTGTGTTCCACCGATCTTAAAAAGACTGCTACAAGTTGAAATATGAGCAAAAATGTTTTGCAATTTCGTAAAAGTCTCTTTCACAAAATTCAGAGTCAAAAGATATAAATTTACTATTTGTTAACATAATTTAGCTAAGGTTTGTAATTAACTCAGTGGAATTAGCGTTATGAAGTGAAATTTCTCCAGTACCACAAATCTAGGTTTTCACACAGGTTACATATGGCACACACAGAACCAACCCATTCTTATTTAAGGCTAAAAAGAGGAAAGCAGACTGTTCAGAATGCAGACTTCCTTTTGCACTGGTTCTTATAGCCCCAAATATGCCCCAACAGCTCCACCCTTAGGGAGCTGCAGAAAAAGATATTTTGGAAGACTGGTCCCTTGGGTGCTCAGCTTCAAGGTCAGAATACAAAATTTATTTTGAAACAGCTACCATGTTGATGTAATTGTTTTATCTAATATTCCATACACAAAGTTATTAAATTACCAGGAATTATCAGAAAAAACTGACTGTACTCTAAACATGCTTCATAATTGTATGCAAAAATATGAAACGGCTGTTTTCCACAGTTTATGCCCAAAAGTGTAAAAATAGTTTAGGTTAGTTTATAACCTAAACTTTAAGAATTTGAGTTAAGAAGAAATGTGTGATGACACTACTATCACATTACCATCACTGACATTCGTAATTTTTGTAAGATATGAAACCAAACTATTTACAAGAATTGTCTATTTTCTCTGCCCCTTCAGCAAAGTGAAATGTAGCACCAAATAGCTCAAGAAATGATCTGATCTTTCTTCTTCAGTCTCCCCATACTAATTTTTTGCAATACTCAGAGCACTACTTTCAAATCTGCTTCAGCTACTCAGCTTTGCACTTTCACACAGCCATACTATACTGCTTTACTTCTAACAACAGACATATATTTAACTTTGAGACACTTCATTGTGCCACACACAGTAGTGAACAGTTATTCAGATTTAAAAGTGGTATTTTGTACTAATATTGCATATAAAATGCAGATAAAAACATGAACTGAAAAATTATTTTAGGAAGGGAAATAAAATTCTTTGGTGAGCATAGAGACAATACATGGAATCTGTTTCTTTGCATTAAAGTCTTGTCGAGTTGAGCAGGACTCATACTCTGCCACTCTGCGATTGACACGAGTTAAAATCTGCATGAGTTCAAGTTTCCTTGCGTGTTCCTTCAGCATTTTACACAGTGACTGAATAAACCATGAACCTTCAGCTGAATTCCTCCAGGAGTAATAGCCTGTGGAAGAGAGCAAGGTCAAAGTGATCAGATGGCGCAGCCTTCGATACAGGACATGTCAGCAATTAGGAAACCAGTGCATTGTTTCCAATAGCAATCAATGTTTTAAAATAAAAATTCAAAACCACCAACCAACAACATTTAGATTTTATAATCTCTACAAATTCCAACTCAATTTTTTCTAATCCTGTCATCTCTTATAATCTAAGAAAACCTAAAGTAGGAAGAAAATCAAAAGGCAGGAAAATTATCTTCTGCTGCAGCAATCTTAGTCATTAATCACTTCCTACTTTTCAGGGGGTACATGAATACAAAGCAGAGGTGACAGTACAAATGGAAAACGGGTTTCAGTGCCATTAGTTTCACAAATATGTGCAGAAATAAAGACTGAAACTACTTCTGCTAAGTGGAAACATAAAGGACATATGAAGGGCTCTGCCACTAGCAATTCTACTTAAGGATGCAATGCAAATACAGTCAATAGACAAATAATGTACTGGTACTTATCATCCGCTCCTGCGGAACACAACATCTGATTGTTTTGTTCTCTCAGAATAATATCTTCTCCTCTCGCTGTAAATTATTTGCACAACTCCAATTAACTGAATTTCCAGCAGATGAACATTTGGGGGTTTGCTAGTGAGAAGGATATATTCACGGTTTGGTAGGGGTTTCATAGCAACTGAGAATAGCAACTACTTCAACAAGAAATCAAGTCAAATTAAAAAAAGTGATTGAGGGAAGTAAATATATATTTCTATGAAAGTGTATTGGTCTGGCTGAGCAGGAGTTCATTTTCCTACAGCAGCCTCGCAGTGCTGTGCTCTGCACTGGTAGCTGGAAACGTGACTGGGCAAGACCCTGTGAGGGGACACAACTAGGACAGCTGACCCAAACGGACCAAAGGGACATTCCCTACAACTGAGGTCAACCACTGACTGGGTCCAACTCCAAGCTGTAATTTATAGTGTGAGTACAGGCTGACATGGATACAGTCCCTCACCTGGAGCTGTAGAATAGGCATACAGGAAGTCTGCCTCTACAGGTATTTTCTGACACATTGTTTCTTCTGATCCACTGTCTGTCTCAATACCGGAATCTAATTCTGTCCCTCTACAAGCCTATTTGGTAGAAAGAAGAACGAAAAACAGTATTAGAATAGAAAAGTAAAGGCAGTGATCATTATAAAAACATTGATATTTTGTGTTTTAAAAATTATAACATCATGATTAAAAAAACTGCAAAAATAACAATAATTTATGTGTCATATTTCCATTAGACAGACTCAGAAGAAAAGTTTGTTTAAATCAACTACACACTTTGGGTAAGACAGGTATTCATTCAAAAGTGCACTCAGAAACTCACTAAAATATTACCTAAGATTTTATTTAATACATAGAATTAATGCAACATCAGTTGTTATAAATACAGCCTACCTAACAGGGAAAATTGTGCCACTTTAGATCTGAAGAGAATCTTACTCTGAAAGTAATTACATTCAAATCTATTTTAGAAAGGATTAACTTTTTTCACTAATAATTAGTGGAAATTGTATTTTTTTTTAAACTATCTAGCTGATTTGATGATCATTGTTCAGCTGTACATCACCTGAATGAAAAAGAGCTTGGGTTTTCCTGCTAAACTTCTGCACCTGTCACCTCTGAAAAGGCTTGTTAGCACTTTCAGTTCAAGAGGCCCATCTGTACCATAGATCAATCCTTCGTCGCCATGGCTCAGCAACACGCAAACAAAACTGCTTCGCTTGCTGTGATCCTCTTCAGAAACTTGAAAGAAAAAAAGAGAATTATCTTAACTTTCTGTACTCTCTAAAAAATTGGAACATTTGATCCTTCCTATGTCACAAAAGTCTTTAAGAACTAATTTGCATGTTTAGAAACCTCCAAAGAGTTTTCACTTCTGAACAGAAGCCTGCCTACTTTCCTTCAGGAGGTAGGGCACAGGAAACCTCAAATTAAGGGCCAACCCTACCCATTGCACGATACAGTCACAGAGCTAGGCCAGGAATACTGTAAGGAGACAAAAAGGGTCTTCCCACAGTGTCTCAAAGTCTGAGTGATACATCTCATTCTTGCAATAATGATCAGTATTGTGATCTGAGATTGGACTGATGGAATATCCTGAGTTTTGGGAAAGAATGGAGAAGTCCTACCTCTCTTTCCAAATGGGGATGCTTCAACTACTTGGATTACATGGGAACTAAATGTAGCATGATGGTTGTTGCTGCTGCTGCAGGGACTTAGGTACTAGCAGTACACTTCTCTCTCTCACTTTTTACCTGTAGTGAGGCCTAGAAAGGTTTTTGAATCCTCTTAATTTTGTACTTACAGTTATCTAAGCTTGATATAAAGTGTTTGTAGTTTTATAATTTTTTTTCATCTTGTGGTATACAAATAGCATAGAATCTATATTCTCCGATGTCCTTTGTTGCCTGACATTGTGGGAAATGTACTTGAGGACCAAGATGATTTTTTCGAATTCATGAGAAGATACAAACAAGGTTAAAAGAAAGGATCCAAAAGAAATTATGAGTGGTAACTCAAAAAGATGCAAGAGTTTGTAGATGAAAAATAAACACAGCCCCTAAAACTGAAGTCTTACTGTTTAGCGCTTAATAAAACACTAATTTTCTGTTCTGGAAGAAATTAATTGTTTCAACTTTACGCAAGTGATGTACACTCAGGCATTTCTACAATCTATGGACAAGCACTGCATTTAGAAGGGTCACATTTTCAGCTACTCTCAACAGACCAGCTGCAACAATATTAATGAATTAACCATGTCTGGGAACATTTTCTGGCATAAACATTAACTGGCACTAAAGAATCTACATCTATGTTAGCAAACACTTTCATTTAAAAAAACCCAAACAATTAAAAACAACAAAACCAAACACAAAAACCAAGACCAGGATTGCTGCAGGCTAACTGCTGTCAGGAATAATCACTGGAACACTTCCACTGTTTAAGTATGACCTGGAACAGTCTGGGAGAGCACTAGTGGGCATGAGCCCCAGTCATGGCAGAGAACCTTCCAACAGTTAACTAGAATGGCCTGTGTTCAAGGGCTACTGATACCTCCAGGCACCATTTAATGTAGGGGCCTAGATGTAGCCAAGTCCAAACAAAGCAGGACTGACACAGTAGTATAAAGCTCTCACTTGAAAGAAGGGTGTTTTGTTTCACAAGTTAAACAAAACATGAGTTGTTTATCCGAAAGAAAATTCAGTCCACACCTGCAATTCTGGTCCCTCAATCAGAACCTCTCTTCGGGCCACATCACTAAGCATTAAGCACAGAACCCCTCTACTCAATCTAGCAGTTTTCTTTCCAACTCACAGAGCTTCAGTGATCCCAGGGTCAGAATATAAATCAGTCTGCATTTAAGTTTCAGTCTTTTTTCCATCCTTCTTTAGAAGATGAGAAAGGATACGGAGACAACAGTCATGGCACAAAAGATGGAGAGACAGCTAAGATGAATAAACATAGAAACTATGATGTACATGTAATACTTAGCAATAAATCACCAGAAGGTATGAAATATCATCTAAAAGAACCCAGAAAGAAGAGATGTGAGGGCTGGAGGTGTATTTGGAAACAGTGGTTGACAAACTAAACATATAACAACTCACCATTTTTCAATAGTTTAAAAATGTCCCCACATGAAAGATCATTGTTGATCTTTATTTTATATCCCAGCTTCATAAAAACTTCTCTGACACTTGCAGCATCTGCATCTGTACCTGAACGAGGTGACATCCCTATACACAAGAGAAGTGTGTTATTTTTTAATATTATATAGATAGCATGGTCTGATTGAGCCACATTCTTTTATTGTTTATAGCTGTATCAGTCTGAAATATTCCATTATTCCAGATCCACCCTAGCAGAGAAAACATTGCACTGTTACATGGGCACACCATCTCCCACCCTCTGTACCTGTATTGTAAATTTATCTGCATCTTATTTTTATATCTACTTATCTATTTAAGGACATAAGAATTTCATTTGCAAAACAGAAATCATGACTAAAAGGTAAGATGCACTTGTACTGCTGATCAATTTTCCTCCTCATTACTGCTATACCCTAATGTGTTCCCTCTATGCATATTTGGAAGAATGGACTGAAATTAATCACACCCATGACTTAATTTTAGAGTGCAATCAAAAACTGGTCTGCATATTTAATTTTGAAGAATAACACACAGCCCAAATTTATCGAAGTTAAGGAAAAAAGTTCAAAAACTTGTGAGTGGTACCGGTACGTCTGTGGAAGTTCTTATTGTTTATTATTACACATTCCCCCATCTCTGGATAATCCATTCTATAACTGTAGTCTGGCAGAATTCCAGAGTCCATAGACTTGCTAGCAGGTAGGTTCTTTCTGTATAGAAACCAGACAAAATTTAGGTGTTAGTTTCTGATCTCTCTTTTCAAAATAAGGACAATGACAGGCTATTTTAGCAAGCCCAATGAAACTGGTAAGGTTGCATTTGTAGTAACCTTCTGTGGAACTTGCAACGAACTTGAAATTAAAAGAATCACGGAAGAACTGTGTTTAAAATTGTAATGCCTCTGCACAGAAGGATATGAAAACTATGAAAACTTAGTTTAAGGATGCCAATTACTATATCAACAAGAAATCAGTTGGGCTTTTTTACTATCATCTTTTGAAATCTATGTACCTGGAGGAAAGGTTAGCTCTGAGGAAGCAAATCTGTTCTGAATTCTAAACAGAAGTTATTGTCATTGAATTTTCACAAGAAAACATTCAAAACCTAAAAAGATGTGGCAGATGTGTGCTCCTTTCCTGCTTAAGCAATAGCCACCAGCTTGATGGCTACATCTGGATGAAATTGGACTTTGGGGAGACAGCTAGCACAATAGCTAAGAGCCATAAGTCTTCTTCAACATCTAAGGGCTAGCTGAGCATGCACCATCCCAAAATATGGCTCATATGCAAGTATGACTGTAAGTCACTTGTCTTACTCTACATACAGCAGGCTGCACACCAGAATCTCCCCTCGAAGCCTCTCTCAGTTACTCCTCAAGGCTGAGAGATCCCTTACCACAACAGCTTCTTGCTAAGTAATTGACAGCATGCTAAACTTTAAAATCTTAGCTGAGTGATATTAAGGACTGATTGTGCACATATAATCCTTTAGACATAAACTGCTGACCAGACTTAAATTGAAGACTTAAACCAAAAGTACCTCACTTACCCTTTAAAACCTGGAATAGATTTTGCATCTTCCAGGTCTTCCCCCAATTGTGGTCCATCTCCTACATCTGTCATTATTGCTTTCAGTTATCAGCTTGAAAATGCAAGAAAATAGAAGTATTATGACAGTTCCCAGAATAACTTTAGCCTAGGATATTAGTAGGCAAAAAATTAGCTTTCTGAGTAATCCCTACACATTTTATATTTGAAAGAAGAACATGAAATATTTTTCTAAATTACTGCCTTCTAAAAGAACTCTGGGAAAAAGTCTGCAGATCCCTATGATCAAATCATTGAAAAGACCTACAAAAAGCAAGGTAAGAGACAAACAAATCAAAAACAACCTTTAAAATATTGCAATGCCCCCACATGCATTAGAAATTAAGAACCAAAATCAAGCAATACAAGTTCTTAGATATGTGCAAGGACTAACATAGATTAGAAATTGGGTCATAGTAGTTCGAGAAATGAGTAATTTCTCTGCATTTCATTTCAAATTAAACATCATTGCATCCCTTTCCAACTGGTGTACATGAAGGCAACTGCAATAGTACTAAAATAAAACCACAACAATATAACTTAAACCAGTTGATGAAACAAAACTTATGCTGTGGGCTATTTACTTTTATGAGAACACAGGCCAATAAATTAAAATGGATACCAAATCAGAAATCAATTTAAAAGTATTAAACCTCTTCCATAGTTATTTTGTGCATACTCATGGAACATACTACCAAAAGTTACCATAAACTCAAGTTTCAGAAAACAATTATGCACCATAAATTTAAACCACCAGATAGGACAAAGTAGTAAATGCTTAGAAATGCCAAGACCTCAAGAAGGTCAAACAAGGCATTACAAGGCAAGAATTTTACAAAAACTTACTTTAGCAGATATATTTATGGTAAATAAGAAGGTATAAGTATACTTGCTACTCTGTCTGGTATAAGTAACCAGACAGAGTAGCAAGATTTGTTGGTCAGATATGATGAAGATTCTTATTTAAGGCAATTCTAATTTAAGTTCATTGGGGCAAACTATATTTGCCATCTTAGATCATGATATTATTATTATTGTATTATGTCTCAACTTTGTATCTGTACTCGTTAATACAACACAAACACCCATTTTTGTGGCAACAATTACTGATGCATCAGAAGCACTAATTTGGTTATGTATAACCTTCTTTCTTGTTTCTAGGAAGACATTTACTTACATTTTTAGTGGCTTCAAAAGATCTTCAGTGTTACCCTGAGTATTATTTCAGAGCACTGATGTAATTTAATCTTCTTCTTCACCAAATTATTCCAGACTTGACAACTGTATTATGTAATGCAGCAAACACAAAATTTCCTGAAAATCAAAATACCAAAGTATTAAATAAGCTTAATATTTTATAAATAAAATGTCTAAAGACAGTATCATGGGGTATGAACTAAATCTACAATGCTGAACTTGACTGCCTAGCATCTTGATCTGGATTCATTCATCCTAACTTCAAAATCTAATTCATTGAAAGTGCCCTGTGGGAAGAAAAAGGCAAGCAACTCCAAAGGGCAATTCAAATACCTATGACCTGTAGCATGACAGTGATCCAACCCTATGCCCTAGGGAGCAGGGAACATTAGCACTGGCAGCACAGTCTAGTCTACAGTGACAACTGGTGTGTGCACCCAGCTCTAACTGAAGAGCAGAACTTCTGATCCCCAGCAATTGGAAAGAACAGCTTTCACTGACAAGGATGCTCTAAGTTCTCCTGCTCCAGCACAGCCCAGCTTCAGGAGTTTCTATGACTTTTTCAACCATCCCTACTACAATATCCTTGGCTTTGGTTCTCAGCTTTCCTGAGCTCTCAGCCTGAGCAAAATTTGTAGGAAAATATCCAAGCAGACTGACCCACCATTCTGATGCCACTCATACTCTTCCTTCTCCTGGAGAAGAATTTGGCGCACAAGCACAACCCAACCCCTTCAGTGTGGCTGGGATTAATAAGAGGGACAGGGAAATGGTTAACTTCCTTCATCTGTTCTTTGTCTCACAACAGTAATAAACAGCCACACCATTAAAAAAAAGCACAGCATCATGCGCCAACTCTATTATAAAAACGAGCTAGCAGGTGCACTGACAGCAGTGTAGCCATGTCAGCACAGAAATTAACTTCTGCTAAACCCCAGGTGTTTATCCCAGCTGTTTGGCACTGTGAAGTTCTGTGGTGCCAGTGCTGCAAGTCCATGAAGGAGAGAGTGTAAACTAGTAAATATGTGCTGACATAAGCTGTGGCCAGCTCGTGTTTATCAGATCAGCCACCTACCAACAGCTACCTGGAGAAAGGCTCAGCCAAAGTACAGGGAAAGCTAACACTCCCTGGCCAACAGATGAACCCTTGGAATATCAAGGGAGGGTAAGTGGCTCATTAGACTCTCCTGGATTCACATCAGGCGTGCTCCAGCCAAACTGCTGAACAGCAGCAGGCTTAACTGACCAAACTGCAGACCCAACTGGCTGCCAGCACTCCTTACAACACAAGTGTTAAGGAAGGACGCTAATGTTAAGGAAGACACTAAGAGAGAGGTTCAACATTTAAGTGACCTTAAAGTAAGACTTATCTCCTTGACCCTTTTGCAACCTTAAAATTTAAAGCTCTAAAACTGCTGTCCGTGATCCAGCACCAAAGAAACAATGAAATTGAAATAAGTAGCTAGCAAAACCTACAACAAACTATATTAGTTTCTTGCTGAAAAAATGTAAGCCACAAATTGTAATACCGTATCATATAAATATTTCTTACTGAGGTCTCTGCAAGCCTAGTTCACAGCCTACAGTTTCAATTGTTCAATGAAGTGTTAGAGCTTCCTGCACTCTACTTCATCACAACTGGAGCTCCTCTGAGAGGCTTTACAGAAGCTATAGGGATTGTCTTGAAAAACTGGTTATAACACGTTAAGCATTTGAAATTTGCATGGTTTATCTTCAGAACAGAATCTGGAACTCGCTTTTAATATCCATCAATTCCTGAGCACCCTCAGGCACCATGTCATCTGCACTTCTCTAAAGAACAAAACACACCCACAAAGAGATCTCTTTTGTTGCTAGGCACTCAAATGCCCGCTGGAGCCAGCAGGTACTTTGTGCTCTAAAGCACCGGTCAGGGTAACAGCAATGCTCTCCGGGGACGATGCTGATTCTAACAGGCCACTAAGAATTGCCTCATCTTGCTTTAGGTAATGCAGTGATGCCATGCATTTCCCTGTGGAGGATGATCTCATCCTGGTGGGGGGAGGGTTAGGGGGGAAGAAATCACGGCAGTGCTTTAAAAATTTATTACAAATTTTTATTCTGCTCTTTGGTATTATTTTCTCTGAAAGCTTACATAAAACTAGGTCTCAGCTGTAAGGAAATATAAAAAACAAGTTCTTGAAAAGAGTAACAGCATTTTTATAATCTAGCAAAATATATTCTGTAGATTTTAGGAAGCTTATTTTATAAGATTGTATCTGAAAAAATATAATTTAAAAAAAGAGACAGAGACAGCAAATATAAAGGTGATGCTACAATGATCTTTACATATACTAAGTAGTAAGAAATAAAGTGGCTCAAAAAGGTCCAAAGCTATGCTCTGCAAGCTATCAAAAAATGACCAATGTCTCTCTGTACAGCAATAAGAGCAAAAATATTTTTTCCTCTACATAAATGCAGTTGTTCCAATGCTTTTCTTTCCATAGGAAAATAATAAATAAAACAACTTTTTACTCCATTCCAGCCTAGATTTACTTATTCTACCTGGACCTAATGAAAATAAATTCACATCATCATGTGTCACCACTGCCATAAGAACCAGCAGGTTTTCTTTTTAAAGCAATATTTATTTGAAATGAGAACCAACAACAGAAATGAATGGTATAGTGATAAAAATAACAGCAAAGCTTCTGAGACGGGAGAAAGCAAATAACCAAATTGTCTTTAGTTACCAACTGGATCCTGAAATATGCAAACCACAGGAGACAACACATGCTCAGTATATATCTGCTGCTACAAAGCAATGAGTATAGCACTACTAAAACACATGTTCCAAACAGACACCAGCAATGTAAAACATCTTCTTAAAGATTAGAAAAGGGCAGTTTTCCACCTCGCATGACTGCAAGAGAAAATGTCAAGCATTCAAAGAAAGTATTTTTTGCACATGAACGCATGCATGACATATCATACTAATGCAGACATGCAAATTAAAAATTTTCCACTCTACAATGTATAATGCTAAACAATAATTATCTGACTAATAACTTAAGGAAAATATAGAAGCTGACTATATGAAAAAACAGAAGACATTTGAAATATACCGCTACATTTTCTGTGTGACGCTACCACAGATGGAAGCAGGCCCATACTGAGACAGCTCTTCCCATTACTTCTGGTCTGGATGTAGTTGCTGGAAAGGCCCGACACTGGGCCAGCATTCTGATCTTCCGAAAGCGAACAGACTTTTAGGTACACAGCATGAAGCTGTAAGATCAGCTGAAATTACTCCGAGTGTAGATGGGACCCCTTGAGTTATTAATTCACCTGTAGCTATAAAATCACATCACCACCACTATAAGCAACGGCCCTGTCAGGTTCCATAACATTACGGGCACGGTGTGTTAGTTTGAAACCTACCACATCGAGCAGATACCTGAAGGAGAGAACTACGAGTTACAGGGTAAAAGAGTACAGATGGCCAGCCCTGTCCTTCAGCCCAGCAGGGAACAGACAGGACACAACACACCCCGGGCAGGGCCTTTTACATGCTATCAAAGGTTAGTCACAGTGCCTGCCCGGACCCCAAGCATGCTTTTCGTCAGTACAGACGAGGTTTAACACGCCTTGTTTTGGAAGATCCAAATACAGATTCTGACCCCGTGTTTCCGGTTCGTTAATGGTCTACCGAGGGGTCACCAGAGAGCAGCTCAGAATTACAGCGCCTTTTCTTTGTTTTCCTTCTTTTTGCTCACTGTTTCCGCAGCTTCCCCACAAAGACAGGCTGAAAGGGAACAAACTAGCTACCTTAAGCTTCTGGGAAGCTAATACCTGAGGCCGCGCGCTCTGCCCCGGGCAGGGGGAAGCGGCGGGCGCTGGGATGGCACCGCGGGCGCTCTCTCCCGCCTGGCCCGCGGGCAAGGCCAGCGGCTCACCCGCCCCCGCCACCGACCGACCGACCAACCGACCGACCGACCGACCGCCGGGCCTGCGGGGCNCGCCGGCCGGGCCCTATGGCGGAACACTGAGCCACCGTGCCCTGCGGACTCTGAGCCGGGTATGGCTGTCCTTGCCGCTCTTGGGTGTGAATGGTGTAACCCAAACCTTGTCAGGTTTGCGCTGTTGCTTGAGTTCCTCTGCCTGCTGAAACAAATGTGCCATCCTGGTACATTTACACTATGTTGGTGCGGCCTCGTATTAAATGCTGTGTGCAGTTTTGGGCACCACAATATAAGAAGGTTATAAAGCTATTACAGAGTGTCCAAAGAAGGGCCATGAGGATGGTGAAGGGCTTTGAGGGGAAGCCGTGTGAGGAGCAGCTGAGGTCACTTGGTCTGTTCAGCCTGGAGAAGAGGAGGCTGAGGGGAGACCACCTCACTGTGGTCTTCAACATCCTCGTGAGGAGAAG
>VXAX01001525.1:633772-661131 GCA_013399835.1 Leptocoma aspasia | reverse complement strand
GGGCAGCCGGGGAGCGGCGCTCTCAGCCGGACTCGCCCGGGGCAAAACGCGGCTCCCCCCCCGCCCCGCTCCCCGCCGCCGACTTCTCCGGGAGAGATGCGGGCGGCCACGCGGACCTGGAGAGGCACAGCCCGGTCCACCCCACCCCCCTGGCCCGCTTTGTTCGGCCCCGCCGCTGCGCCCGCATCGCGGCACCGCCGCATCCTGGNAGAGGAGGGGCCGGCACTGATGTCTTCTCTGTGGTGGTCAGTGACAAGACCCGAGGGAATGGCCTGAAGCTGTGTCAGGAGTGGTTTAAGCTGGGTATTAGGAAAAGGTTCTTCACCCACAGGGTGGTTGGGCACTGGAACAGGCTCCCCAAGGAAGTGGTCACAGCACCAAGCCTGACAGAGCTCAGGAAGTGTTTGGACAATGTTCTCAGATACATGGTGTGACTCTTGGAGGTGGTCATGTGTAAGGCCAGGAGTTAGATTAGAGATGAGCCTTCCAGCTCAGAATATTCTGTGATTCTGACAGAATGGTGGTTTGTAAAGGAAATGGCCAGCTAGAGTAATCTGTGGGGACAATTACTAAGTGAGCAGTCCCCCTCTTGACCTCAGTGAGCGAGATCCCTGTGGGTGAGGTGGCCTGTACCACGGCAGGACCTTCCCTTGGGCAGGGGTTTTGCCCACGTGCATGGTGACTGTCCCTGGCTGCCCACAGACCTGCCTTGCACAACGGCACTCTGACGCTGAGGGCTGGTTTTGGCTTCTCATCAACTTTCAGGTCAGTTAGTTTCATATTTGTACATCGACCTTCAGTAGCAGAAGTCAGGTAATATTGTAAACTATGTATTCCAGCTTCTCATAACAGGTACTAACCTACTTTTTGAAGTCTTATCACCAGGTCTGATGTACTGAGTTTTGCTCTTGCAATCTTAATTTGAGAAATAGATTGCATACTGGAACAGGTTGTTCAGAGGGGTTGTGGAGTCTCTTCCACTGGAGATGCTCAGGAACTGACTGGTTGACCCTGCTTGAGCAGGGAGGTTGGACGAGGTGACCCACTGTGGTCCCTTTCAACTTGAGCCATTCTGTGATTCTGTAATTGTAGAAGCCACTTCCTCTGTTAGGAGGGCAAGATGAAAACTTGGTGTTGGAAAGATGAGTAGTGTTTTGTTAATATGCCACTTGTCAGCTCAACATAAGGATAGCTAAGCTAATTTTCACTAACACTGAGGAATTTAATGTGTTCTTGTAAGGCTGAATCGGTGGCTGGGAGAAAATCTCACGGATTTATTTGTGTCAAGGACCATGAATTCTAGGGGCCATAGAACTATGTTGCAGGATACACACTGGCCAAGAAACAAGTGTAATGTTATTTTGAGTAGCAGTTGATTTGCATGTCTCAGCTTCAGTTGTCAGCAGGTGTGGGTAATACGTTTTGTTGTTATCATGAGAAGTAAATGGAGAAGTAGTCTTCAATAAAATAGAGAAAATGAAATAGCAAGTTCTTTAAGTCATTGCTCAGAAGACATTTTTCCAGGCTCTCTATGCAGTCAATAACACTGAAGTCCAAATATGTTGGTGACAAAATTTCTTTCAGTCAAGTCAAACAAAAATAAGTACTCTCCTTACTTCTGGTGGGACATAGGAGAGGAAGATGAAGTGAGAATTTGCCGGTGAAGTCAGAAGGCTGGTCAGTAAGTGTTAACTGTGTGTGCTCTAAGTAGATTTGTTGTGTTATAGTTCACACAAGAAATTAAAGTTGCCTTGAAAAGACTTGACATGTTGGCCTCCTGAGAGACCGAGTGTTTGGACTGCAAGAACCATGATAGGTTTCAGTTTAAAGTAAGGGTCATCAACCTTCTCCCAGGTTCAGGTGTCCTCCCAGCTGTGTTTCTGCAAAAATACAGCCTGATATAACTAGAAGGTTTAAAATTAATAGAGAATTATGGGGCTTCTCCTTTGCTTTCCTTTTAATGGTCACCTTGTGGGAAAGTGCTGATGTAGGGATGTCTTTATGCACCCAGTTAATTTACAGCCAACAGCACCAAAATGAAACTGAAAGTTTTGTTAGCACTTCTGAGAAATGCTGATTCCTATCTATAATCTAACTTTTCATTCCCATAGAAGAAACTGGGAAGAGAAGAGCATAAAAAGGGAGTGAAGAAAATGCACACGTCAGAAGATGGACAAGGGGGATAGAGGTAATATGTTTTATGCCTGTTAGAGAAAAAACATTCTGATACTTAGACTTGACACAGGCACTGACTGTCAAGACATAGGCAGGCTTAGAACAGTGGGCAGAAATGTCGGTGTCCAGGAACTTTTGCTGTGGAAAGCTTGGAGGAGGAAATGAGAGGATTTAAAATTTGGGCTTTGGGGCCCCACAAGATTATTTAAATACTTAAATTTGCCTTGTGGATCCAGCTTGTTAAAGGTTTGAATACTTTTGAGTACACTCAGTTTCATTTTTATCTTTCATTGCCAGGGGCTGTTAGGAGAACCAAGTGGTTATGCTGGGCAGAACAAGAAGATTCCCGTTCATGTTTGTTACTTCTTGCCTCTCTTCCTCTCTTTCACAGTTTCCTGGCAGTGCTTTTTACTGATTTGCAGGTGTTCCACTTACAGATAATTATACATATGTGTGTTTATGCTTTACTACGTTCCTCTACAGCAGTTGGATTACTTTATGGAACTAGAAGCTTAAAGGTTGCAAGATAGCAAGAGTTACTGGTTCTATTTCTTGAAAACAGATAAGATTGCTATTTTAAGGTTGTGAAAAGTACATGAGCTTTTAGAGCAGGTGAAAGTATTAGTGATCAATAGCAAAGGTCAGCAGTGGAGAATGGAGCCCTCATTTTGGATTTCAGTTTTTTTATGTCAAGATACAGAGCTCAGAGCTGAAGTCACTGAAGTTGTAACTCCTCCTATGAACTCAAGTGCTGTACTGCCCATACAAATTAATTATCTCATTTGTCTCCCCAACCATAAAGCAAAAATATTTTTTTACTCTTAGTATTTTTTTGCTCCTTACTAACATTATGTGCCTAGTCAACCATTTGTATACTTTCTGAGGAGTGTAACACCATTCTCTAGACCAAAGTGAACATTCCTAGGCCTTCTTTCACTGGCTTTATTCTGTTGTGTTTATCTTTTATAGTGTTAATATGAAGCTCTGGTACTTCCAAAACAGTGTAGAGACATTTAATATTAAAATGAGTATCATAGCAAGGTTGGGTGTTAATTTGGAATATTGGCTACTCCCTGTTAATTAATAAATTACAATCAACAAAATCAAAAGCAGTGAGGAGTACTGGATATATTCAAGTTAAAATTGTCTTGCAAATGGATTGATACTGATTTGACTACCTGTAATTGCTTTAGGAGAAATGAAGAGAAAATGGCAAGAAAGGCTGAAGAAAGTGGAAGAACTGGCATCTCACTATGAAAGAAATCCTCTTCCTACAGTTTATAGACCAAGACTGTCCAAACCCTCTATGCCATCCTCTGTTTGGAAAATATTTTCTCGACAGGCTGAAGCTTTTAATTATGTAAAAACCTGCAAAGAGGTATATTATGTGTTAGGCAAATCTGTCTACTCTTTATATACTTTCAAGATTGAACATCGTTTAAAATTGCTGTTGACCAGTGAAGTCTTTATCAGTTTGCCAGATCATCTTTTTCTTCCCAATGCTGGAACAGCAAGTATTTTTTTTTTTGTCTTTGTAGGTCACGTTGCACTGGAGGTATCTCTAAGAAGTACTAGATATGTTCTGTTCTAACATACAAGTTGATATGTGGTGTTAACTTTGAACAGTAAAAGTGCTTTTTGGGAACATTGTAGTGATAAATTTGTTCCTTCTCAAGATGAACAAGCTCTCAGGGTGGACAGGAGAATGGGAAGGTAGTGAGAATTGAGGAAGAAAGAGGAGGAAAAAATGAGGAAGAAAAAGAGATAAAGAAGAGGCAGAGACTAAATAAAAACAATACAACTCTCCTGTGGCATCTGAGTAGCAAGTTCAGATGCTTAGAAGTGATTAGCCAAATAAATATCATGTGAAAGGTGTCCTCTGCTTTCAGTTTAATACTTTTCAAATCGATTGCTGTTTTTAAAGAAAGTACTGTGTTTTTCTCCATGCTGTTTCCGGTATTTAAGTAATTCTGACAGCCTGTTTTCCAAAATGGGTTCCCACTGGCTTGGCAGTAGTTTTTTTCTATTCTCAGATTTCCATTTTTGGATCTAAACAACATAATGTCTGAAGAGTATTTGCCCATAAAGCTTATACTGCCATCATGTCCATGAGGCTGCTCCTTTCAGTACATTGCTCCTCCTCCCTTTAGATGCACTTGATACTGATCAGAAAAAAACAAGGGTTTACGTTACTGCACAGCAAAGAAAAGCTTCAAAGTTTTACCCATGTAACTGAAATCAGCATGATGTTCTAAATTAAAACTAGATGCTACTGAGCATGGAAAAGGATAAGTGACGTGATCTGTTTATAGTTCTCTAGTATTTACTAACCTTTAACTGATGCCAAGTAGGAACTTGTATAGATTTAAACTGTTTTTTTGAATAAAACTAACAAAAAAATTTCGATCTTTTTATTTTAAAAGGACGTTCATGTGTTTGCTTTGGAAAAGAACACACAGAGTGGACAGAGGTTTTACCTTGTGACAACATATGAAGAGCTTTGGTTTTATTACACGTGAGTATTTGAGAAGGTACCCTGTATGTTACTGAAAGTTAGTGGTATACTGGATGTCCTACCTAGTAAGAGCTGTCACTGGACAGGTATTCCCAGAAGCCATCTGCTGCTCTGAGCAGCACAGAGCTGTAATGGGTTACCTGAGGTTTCATCTTGGCAAAGGGAAAAATCTTCACGAGATTCAGAACAATATATTCTATAGCAGGTTTCAACTTTCTTTTGAGTAGCAGGTTGCCATTATTTCCTGTGAATTAAGTACTCTGTCTGTTGAACTGAAATTTATTAACAGTAGATTTGCTTTTGCTGTCAGCTTTCCTCAGGGGATCATACCAACACATGACAAAAACATACTTTTCTGACTAGTCATACAGCAGTTTCAGTGGGCATTAATGCAGATGTCTGGAAACTGATTTATGGGTTTGCATTTGCATTATGTAGTTCCAAGTATTGACAATTTGATCATGTGCTGAACTTTTCCCCACATTTGTTTCTCTTACAATAAAACATTTATTGTAAAAGAAACAAATGTGCTATGAAGTGAAAGAAATCTGAGTCAATTTTTATACGCAAAGTCTGATTTTTTTCTCAAACTGATGATGAGATTGTTTTTTAATGTAGTTAGAAAAAACTCTGTATAATATCATCTCTTTGTTTGTGCTAAAGACATATGAGTGATAACTTTTTTACTGTAGTTTTCATAGTTCCTTGAAGTCTCAATGTTTCTGTATGTATTGTAAGACTGGGGGGGGGCATTGAGAGGAGAATACTTTACAAAATTAAATTCTAGGCCAGATGAATAATCTTTGTTAATATTTGATGCTGATGTTAGTTACAGATTTTTCAAAGCATTATAGGGCTACTACATATTTTTAATATATGTATGGTTGATTGCAGAATAAAATATGTGGAATCCTTGTTTGCAACTGATAAGCATGTTTATCACGCTCATAATGTTTATCATGAGAGATTGTGATTTGTTTTTGGTTTTCCTTAGCAAAGGTCACAAAACAAGTCTTATGCATTGCTATGAAGTAATTCCTGAAAAAGATGCTTGCAAACTTTATTTTGATTTGGAGTTTTACAAAGCAGCGAATCCTGATGCAGATGGCAAGAGTATGGTCATGAAGTTAATTGAGGTAAACTGGAGCAAAGTCATGCTGTGGATGAATATGAATTTGTTGTTAATTTAATATGAAACAAAAGTATTTACCACTTTATCTTGATTATGCTATAGTAAAATTAAAAGAATCGCAGATCCAGTGATTATTTTTAATTAAGTAAAAATACTATTTTAATTAAGGCAAGGGTTTAATCAAAGTGAGAGACAAAAAATTAAATTGAGAGACAAAAATAAAGAATGATGGCTGTTGGACTGTTTGTATTCATGATAGATTTACTGACATGGTAAGCTTACTTTTGAAGATTGTTTTATGTGCTCTGCCACTTCAAAGCTGTAAAACTGAAGGAATGTTTAGGTACTCTTTAAAGTAGCATCAATAAAAGTTCCATTCATATATTCTTCAGTTCATTCCCTTTGCCTGATGGTGCAGTTATGTATCAAGGCTTAGATGAATCTCTCCTGAAAGTTTCTTTAGATGACAGTTCATTATAATTCAGTTAAATGATGATGTAGAGAGCATCATGTGACTGCATTTACCAATTGGTACCCAAAATTAAATACCTTTGCTAATTATCAGTTTTATTAAATAGTGCAGTTGCCATGTTATTGCAATTATTTTGTAAAAGAGCTCTCTGCAAGTTCAATATGGTATTCATATGTTTTTAGAAGAATATCTTCTATTTTAATAAAATCTCATAGTGAGTGGATGTCTCTACACGCCTCTAGCTAGAAGTGAACAAAGGTAAAAGATTATTGAGGTAATTCCTTCATAGAGAACCCTTCATTGATACAGAATCTGGAAGGGTTTATCCATTGTAGATCAACTCTGAAATGTAGAAATTCCTGAGGTTAAGAAGAGGATTTTGAATTTACTGGGTGGGGGATCTGAGCTGCTAAAACCCAAAGCTTCCAGATCATTAGGTTCTGAGTCCCAGTCTTAAACATGAGTAATCACTGGCTTGATTTCTAAAAAGTTTTTTTTAGAGCTAATTTAGAGTGAAATATGTTTTCTGCTTAGTTATTGTTCACTGGGTAGTACCAATGAATTAGCTAAATCATGACAGTGAGTTAGCTCACCAGTCCTTTAGATCGTGCCAGCCTCCATCCTCCACTCCTGGTGAGCCTGCATTACAAACATTGTCACTGTGGGTGTGAACTGCTCTGTGGTGGCAAACAACCTGCGGGCTAAAGCCTCCTAACCGGACTTTGACCTCAGAAAGAAACTGGAAGTCTTCTCAGCTTATCACTGTTAGTCAAGGGTTAAGTGACTTGCATATTTAAGGAAATGCAGTCTGTGTCAAACTTGGTTAAAACTTGATATGGGTTAGTTTGAATTAAATTAATTGTATGCTCAAAATGAGGAAAAAAAAAAGACCTTGGGAAAAATGTAGAATTTGAAGTTGTGTTAGGTTTTATAGATACAACTACTAAAGTAAAACAACATAATTAATGTTTATAATTTCAGCTTGTCAGCCAAAAATTAAAAGAATTTTATTATGTAAATTGTTCATCAGAAGATGTCTTGAACTTGGATTCCAGTACAGATGAAAAATTTAGTCGGCACTTAATATTTCTACCCCAAAAGACTGTATTTAAGGATAATACTCATATTGGTAAGTGTGTTCTTTTCTCTTACACCTAGAAATAAAAGGTGAGGTTTTGACTTTATACAGGGCCATCTCCCATATGAGTGTTTATTTTAGTGGAATTATATGTGGAAACAAATATGTATTCCCAGCATACACATAATTACTCTCTATTTCATTAAGCCTCATTTTTTCTCATCTTCTACTTTCTTTTCCTATAATTAGTATGTGTTTGCAAAAATGTAACTTCGTGCCTGTATGTTTTATTTACAAAAATACTGATTTCTATGAAACTGGCAAGTCTGTGACTCCTTCATTTTCAGCTTAATGTCAGTCTTAACAATTAATTTCTGCTCAGCACATTGTCTAAAAGGCAGGACAAAGATGATTTCAAGCCACCTGTGCATAAACATGCTCAAGAGAAAGCTGAAAGCAAGTTTAGTTGTTTATATATGTTGGGATTTCTCAGATATGGCAACTCCAACACAGTGAATGGCCAGTTTAGGGTTGTCTTGACTCGTTTGTGTGCCCCAGTAGTCCTGTAGTGAATTATGAGGATGATGGTGATGATTTTGATGCTTGATATGCTGAGTCATTCTGCTGATATGTAGCATGGGAGGAACAGTATTTCATATTCATTCATGTTCCACACGGAAGCTTCATCCAACAAGTGCAGAATCATTCTCGCCAGTATTCCTTCCACTTCATAGCTTTTTCTCCCACATCTGTATTTATTCTATTCTCTTGCTTTCTCCCTGGAACTAATTTGGCCGTGGTTTTTATTTGTCTGTCTTTGGTTACCATCTAGCAGAGCCTGGAGGTACAATGGGAGTTGAATTATGATACTGGGAGTTTGAAAAGTCATTACAAAATAATTTCATAAAAGTGTTGTTTGAGTAAGCTTTGGTCAAGCTGTTACACCATGAAGCTGCAAGTAAACATTTCAATCACTCTGAAAGTGAAATTAGGGAAAGCAGTAGTGAGGGGGACAATCACAACCTTTTCAGAATCTGAAATCTGAGCTTGTTAATATTTAGAGGGTTTTTTAAAAGACATTTAGTACAAATTCTTGTGAGCCATTGGTTTCTCAGTCCCTGGCCAGAATCATTTTATACAGTGGGCTGGTCAAAAGATTTCTTTTTAAAAATCCAGAAGGGCTAAAAAGACCCTGAACTTCAACCATTTCCATCTTGGCTGTTTTGGAAAATGTTTGCACAGAAACTCTTTAAGTTCTTTCTTGATTCATAAGTAACATTACCTGCTTCTGGCCTTTTTTGGTTGTTTTTAAGGTAACTTTGTGAGAACCATTTTGCAGCCTGCCATAAGATTAATGGAGAGTAGGGCTGCTGTGATTCCAACAGAAGAAGCAGGGCATGTTTTCCAGTGTTCTGCAGGAGCTGGATTAGATGGTTCTCATACAAGCCTCACAGCTGTTGAAGATGATTCCAAAGATGAGCCAGCCATTGCTCACGAAACCAAGGATATGGAAATGCCAGACCAGGGAGAAAATCGGGATTTTTCCTTCCTAATAGTAAATGATAAAGAAGGCAACAAGCAGCTTTTTGTGGATCTAGGTAAGTATAAGTGTTTTTAAACCTCTTTGGGATGCAACAAAGGTTAAGAATGAAATGTTCCTTAATCTTCTATTACTGTTGTCCCTATGGTCACACTTTAAACACATGCTGAAACTGTCATCGTAAGTGCTGTACTTTAAAGGAACCTGAGATTCATGGTCTATGGAACTTCTTATATTACTGCATTTAATTATTTTGTTCTGAAGTTTAAAGTAGTTCTTTCCATACAAGACAATTTTTTTTTTCCTTAAGGGCTTCGTGCTCCCATTTGGATTGAAAGAGGATAGCATATATTGCATTTTTGTTATTGCAGTTGAATTAGAAGCTGCTTAATAAAGGAACAAGTCTTACAGTCATGGCTTTCTGTATTCTTCTACGTGCATGAATTGAGCCTTCTTTCCCTGTTTGGAATGGCAGCTGTTAGCTTTCAGTGATGGAATAATAGAAATTTTGGGTTGGGCACTTCATGGCCCAGCTAGGCATAGCCTGTTCATGGTATTAAAATGTTACAAATCTCCAGGAGAGCACAACACCCATAGTCAAACTAGAGTTTGAAAGTTCCACCCTTCTTTAACTCCATATCTGTTTTTTTCCTTTTTGCTTTATCTCAGGGAAATAAAAATAGCTTAGCATGCTTTTGCACAGCAGTGTGTTACACATTTCAGGACTTTACCTTGGGTTTTTTTCTTCAGACTCTTCTGAAAAACCCCCATTCCTTCAAATTCTTCTCATGGAATTCAGGATTACTTTTATTGTGGGCCTCTTCACTATGTCTGGTCTATTGAAATGTAATCTCAGAGTTGGCTACAGTAAGCTTCTCTGTTACTGAGTCAGAAGGGTTACTTTCACCTACTATTCAAAATTCTTTCAAGCATATTTGTGAATGGAATTTAAATAAAAACAATTCGTTTCCTATCTCATTTTTTAAGAATTTGATGTTAGTTTCCCATAATTAACCATCCTCAATATTTATGTTATACACATTACCTCAAAATTGGAAAGCGAAAGTCAAAATTGCTGAACTACTGAATTATATCATGAGGCTGCAGTGACAGAAAGCTTTGTGATGTTCTTGTATGAGCTCTGTAAGTGCTTGTCTCTTCATCAAATGAAACCTGCAAATAAAACTCACCTTCTCAATCAATTATTAGATAGCTTATGCAATGTTAAGGTACCTGATCATTGTTTTGTTGTTTGGTCTTGAGATTGGAATTAAGCTTTCCTGATACATGCCTCAGAAAAGTTGTGAAGCAGTCCACAGAAAACAGAAAGTTTGATTAAGTTCTTTCTGGTTAAAATAATTGTGCAGCTTTTTAGGCTCAGTTGTATTTCACAAAGCTATTGTGAAAGAATCAATTACTTGTACTGAAGGGAAGCTTAACAATTACAATGTCAGAATGATTAAAATGCCTACATAGAGGTGTTGAACGTTTGTCTTAATTATTCTGTAACATAAAAGTGTACATGTGTGCATGATCTTGCTTTGTTGCGTTTCTTCTGTGGGATGTGACCCAGTCAGTAACAGTTTTGTCCATTCATTAGACTCTTGGTTGGGCCTGAGGAAAATTGTTTCATTTACAAGTGCTCAGTATCTTAAATCCTAGCCAGCACTGCCATGTTAAGAAATATCTGTTTTCCTGTAGGAGTTTATACAAGGAATAGAAATTTCCGGATGTATAAGTCATCAAAAGCAGGAAAAAATGTGATTCTGAAGATAGCAGAGGATAATAAGTTTATCCCCAGCTGTGAAAAGGATGTTTCCTTGGAAAAAGCATATTTTCTTTCCTCTTTAATCTGCAACATTGGGTAATTACTTGAATCCAGTCAAATATATGGTATTTTTAAATATGTATTTTAATGATAATTCTCCTATAGCAGTTACAAACAACTATTATGAATAAGTAATTATTCAATTAACATTGTTACAGTGTAATTTAGGAGTTTCTAGTAGAATTTCTTGGTTTTGAAAAAAAAACTTCTTGGGAGTCTTGTTCTTTCGTTAAACCTGCCTTTAAATGTGTTCTAGCCTTTGAATTGTGCCTCATTTCTCTATACACACTCAAAATGCCAAAATATAATAATTTTTAAGTTTGGTCAGATTCTGTGTAGTTCTGGAAGCAAAACTTAAGAGATTTCTAGTCAGTTAAATATGAGAAGTCTGAATATTTCTCAAAGTAGGATAAGAAATACAAAGGGTTTCTGTCCGTGGTTTTTTGCATACCAGATTTCCCATTTGATACAGACCCCTCCATGGGGTGGGTACTTGTACAGACAATAATCAAGTTTTCTATATCTAATCTAAACCTCTGATATGGCATACCTTATCTTAAGAAGATCCTAATCATTGCTGTAGCAGAAAGGTTAAAATAGCATTAATATTTTTATTGAAAACATGTATTTATTCTGACTTCAGGTTTTATATCCTGAAATGTTCATTATCCCGAACTGATGCCAGTAAACCACACAGTGTATTCAGATCATAGGCATCAGGTGAATCCACCATAAATATGGATAAGAAATTCTGCTGTGTTGAACTTAGACTTCTGTGATCATCTGGCTTCCAGTTAGCAATATGGCAAGGAAAAGCAGTTCATTGTAGAAGGAAAAAAAATAAATTGAAACCTTCCAAAGGGTGTATTTGCATAAATACTACATCTAGAGCACATCTTGCTGTAGGAGTGTGGACCAGCAGCCTTTAAATGGATGGGTCTTGGGACTTTGGCCAGGAACCAGATGTTGCTGTTGAGGAGGAGGAATCACTGTCCTGTGGTGGGAGTCAGGGAAACTGCCAAGAAGGGAAAGTGCTCCAGGGACAGGGAAAGGTGCACAGTGAATCATGGGCTGGGCAAGGTTGGCAGGGACCTCTGGATGTCTCCTGGCCCAGTCCTGGGCCCAGGGCTGTGTCACGTTGTAGCACCCTGTGGGATGTTACAGTGAGTTATATTGTACTGTGTTCTGCTGTAAGAATCATGCTCTTTCCTTTGTATTCTCTCCTTTCTCCAGAGTGAGTGATGACATAAAAGTTCTGTCATCTGGCTTTTCAGAGGAGGAGAGGAAAATGTCTGCTTTTTTAAACAGTAAAACTACCAGAAGCAGCAGAGGTACCTCAAGCTTTTTCTACTGCATAGAAAAAATACTCTTAATTTAGATGTTCTGTGACTTGTACACCTGGTAATTTCTAGGAGGGCCCTCCTTCAGCTGCCTTTCTGCAGGAGGCAGAGTACATCTGCACTGAAGGATGCTCTGCAGCACCTGAATGCCACTGACCCTCCCCTGCCGTACCCACAGCTGTCTTTCTTTGTCCCAGCTCCCTCTGCACCTTGGAGGTGACGCTTTAAAGACCTACAAGAAAGCAACAGTGGCTTTATCCCTGGTTTTATTTAAGGGTGTGATGTGACTCATGTACATTTTCTGCCTATGGTCTATATAAAGTGTGTTACAATGGCATATTGCAGTGGCAAACCCTCTAACAGTGTGTGTTTGTGGCCTTTGGTTTAACAGATCCCATGGAAGGTTACCAGGGTTCGCCATATCCAGAAATTGATAATTTTGTTCATTCTTTGGTTAATAAAGATGGGCTACAAGGAGGTAAAGAGACCACCTTACTATTTACAAATGAGTCTTCTGCAGCACTGTTTTTAAAGAATTTAAATAATTAATTTTTTTTCCTCAGGGATACGACAATGGAGTTACTTCTCTCTCAAAGAACTACTTATTTATGATATTTCTGGTTACCGTTGGTGTGAAAATATCGGAAGAGCTCACAAAAGTAACAATATAATGTATGTTCTTTAACTGTTCAGTTTAAAACAGCTTTATTTATTTTCCTGTTCAAATATTATTCTCTAGAAATGCGGAAAAAACTCTTTAGGGATAGAATCAGCAACTGTTACAATTTCTGCTGTCTTGCTCTGTGGGGATACAATGTTTGAATTACAAAAAAAAACTCAAAAAAACCACAAAACCAAATAAACTATTTGTCTACCCCCCAAGTTTACTTTGTGATAACTGGACTTTTATTTCTAATAATTCTATGAAGTAATCTTCATGGTATTTAAAATATGGGCCCAAAGATGCTAATGTAGAATATGTTAAAGCTATTAAACAATACTGTGTTTTGATACTTCCTAGCTAGGCAGCTGAAAAATAAGAAAGCAAGCAGACTGCTTTTGAACTAATTTACAGTGAATCTTAAATTACATTCTTATGTTATTAAAATGACTGTGTCATTTTAATAATTGAGAATTGCCATTTTAGCATGGTAATTCCTGCCACATGAATCAAGATGAGTTTTGCTAGTGACTCTACAAGGATTCAGACTTCCTATAGTTTTAGCAAAATAAATTATCAAAGTCAGTTTTTTAGATTATATTAGAATTATAGTATATAATTAATATAAATATTTTAACTTAAAAATAATTTTATGTAACATTTAAAATCACTGAAACATAAGGAATGTGTTTCTGAGAAACAACGGTATTCAAAAAACCCCACAGCTGGATAAACTTGCTGTTTCTCAACTGAGTTCCTTGAAATTTGGTGTTTCCAAAAGCACAGTTGAAAAAGCTGGGTGGCCTAATCAGTTGACAGAAAATAGTAATTTTATGCAGGTTTTATAATGAAATTAACTGTAACAGCAGCAGCAACAAAATCTTACCTTGCAGTTAAGTCCCTTATGCTAAACTTAATTTGATGACTTTCTCTGCAAAGCTTAATGTAATGAAGTTTACTAAATTTCCGTTTCAGATGTTCGTCCTAAAAATTTATTTCTTTAAACTTAAGAAACCTGAAGTTTACTAAAAATTGTACAAAACAAGTATGTAGTAAAATATGCCAAGATTATGAAAGCAATGTCCATAGCTGAGGACAAACAAAACCTGTTCATTTAGTGTTAGAATTTCCTACTGTATGAATTCACTTTGTTTATGTACTGTTACTAAAAAACTAAATTTCATTTTTAGGATTCTGGTGGATCTAAAGAATGAAGTCTGGTATCAAAAGTGTCACGATCCAGTCTGCAGAGAACAAAACTTCAAATCACAAAGTATGTAGCCTGTGATCTCAATTATATTTAATACTTTTTGGAATGTTAACTTTAATCAATGTCTTATATTTGATTTAGGTTTTCCATTACCACCTGGGATATGCCTCCCATCTCTTTTCAAAGAGGTATGTTTTTGTCCTATTGAGATGCTCAAGTTCTTGTGCGGCTCTGGAAGTCCTTGGATATTCCCACTAACATCCCAGTCTGCTGGGAGAGCTCCACACAGTTACAGTGGTATAGAAGAGGTCCCCAGAGCAGCTGTGCTGGTGTGGTAGCTCCATATATTCATTTTTAAGTTCTCCAGCACTCCTAAGTTACTGGAATTGTGTAACTTCACCTGGGACTAAAGACTTTCTGTTCTGATGTGAACAGCAGTTCCCAATGTCTAAGCCACAAGGGCACTCCAGAACAGAAAGTCTGCCCAAGTTTAGCTCTGCTGTGCATGTCTGACTTTGTGCAAGGTAAAATAGAACTGGTTCTGGAACACTTGAGTCAGTCAGAATCAAATGTAAGGCAGCAACCCTCATTTCTGAAATTCATTTATCTCCATTTTAGTGTATTAAAGCAGCACGTTTCCCCAGACAGGCAGAATAAACTGACCTGATGCTGCACCTAGACTCTATGCCCTGAACATACAAGTTTTTCCACTACTTAGGCAATAAGAATTGGCATTTTTTTCAACATTTAAATTTAACTCTACAGCTCTAAATGTCATACAGCAGAATGGCACATTAAGCTCTACACAAGCAGTTCATCAGTAGCTATTAGTTTTATTTCACAGAAAGTGTCCTTTAACTTTTCAGGTCCTGACAGTATCTTTGAACAGACACTTAAGTTAGTCTTAACCTTGTATTATTTTATGAAGCTGTATTCAACAGGCTACTTGTAGGGTGCTAGAAAAACAGCAAATTTCTACTCCTATTAAAACAGGCTTCCACAGGTTAATGTGGTTATGTATGAATATGCTGGAAAATCCTGTGTTGGCCAGCTTTCTGCAGTATCTATTCTATGTGACAGCACAAACTTCAAACTTGCAGAGCAGTTGAAGGTATCAAGAGTTTTTGCATATGGAGTAAGTAGTGTTCTTGTTTCTCAAAGGAAGAAGAGTCCATGCTAATGGATGACAGGGGGCACACAGAAGGAAAAGTAAATCCACAGCCTAATGTGTCAGACTTGTCAAAAAGCTCAGTATCTCCAGAGAACAGCTGGTCTCAAGACTTCCTGTTGTCAGACAGTGAGTGGGAAAACCCAAGTGATGATGCCTGTTTCCTAGAAGCTGCTGAAGATGTGGAACTAGCTGAAGCTGCAGATAGTAGTCTTAATTATGCCATGGAAGAAATCCCAGATGAAGTTCTTTTGGAAGTTTTAAGGAAAGAAGACCTCTGCAGTAAAGAAGGCAGCTAAGCACAGGCCTGGCCAGCAGTCAGTGACACTTGTGTGTCACATGCTGGTGTGCAAGGTCCTGCAGGGTCGCTCACAAGCACCACTCCAGAGCTGCAAGACAAAGAATGGAGTGCCTGGGTAAACTTGAACAGGCATGAGGAGATCTTGGAAGATTATGTGGGGGCTGAAAAGAACTGGACTAAAAAAACTCTTCATGAATGCTGCTCAAAGCTTAGCACTTTTAACGCTCTTTGCTGTACAGTTTCTGTTTTGTTAGTTGTATGTCCAAGTTTTATTGAGAAGCCAACAAAACAGACTTCTTATTTCCACAAACAAGATGAAATAATTTATTTCAAATGCAAGTTTAATAAAAAGATTTGTTTATTCATCTTTGTTCAACCAGAGTCTGTGTTCTCTTTATGAATATATTCCTCTCAAGATTACTTTAATAGCACAAGGTTAACACCCAATGTTGTTCAGAGTACAGAAAAGTTTTATTAACTGTGATCACTATTTCCTTTCATTGATATTCTGAGACTATATGACAATAAAAAGATACAATCTCTAAGTTGTTGACTTCTTTTAAACACTGAAGCAAAACAGAGTAACAATGATTAAACAATCCTAATAACTGTTCTTACTGAATGTCTGAAAGTCTTAAAAAGACACTTAATTTTTCTTTGATTTCTGCTCTTTTTGTGCAGCCAGAGCCTCTTCCAGTTTCATATTGATAGTCTCAAAGTGCCTTTCTGCTCCTAGAATTCTCTGAGACTCCACCAGAAGCGCAGGGAGGCTGGAAGTTCCATACTGGTGATAAGGAAATAAAATTACAAGGCAACATTTTTAACTCTTGGAAAGATCACTTACATATCAGTATTTATTTTCCCTCTAAAATGGCACAACATGACCTTTAAAAGTGAAGAACAGCCAGAATCAGAGTGTCTTCTGAAATGTGAGGATTTCTGTTACACATGGCAGGTGTGTAAGCCCTGTCCACAGAACATACCACACCAGGTCCTGGGTACAAGGGGAACGGGTTCTAAGGCTACAGGAGGAGTTTCTCTGATCATGAAATACCAGCTCTGTTCTCATCATTAAATATCTTACACGGAAGTGCCAGAGCTTTCCCTACTTTTGAACAATAACAACACAAAAATTTAATTACTTCTATCCCACTGTTAATCTTCAATTTCTATAAAAAAGTTACAGCTAAGGACAACGGTTTCATTTCTATGTCCTTTGAATTCCTGGATACTGAGAACAAGGCAGCAGAATCTTCTCTGAAATACTTCAGCTTCTAACATGAGACCAAAAAAACAAGTAAGATTCTACAGTAAAGTTCAGCAGTGATTCTCAAGTTGCTTCCACAAAGACAATTAACAAAATACTGCTACTTAAGAGATGTTAATAAATAAATTTCATAAATTAAAATAAAAACACTTAGAAAACTGAAACACATGCAGAATATGTACTTACTACCACTTTTTTTTTGGGATTTTCTTCTCTATAATCCAAACAGTCTTGCTGTAGCTCCTTTAAATCAGTAATTAATTCAATTGTTTGCCTCAAGGAAGATTTCCTTTCCTGTACCTCGGCATATTCTCTTTGTAGTTGTTTCAGTTGCGGTTCAGCTCTGAAAAAAGATCAAGACTTTGATGCTTACACCTGCATGTTTACTGCATGAATAACTATGACCCTGTTTCCTCTGAAGGAGTTCCTAAAAGGTTGGTCAGAAATACAGAACATAGGTTACTATTGGAATAATGCTTAGGTAGAACAAGCATAGTACTTAAACAGGGGCATGAGTCCACCAAAAAGACCCAAATCACTCTTTTGAGTCTGACAGTGTAGCCACTCTTAAGCATTTACATTTTTGAAGTGTAGTTTCTCAAATACAAGGTGTTCTACTTCTGCACACCCCTGTCTGCAAGCTCAGTTGTTCAGTGTTTATGCTGAAGCATATTCAGGATCTACAAACTACCTACACCTGTGCTAAATAAACTGGAGTGCTCGATCCATTAAAGTAGCACTCCAAAAACTGAGCACCAACAGTGATTTTCATACAACAGGGTTGCAGGAAAAAAGCTTTCTTAAAATGATCAAAGGATTAAAACACAACATATAAAAATGTGAAGACAGCTTTCAGGGGCCTCAAATAGTTATCTGAGAAAAGCTTGTCCATAGTACTACAAAGAAAAACACCTCTTATGGCCATAGAGAAAAGGTTTTTACCCTGTTTTTGTGGATCCAAGCCCATGGTTCTCTACGGATTGACCTTACAGGGTGTATGTTAAATGCAGCTTCAGTATAAAGCTTGTCACTAGCAACCCAAGGGATTTGAGGAAGCCTAATGGTTCTTCCAACCATTCTTCCAGCCACGTACTTCTTGTGTTGTCTATCTAAATGACACTTAAGATTAATGCCAAATTAGAGAAGGGGAATTGTGTGGCCACATGAGAAGGAAATAAATCATGTAATAAGAGCAATCCCTGCCAACTTGCAGAGGTGAAATACGATCTCCCACGTCAAAACCAAAGAAGTCCTCTGTACTACCTTTGTAATTTATGATCCAGCACCTTTGCAATTCAAATCATAACACTGGTGTTCTTCCTATGAACATAAAGTGTGAAACACCCTCCCAGTAACCAATCAGCAAAGAGAACTTGCAAGAATGACTGTCTAGGCAACTAAAATATGTAAAGGAGAAGTTATCATGAGCTTTTGTAAAAACAAAAAGCAAGACAGTGATAATTTCATCAAAATAAAATGAGAGAATGAAAAAAGTTATTTTCCCTTCCAAGTTACAAAATACCAGATTCCTTAAATTCTTCAGGCTATTATTGTGCATCGTTAGAAACATACCCAATTAGCTCTTCTCTGACTTGCACTAGTTGCTGCCTTTTCTTTTTGATGCTTGTTATTGCCTGAAACAAACAGTGAACAAAGTCTGTGAAACAGCTTCTAAAACTTCAAAGGCTAATACTCAAATTTTATTGCCTTTTTTTTCTCTGAGCTTTTATGCTGATTGTCATTGTGGAAGATTCTAAGATACCAGACCTGATAAACTGCCTTATGTTACATCTGTATTTGAACAATTTAAAGCTGTTTAAAATGTCAAACTCTAATCTCCATCCAAAATTTTTCTTAAGAAACATGGGATTTACAAGCATACAGAAGGAGTTTGTGACATTTTGATTTCGAACATTATGAACTCTAGGAGGTTTTAGGTTTAAAAATGCAAATTAATACAAATGTATGTTCAGGATGATTGCCCTAACTAAGTAAGCTTTCTTTAATATAACATACAATTTTAAAAAAAGTAACACCCAAAACTCATCATAAATTTTAATTTAGCAACTAAGAAGTTAATTTTAAACAAATGTCTAAGAAGCAAACCAAGGATAAATCTGAGTGGCTGTGAATGCTAGGTGTGTATTAAGATTTTCATTTTATATGCAGAGCAGTTTACCATATCACCTCAAGTCAACAAGACTTTAGCATATTAATTGCTACTCCCCAGGATAAGCTTTATGTTGACTATTTGTTAAAGCTATTTTGCAATTGAAAATTTTGCAGAAGATGTTAATTTGAGCAGAAATCTAGACAGTGCCTAAGCTGCTCTTAAGTCTCTCTTCTGGAGGGCATTCACCTCTCCCTGATGAAACCACTGCAATGTTTTTCTGCCCTTACACTAGTGCCTCCTTCTGTCAACATTCCCATTGCATTTTCAGCAAATTCCTAGTTGCTATAAATGAAGAGAGGAATTGTCGTCCTCTGAACAAAAATTCTGCATGTATTTAGGGAATGCAGCTGCCTGAGTCTTCCCTTCTTTAAATTAAACAATCCCATTCTATCCTCACAGGTTGCTATCTTTGCTGCTCTCCTAGATGTTATATACATTTATGTTTCTTTAAGGTTACCTCTCATTATTTAACTGGCTCTCCAGAGGCCTCACCATTACTCATTAAAAAAACCAAACAAAAAGCCAAAAGAGTAATTGACATGCATGGATCTTACCCATCCTAATGTACATTCATTCTTTTTACACCATATAGCAGTATACATCTGGAGTTTGCAATCCATCACATTTACTCACATCTTTTCAAAAAAACCTCTTGTGGTTCCCTAATCTCTGTTTGTGCAGTGGATTCTGAGTACAGTACACGTTTCTGTCAATTATTTCATCTCTTCCAGTCAATTTCTCGACATTCCAATGCCAACAACTGTATGCTGTACAATCTAATGGTACGTATGTATTTACCTTAACATTTTTTTTCTTCAGATTCTTTAATTCTTGGACTCCTGCTATCTACAGAGAAGAAGAATTACAGGTTGACAGGTTGAGTTCATCACTATTCTCCTAAAAACATGGTTGCAAGAATTACTTTGGAATAACATAAGTTTTTTTTTAATTAAAAAAAAATCTGGTTTAAAGGGACATCGCAGGTTGTGTAATGACTCTTTCCTCTCTCCTCATGCTAGAGGAAAACTGTTCCACAAAAGCAGTTAGTGCAAGTAATACTCCTTGTACCAATTCCTGTAATACTACCTACCTTAATTTTTCTGTATCTTTATATACATGTATAAATCTGGTAATTCCAACACTTGTTACTTCTAATGAACCACTCAGAACTATAGCTTTAGTACTTAGCCATTGTACTTGGCACAACTCCTGCAAAGTTCTGAGTTCATTTTACTCATCGTAATCACCTTAATGTTTCCAGCCAATAAATCACAGAATGGCTCAGGTTGGAAGGGACCACAGTGGGTCTTCTGGTCCAACCTCCCTGCTCAAGCAGGGTCATCCTACAGCACACAGCACAGGATTGTGTCCAGATGGTTCTTGAATATCTTACACCTACAGTTATGTTCAAAATGTTAATTAAAAAAAGATGATTTTCCCTGGACTGTGTTAGAGGCCTTACTGAGAAGCCACTGAGACAGCACAAAAATTAAATCAACCTTTTAAAACTCTAGTCAATGAGCTTTTAAAACAGTGTTTGACATAGCTGTATGCTCATCTAAATTATGCAGCTCACCAGTTTTACTACATAATGATTCAAACACGACAAACACTTCAGGATTATTGGATGCTTCCCTATTCTCAAAAGGTGATAATCTGGCAAAGTACTTGCATGACAGCAGTGTTGTGTCTAGAGGCAATTCTTGTGAAAGCCTGCACAGAGGCAGCCAATCATAACCTGCACACAACAACTTGTGTTTTCATATTATTTATACTGACAAGAGATTGGAAACTTTTACAGCTTGTAAAATGAATGTGTAAAGGGCAATACAAAACCATAGGTATTTTGACCACAAAATTGATTTTATTTCTGGTGTACTTACAAGATCAGTGATTTGGTCCTTGAAAGCAGAAGAGAAGTCATTGATAGCCTTTCTGCAAATGTTTGATTCTATGCTTTCTCTGGAGAAGTCAGAGGGACAAAACATATTTGGTTTAGTAAAGGGGAAATCTCATCCAAAACCCTTCCTTTGAGTAACAAATAAAACCCAAAGTTAAGTAGCTAGACAGCTGTGGATCTTTCATATACTAGCAATAGCTTCATTTCTGCCTTGAAAAATATCAGCTGAGATGTGCTGTTCATGTTTGGAAAAATATCAAATCCCTGGAGACCATGTCAAGAGCACATGTGAGGAAACATTTGTATCATAGATACTTAATAATCATTAACATCAGAATGTAACCATGCAATACTGATTCCCTAAAGGAGAGCCCCTTCGCAAAAACACAGAAATTTCTTTTTAAAACTTTGAATATCCAGTCATGGAAAAGCAGAATATTTACCTGTAATTTGCTGCTATCTTCTCAACTTCGGTCAGAACAACATCCAGTTCTGTAATATCTCTAGGAGATCTCTTCATCTCTTTGGGACACCAAACCTGTACAGAATGTGGGCTATCCACTGGAACAGAATGAACATAAGCATTGCACAATTCAGGTACACGTTGTAAAACAATAGAAAAACTCTTGTGCCCACCCTGAAAATAACAATCTAAACTTTATAAGTATTTTAACATTAAATTTGAGAAGAGGAATATTCAAATTATTTCATCTGTCCTTGCCTGAGCAACTGTGATAGATTTACCTGGGAACACCTTAGAACTGGGATGATCAATGATAGGTAACTTAATTCTTATTCTTTATTGATTCAAGCAAGCCTAGGAACACATCAGTAAACCAAGTAATAAACTACATAGTGTACTGTAGACATGATCTTTTCTGTTAAAAAACTATTAGCCTGAATTTGCAACTTGCACTACTCAAAGAATAATGAGCTTTTATATTTATATACATTCTTTTATTAATACCATATATGCTTAAAAAACCTACTATACACAAATACATTTCTTTAAACTTTGCAATAGTATTATAAACCAATCCCACAAAAGGTTAAACCATGTTTCTTCACACACTCCCCAATGTAAATCTAGCACTAAACGTGATGGGGTTCTGTTCAAAGGAAGCAAGATGACACAAGAGACAGTTTCTTCCTACTGAAAAATGCCACTGTCTTGAAGCTCCCTTGTCTCAAGGGTCTTTACACGGACAGCTGCACATGCACTGCAGCCAGGGGCACTCCAAGTTCTGCCCCACAGCTGCTGCTCCAGGCTTCCAAAGCAAGGGATGTACTGCTACCTCCAACAGCTTCATAGCCATAGCTCCAGGCTTCCCTCCAAATGAAACCAGGCTGACTTAGAGATACAATGCACACCTATGCTTTACCCCTTCAGGGGAGGAATAGGCAAGTCCAGGATGCAAACCATGGGGATCAAAAGGGGGTCTACACCAAAACTGAAACTAAAACTTCCCATTTCTAGAAGCACTGTGTTGCTACATTCCAGGAATGAAAACCATTGAAAAACTTTGCTCTTGAATGCAGAAAAGTTATATGGGAGTTCTGAAAAGTGTACTTTACCAGAATGATCTGATGTGCTCTCCTCCAAAGGCTGCTTCTTTTTTGCCTGGAATTGAGTAGTATTCAGGGTCTTCTGTGACACGAAAAGCAGATTAACTTCCGGAATAAACCCTAGGTCTACACATCTAAACTCCTGGGAGATGACAATTAGGCAGAATGCAGAAAGCATTTCCTGACTGAAGCACCAGTAACATTTCCTTTGGCCTGTTCCACCAGTCCCAGCCCAGTGGTCACCCTGCTGCAGGACAGTGGCTGCCTGACCGAACCGGCCACCGACCTGTCAGCCACTGGCCATGCAGCAGGGCTGGAGACATCCTAAGGAGCTAAAGGACCCTCAGTTCAGCACAGTCATTGCCCAGGATTAACATTTCTCTGATCAACAGTGCCTGCTCACCTTCCTTTTCAGCCACATCTGTCCCAATCCTTTCTCTACTTTGTGACACCACAACAGCACTTGTACAAGAGTGCTGCATGCATCCAGCCTACTAATGAAAGACTAACACTCTGTACTGAGTGTACAATTCCAATAAATTTCAATACATAAAGAACTCTTGTTCCAACTACTGCACAGCTTCTTTTATCATAGGTTACTTTCTTGAGCCTGCAGACAGTTGATTCCTGCTGTATGTCTGGCAGCTAAGTGGGCCAAAAGCATTTTACACTAAGTGTGGAGTAAGTGTTCAAAAATACTCATTCAAAACTGAATGGCTTTTAATTCTAACACATATTCAGAATTAATTTTATCAATATTCTTTTTCCCATAAACCTGTTTTGCTTCAATACCAAACAAGTACAAAGGGTTCATATTTCATCTAGTATGCCATTCTTCGAGAACATATATCCTAGATACAGTAAGATAACTGAAAAAAGGAAAGAATATACTCCCAAATAACCAAGAGAATAGGCTACAGGATCCAGGAACACCTGGCTATTATATTCCTTGTTGACGTGATGACTCGTAGCTTTAAGCATTTCACTTGGCCATCTCACAGAAATACTCTGAGGACTGATTATTTTGGATACAAGTAAGTACTAAGACAGTACCAAGAAACAAATGGAAGGTCTTCCTCTCCCCCCACCCTCTAATGCAGGCATGGCATGAAGTAAACTAAAATTAAATTGACTGATAATACTCATGAAGCTTTTTCAGTACCACGGGCTCCTTAAGGGGTTCCTCTTCAGCATCAGCTGTGTTGAATTTCTGAACATCACCATTGGAGGGCTTTAAATGACGTGGTTTTTTACTGGGAAAAGAAAAACATACACTACTACCCTCTGAGGAAGGATGACTTTCAACCATATACACAAAACCTTGTGTTTTGGGGAACATTTTGTACAGCTATGTCTCATACAAGCACTATTTAAGTTCTTGCTTGAATTAAATAGCAAGACAATTTCAGATTTAAACTGAATTTAACATATGAGAAATATACTAAACTTTGAATTAAAATATTTTAAAAATAATTTTCTTTGTTACATATAATTTAACTAGAACGCTTTTTCCTTTGAAACTAAAAATCTAAAGATTAAATTAAATACTAACAGTTTCATTTTTTTTCCACCAGACCGCCTGTCTGTATTTTGCCTTTGTGGTGCTGAAACACGACCGAGTGCCTCGTTTTGTGAATGTTCCTCTCCATAAGCATCCACAGCAGTACTGTGCAAAGGGTGATCTATAAAGAACAAAAAATAAACTGTATGAACACTGCTCCCATCTTTTAAGGCAAAGAGCACTGCCAGCCATTAAGCATTTAGTTAGGATATTTGTGGTTTGCTAACTAATAAAATGGAAGTTCTTGTTACAAGTATTATTTGAGAATTACAAAAAAATATGTGAAAGGCTTCCTAGTTTCTGTACCCGTCCACCTGCTATTTCTTTATGAACCCAAACCAAAGGCAGCTCAGCACGTACATGTGGCATAGAGCAAGCAAAATACTTGGTACGCTTATTTCAAGTCTCTCTTTGCTACAGCATACCTAAACCTTCTACACATTTAAACAACTACTTTCTTTTTTGGTTTTTTTTTAAGCTGCTTTAGTGGATTCTATGAGAAGAAAATTTCTGCTGCTACAGAATATTTGTAAATGTAGAGTTCTTGAAGGTAGGTACCAAAATAGATTAGAACTTTGAAAAATTTAGGTTTTAGCATGCCTTCCACAGTATAAATTTCTTTTTCAAGCACACTGCTACAAAATTTATGTGTTATTTACACTAGTGTCAGTAGGCATCCTTTCTACAGTCTAAATACATACCACAGAAATAAGGAAAAGAGCTTTTCATTTTGCAGCCTTGCCTTACAAACAACACTTTTGCTAAATTATTTTTTATAGCTCATTGTCAATGCTGTTCCAAAGTCACGTTTCTATTTCTGCAGTTTTCTCAGAGTAAAAATTATTACAGTTGAGAAATAGCTCTTAACAGTTTCTCTACAGCTGGTTTCTTATACACAGGTTTAAAAAAAAAAAAATTCATATATACAAAGATAGATATAACAGAGGACTCCAAACAGAGGAGCATCTACACCATCGAAATTCATTCTCTTCCTGTGTATTGAGGCCTCACTACACAAGTCCATTATAAAGCATGGAAGTGGTTTTAATCCTCCACCAAAAATTGTATGGCTTTATGTTATTTTTAAAGTAACATCTGAAAGTGGCAGAAAACCACCCCTGAAAATGTCCAAGTTTGCTACCATGAATACTCTCACAATGGCAAAAATTTCACTTCATAATTTGTGTAATTTAATAAAGAATAAGTTAAGATATTGAACTTTGGTTTTTAACTGTAAGTTCTTACAAGACTGCAATATTATGATGCGTGAAATTCTACCATTCAGACTATAAAGGTGGAATAGCCAGTATTTTTCCACTGACTTTTATTTGCACGTAATACAGCATTATTCCTGTTACTTCCTAAATTATAGAAAAATAACACAAAATCCCATCTGTCTCTGTTCTCCATTACTTTCTCTTGCAAAGAACCAAGACCTTTCCCTAGGTAAGCACCTGAAGTATTTTGTCTATGTGGTTGGTTTCTGAAAATCATACATTAAATAACATTCAAGATAATACTAACCAAAGGAATCATCAAGCTCCTCAAGTTGATTTGTTTCTGTTACTTTCAATATCCTTGAGACATCTGGTTCTTCAAGGGGAAGTGATTTCCGAGGAAGATTGGAGTTGGCTTTGTGCTCCTGGATGGGTATGAAATTAACAGCCAGTTTACCCAGCTTTTTGAATGTATAACAGATTCAATGTGACAATGAATTTCAAGAACATTTGGCTAAAAATGCACTTAACCAGAACCATACTGACTCCTCAGATATGGCAGAAGGATCTGAAGCATATTTTTGTCTCAGGCTATGGGATTTTTCCCCTAAAGGAAATGATGGTATAAAATATGTATGTTCTGCTATTTGATACTGTATTCTACTGCAAGCTTTGTCTTATTTCATAAAAGTATACAAGCTTAGAAATCTTATTACACTCTAATACCTGGTTTCTATGATCTGTAGTCTTTTTCTTTTCAGTCATCAATATGTATCTTCTTTCATCTCTATATCACATAAATGTCCACCCTTGTCCAATTTAATTACTTTCCTCTTAAGAAACTGAAAAGCTACAGAGTAACTTCTTACTAAAAAAGTGAAATTTATAAATCAAAGATTACAGAGACACTTCTGTAAAGCAGAAGGGTAAGGGAGAACGACACTAGTTTATGAAACAGTTGTGGAAACAGTTGTGTGTCATGCACAAAATGCGGTGGCTTTCCTCACTAATTTCTGTGTGTACCTGTAGGGTGAATTATAACCAGAAAAGACTGACCTCTGGAGCTTTTTAATTTTAGCAGTGCTTAGCAGTGCCCCAGCATTTCTATTATAGTACCAAATATACACATCAGCTACTTTCTGTATAAATCTTCTTTTATGAGATTGTTTTTAAACTTTTGCCTGTTTGAAAGTCAATGGTCCATCTTGTGCTACTCCTAAAAGGAAAAAAGAAAACTCCACATCAGCACCCCAAGCCTGCCCAGCAGGGACTGCACAGCAGTTCCCAGTGCAAAGCAAGCCCTGCATTAACCCCTGCACATCCACCTCCAGAGGCAGTGCCCAGACTGCACAGTAACCCAACTCAGAATCACATCCTCCACGGGAAGGGACCCACAAGGCCTTGCACAGGATACCCCAGGAGTCACACCACGTGCCTAAGAGTCCAAACAGCCCTTGAATTCTGTCAGGCTTGGTGCTGTGACCACTTCCCCGGGGAGCCTGGTCCAGTGCCCAACCACCCTCTGGGTGAAAAACTCCTAATATCCAACCTCAAGCTTTCAGGCCACTGCCCTTGGTCCCCTCACAGGTCACCAGAGAGGACAGATCAGTGTCTGCCCCTGCAATCCCCTCGGTGAGGAAGCCGAGACCACGATGAGGTGTCCCCTCAGTCCCCAGCGGAACAGACCAAGCGACCTCAGCCACTCCTCACACGGCTTCCCCAGGCCCTTCACCTTGCGCTCCTTTGAATACTCTCTATAAAACCAAAACACCGGCTGTTTGAGTTCTGCCCTACAGCGAAACTTACCTCTAGCTTATACCTGGTATGATTCTTCTTTATTTTCTTCTTTGAGGACATTTCGCTGTTCAGTATATGCTGCTGAATACAAAACCGAGGACGAAGTTAGTGAAAAATTCTCCCCGATATAAACCAGCTTTTTCTGTATCGGTACTTGGGAGAGAACGGGAAATCTTTGTTACTTCAAGCTATTATGCTCAGCTCACTTCAAAAGCGCTAAAACCCACTTCCTTAGCCCAGACCGACGCAGAGTATATTTATGTACGGACGGGCGTATGCAGCACGTATCAGTGAGCCGGGCACATGGAAAAGATAAAGCGCGACGCTGCAATTCGCGCCTGTACCTTGGCTCCGCTGCCGCGGCTCCCCTCCCGCAGGTGCCGCAGGCCCCGTCCCTCAGGGCAGCCTCCCGCCGCCTTTGGAACCGCGCGCGCCGCCGGCGGGGAGGGCGGGGGGGC
>VXAX01001525.1:584901-633744 GCA_013399835.1 Leptocoma aspasia | reverse complement strand
GGGCCGCGGGGCCGGAAGGGGAAGCGGGACAGCGCCGCCACAGCACAGCACCGCCCCGCCCGGCCTCCCTTCCGTGTTCCGAGGAATTCACCCAACCACCGCTCTGCTCCTGAATTACATTTCTGGTAATGACTCTGATTAAATACAAAAAACAAACCACAAGAACTCCCCGTTGTCTTCTCCCCTCTCTTCCCCTGAACTGACGCTCTGCGTCTGGAAAAGCAAGCGAAAAGAGATCGCTTCTGCAAAGATAAAGTGAAAGCTACGGCCAGAAACAGTTAAGAAATTAATTTACACAGCACCAAAAAAAAAAAAAAAAAAGGTAGGCTTTAGCTTGAAAACTTAAAATTCCGTCTCTGGCAATTAAATTGTTAAGAGGAGATTCAGCAATTTGCCAAGTCCCGTCAGTTGGAGCGGCCCTTTTGATGCCACACCTCTTTATCCACTGGCGGTGGTGACGCTGACACACACACCGCCCCTTGGCTTTAGCCGGATAAATAAGATAAAACAGTGAAATAATCACTTTAGGCTTAAGAGGTGGTGAGCTCTCTTTAGACTCCTATTTTGCTGGCTATAGCACCTAGCCCCATGAGCCACAAATAAGACAGTACAAATTTGTTTCTGTTCTGATAGACGGCTTTTCCAGAAAGGTTTCTTCAACAGAATGTTGTTAAGAACATAAACCTTAGATCCAGTTCTCATCCATCTCTCAGCCAGCTCCAGTGGATGTGTGGTGACACATCCCTGCCTTTCCAAGCAGCATACACACAGATTGAGTATGTTAATGAGTCAGTGAAAAACTCAGTTTAGGTCTCCTACAGTATGGAAGACAGGTATAAAGGAACATAGACAATTACTTAAGAGGAAAAATTCTACAGTGAGTGGGAACAGAAGTTTGCTTAGTATCTTGCACTGACATCTGTATTCACATGGAGCTTTAAATAGTGTCCACGTGGTGGTGCTTCCTCTACCCTGAAATCTCTCAAACCATACCCCTCATTTAAGCCAAATGCATGGTGTGAGGGCAGGACTAAGGAAACACACTACCACCCATGTGGTGTTTCAGAAAACACCTTTCACTTAAGTCATTTGAGGTGATGATAAGAACACAACTGCCAGGACAAAGACAAAAAAAAAAAATTAAGATTTGCTTGTTTAGTAATGTACTGAAAGATCAAGTTACATACAACAGCATCCTTACCTTACAAATATTGGCCAAAACCTTAAACATAAAAAGTCACTTTCCAAAACTAAAGGTGTAAACAACCAGCCTTTATACTGTATTTAGTATGTCTCTAGCAGTGGAGTTTTACACGTCATCAGTTAGAATATTAGACCTGGGCTTGTTAGTCAGCAGCATTTTTCCTTGATAAACAAACACATCACAGCATTGAAATGCAGAAATATTTATTTTGGTTTCCTTCATTGGTTTTGAAAATTGTTTTGGTTTTATAAAACATAGAAATAGCCAACACTAAGCAAACATTTGAATTTCAATGTAACAAACTACTGCTCTAACAGTTGACTTGGATTTGTGTACCTGAATTGCATACACATATGAAATTATGCTACAGAGTAGTGCATTACAATCACACAAATCTTAGTGCAAACCTTGTTGTGCTTGTATTTTACATATATCCATGTTTTCAAAAAACAGCAATGAATGTTAATGCAAAACCAACTCTGTTAAGGATAGCAAAGACTTATGCTGTAATAAGGCTTATTTCTGCTGATTTTTCAACCAAAAGGTAACTAGTTATTATTTTGCAATTTATCTGGGAATTAGGTTTTTATCCCTGAACAAATACCTATCCTGGGCCAACACACAGTTCTGTTGGCATGTATAAATCATTCCAATTGCTGCAAAGCATCAGGCAAAAACATTCTACCTGACCTATTTTGCTATTCAGTGAAGAGTACTCAGTGGCTCATACATAAAGCACAGAAAACAGAGGTTAATGTCAGAAGCTCTTCCACTTACAGAGGGCCTGGCACATTTTTATAAAATGCATTTTAAATACAAGTTCATTACAGGGAAACAATTGTCTGGCACAGGTGCAATGTTTACCCTGACTGTTAGCATAGCCCAGCCTCCTGATTTGGTTTTTAGGTCTCTAGTGTTCTTGCCAGAGTTGGGATCTGCTCATTTGCAGGGCTGGCACCACTCCAGAATTATGCTAATGTAGCAGAGGCTACACTTGCTGAATGAACTGCATCCACACAGTGCAGAACCACCATATGCAGACTTTGAGGAACTTCTATTCATCAGTCTTCTTTGTCTGGAGTGCTGACTTCTACCTTATAGAAGTACATCCCATAACTGGCTGCAGATGTAGAAGGGAGATAGAGCTCAGATGCCTTGCCCCAGTTAACATTGGGACTAACAAAAGATGTGATACCAGCTATACAAACTGTAAGGGTTTGGGTTTTTTTGGTGGTTGGGTGGTGGGGTTTTTTTGAACAGCTTAAGTAATTTTTCTGAGGATGCAAGATACTTAGAGGCCTTTTCAAAGCTGCCAAATCCTCTGTGGAATTGACAACTGCAAAACACACTGCAGACAGCGAACATGCTGGCAATAAAACCTTAGCTCCTTGGTGAAGGTGAGTCCCATTTTTGACCAAGGAAATATTAAATAACTTACATATAGTTACCATTTATAGTTAAGGCTCTTTTTGGAAATTGTAGGTCACCATAAAAACAGTATGCAACACGACTTGACAGTAAGGCAGTGTTCCATTTCTTCCATGTTCCTATGGCAAGTACCCATTTTTGTACAAGTTAATGATTGCACAGTTTCCTTCCCTATTTTTGCTGTAGTCAAAATACAGATATGAAGGCCAACAGTAGACAGACGTGTGCCACTTTCCTCATTCCGCTGGCAGTTACATTTTGGCATTAGCATAGAGTTCATCTATCTGTGACTGGAAGTATTTTCGCAGTTCTGGTCTCTTTGCCTTCAGTGTTGGTGTCAACAGGCCGTTTTCAATAGAAAACATTTCAGCATGCAGGACAATGTCTTTCACCTGGAAAATAAGAAGTTACTAGCCAAGCTGTATTCCTTGAAATAGACAAAACTTTTAAAAACTTGCCCAGAGATCATAACAAAGCCCATCACTTGAAGTTTTCCAGACACAAATTAAAAGCAGTTTTTGGAGAATCAGATCATACTGGTGTTGAGAAGTTTAAAGAATTAGGTATTTGGTTCTCATAAGCATCATACCTGTTCAAATGACTTCAAACCAGATTCTTTCCCAACTCTCACCATGTCCTCCAGAATGTATTTTTTTACATCCTGTGGATACAGAAATACATTGTATAGCCTCATGCTTCCATAAGCAGCAACTTGAAAAAGTTGATGCAGAACAGCTAACTGTTCAGTTAGATATGCCTTACCTTGTTTCTGCATAGGTCTTGATAGGAGCCTTCAAATCCCTTTTTCTTGGCCCAGTTGTGCAGAGTATCAGGATCAGGTACCACAACACCTACTAAGAAGGCCTAAAAAAAAGAAAAAAAGCTTGACAAAAATTCCAAAGTCAACACCTTAGTTCCTACACATTTCTTTGGGGAGCATTTCTGATCCTGTTGTAAAATCAGCAGCTTTCTCTGATGGCTACCTGAACACAGAACGTGCAGTTCAGAAGCTGAACTGAAAGAATTAAGACCCACATTTTTCTTTACACTTGAAAACCTCCAAGATATCCAGGTTCTTTCTTGGTGTGTATGGGTTTTTCTGTTTTGGTTTTCGTTTGTTTTTTGGGTTTTTCCCCACTGCACACTGTTAGCAATTTATATACAGTCATTAATATGCAAATTAGTTCAGCTCCACTACCTGGTGTGGTAAACTAAATCCAGAGACATGCTATGTAACTGCTGGAATCCAATCAGAACCAAAATGCATAATAATAAAAGTTTACAATCAAAATTTAAATTTCAGTACCAAAGTTTGGGGTGAGGGGAAGGACAAAAGGAAGTCTTTACTGCAGTCTCCTTTTGCATGCATTTTTGAAATTACCTGAAAAATGCTTACCTGCAAGCTCTCTCCATGGACAAATACCTGTGCAACAGCTTCACATCTCAGATACACATTCTCTATTTTCTCTGGTGCTATGTACTCTCCCTGGGCTAGTTTAAATATGTGTTTTTTCCGGTCAATGATCTTCAATGTACCATTCTGTTGACAGAAATAACCTTCACTCAGAGGAGGCACTTCAAATGAAAAACCAATCTACACACCTTAGGCATGCCACACTGGCACAGTACAACTGTGCTAGAGTCAGAGAAATGTCAAACTAATATTAGAAGAAAATAGGTTATGTGTCCATCTAATCTAAAATGGGGAAAGCCTCAGGACTGGCACTGTCAATACTTTTTTAGGTCCAGGCACACAGATTCAACTACAACAGTGATTATCCACAAATCCTTGTCTTTCACCTAACTAATTCTGTTCAATACCAAATGTTTTCTAATCTATTTATTAAGTTTCTGCTAATAACTATTAAAATATCCTTCCAGCTATGTAAGTTAACTTACTGGTAGCCATTTCCCAATATCTCCTGTGTGAAGCCAGCCATCTTTGTCCAGAGCCTCCGCTGTTTTTTCTGGATCTTTCAAATAGCCACGAAACACATTTAACCCTTTAATACACACCTGAAAAGAGCCATTTGTTAATATATGCTATAATGAAGGAAAATCAGCAATCACTACTACCAACAAATGCTTTTTCCAATGGTTCTTAACCCCCATTAAAAAGGCAAGATAAAGTTTGTCTTTGTACAGGAACTTCTGCTCATGGTTTTTGGAGACCTAACGTTTTCCATTGGTATGAAATACAATAAGAAGCAATTGGAACGATCTATTCTCATCCAGTCTAGTAGTAGTGTTCCTACCAACTATTTGAATAATTGGAAGCTATCAGAAGAAATTTGGTTTTATTTATGTGAAAAAATTCTGCTAGATCCAGAAATACTATCTCTCAGCCTGGCAACATGTTCATTTCAGCTTTGGTAAACAGCAGGGGCAGTGTGCTAAAACTAGTGGAGAAGAAAAACATATGTGTACCAAGCAAATGGCACATTTGTTGTCCAAAAATTAGGCTATAAGGAATTACTAATGTAGTTCAGCAATTGATTATTGAAAAACTTTCAGTGCCTACTGGCATGCTGGTGAACTACAACACAATGAACTTGAGATGTTGTCAATAGGAGGGAGATCAGAGTATTAGTGAGGCTTCTGGTGACCTTATGGAGACAGCACCAAACTTGGGACCAAATTAAAGTCCTATTTTACAAAACAAGTAATTTCTGTTCTAAAACAAACCTCATCTGGAAGAATATGAATAAAAGAACTCTCATGTCCCAGTCAAGTCAAAAACTGACCAATCAATCAATTTTTCACAGCTCCTAAGTCCTCCTAGGAAGGCAGTAGGTGACAGCTTTTCCAGTATAGACAGCCAACCATTTATCTGTACCCTGCCAGCTGGCACTGAGACCTCATCTGCATATGCTCATATATAATTCTATTCACAAATTTATTCTTCTTGACTGGCAAAAGTGAAAATCAAGGCTGACAGAGCAGAGAATATTGCAAACTTATTCTAAGAGAAGGGGACTAGAAATATTTAACCCAGACAAAAAAGCAGAAAATAAGGAAGAATATTTATTTTGGGCAAATGGATAAGGAGAGCAAATTCAACAGCCATGGGCCTTGAGTTCTGTGAAGCAAGTTACAATACTTTTTTGTTATATTTAGAACAGTTTATACTGAGGAAGTTAGGCCTGAAAGACTAACATGGCACCTGATATATTCACAGAATGACTAGGTTGGAAGAGACTTTTATTCAAGTCCAAAGTAATGCAGCAAATTTTCACATTAAGTGAAAGCAAAACATTTTTAGTTTTTTTTTTAAACTATTTAACTATTTCTCATTATAAGAATTTATACTCAGTGCCTCTAGCAGACCAAGCTTTAAGAACATACTGAAAGTGAAGCAAAAATTGCTGATGAAGACTAAACATGGAGTCATATGCAAGACAGAAGAATTCTGACATTGTTCTTCACTTCCAAGCAGTTTCGCACCACCAAGACCAACTAAATCCTTGAGTATTTCTGGGAGTTAAAGCCCAATGATTTGTCTCTAGTCACAATCAAAACAAATAAATATTATAAATCCTTTATAGCCACAAATTAGTTACTTGCTTAAGCTACTTTTAATTTCTCGCTCCCCCAGCTCTGGAAAGCCTCTGGAAAGCATATGAAAGACACCACAGTTAATCTGCTTTCAAGGCTTGGGGAAAATAAATTACTACATGAACATTTGTTCCAAGTATATACAAAGTTAAATCTGTATATACTTTACTTTGAAAAAATATTTTAAAAGACAGCATGTAGCATCACATATAAAGCCGAGTCCTCAAAATGCAATTTGTAAAACATACATGTGCAATTTGTGCAGACTGCATAAAAAAAGTTCAGAAAAATGTGCAGGCAGGCATCACAAATCATCAGCAACCTTCATGGCACTTGATCTCCATTTCTCTTAGAAGTTTCCAGCCACTTTAAATTACCTCATCTCACACATCAGAAGCTGGGTAACTGGCTATATGCATCGGCTGTTCTCTGGCCCTTGGCAGTGGAGTGGGAGGGAAGCCCTCTGCCAGCATTCTGCTGAAGGGTAGCTGCAGTATGAGGTGGCCACACTTCCCAGCTGTTCCACAGCTGGAAGATGTTGCCTTGGTCATACAACCTTATGTATGGTCATAAAACCATCTGTTAACCTGTGGGATAACAGATTACTATGTAAGCTCTTTCTTCTCCCCTCCCATATATTATTTCCTAATTTGCTTCTGTGAGTAATTACCTGGTATTGCATGTAGGCATCTCAGATTTTAGGTAGCAGGCCATGTTTAGCACTTTTACTAAACTCAGTTATTTCAGGAACAGCAAAAAAAACATTTTCCAAAATTTCCCAAGAGGCTCATAGTGACTTTCTGAAATTACTTACCTCACCCTCTCCTTTGGCAGCCAAATAATTCATTTCTTGTACATCAACAAGCTTGATGACATTGCATGGCATTGGTGCTCCAACATGACCTATTAAATAAGAGTAACACTTCAATAGCCTGATGCTTTTTTGTCAGATTCTGAAAAAAATAAGCTGCTTACACACTGAAGGGAGATGGAAAACTGATTTCTGGTAGCTTAAATTTGTCAGGACTGAAACATTAAATTCTCAGATATCCCTAAGAATGTTACAAGCTGAACCATGTATTCAGGCTTGCTTTTTCTTATAATCAAGATCCTTACTCTACAGACATATTTAAGTAGCAGAAGTGCCACTATAATTTCCATTAGCAACATTATTTTAGTTATGGAGCTAGAGATGTAACAGCTGACGGAAGTGCAAACTTTTGATTCCAACACGAAAAAAATGCCATTTGTATTTCCAGTACTGCCTTTATACACAGAAGATTTTGTGTTTGATAGAAACTACAAGGGTTTATACTATAACCTCCCTTCTCCTAAAGCTACTTCAACTTACAAGAAAAAATTCTATTAGAAGTTTGAATTACTGAACATTCATAGCTATTTAGGGGTTGAAACATCAAGGGATCTCTTCAAAACTTTTTTTATTTCACTTGAAGAAAACCAATCTTATCCTTCATGATAAGTGTTACTGAAGATTAAATGAAGTGATCAGAGGCCTCTAAAAATTTCAGTAATCCTAAAATTTGACAGACAGGTAGACAGCTGAACATCATACCTGCTGTCCAGTCACCAGGCAATGACAGGGAGCATCCAGCTGTGCATTCAGTCTGCCCATAACCTTCATAGAACTAGAAGATGAAATCAAAATATAATCTAAGACCATTACTTTTCAACACAAAGTTTCTTCATTAAAATGCAATTAATATTTTGTTTCTTTTCTTCTAATTGTTTATATTTGAGTGTAACAAAACACTCAGCACCTTCTAAAAAAACTCTGAAATATTAGTTTTATCACAATACACAATTTTAAGTGCTAATATTCCACCTTCAGTTCCAATATTTACTCAAAAGTTTCACACAGCATGTGACACCTGTTTAGATTAAAACAGAAAACAGCAGAAGCAGCAAGAAAGAAATTAAGAACTGTAGCACTAGCAGTGACTTCATTCACATAATTTAAAAATAGGTTTGTCTGAGGCAGCCAGAAATGGAATCCCTGTGCCCCATGACAGCTCTGTGATTGTTATACCCAAGACAGGCTTCCCTTTTCTATGCAAAACGCACTGTTACACCAGCACACCACTGAAAAACTTCAAGAAAGTATGAAAGCATGGTATTTTATGGTATTTTTGTCTCCTATCATTGAAATTTATTTAATTTCAACACATTTTTTCTATTCTGCGCCCTTGCTGTTCAGATTTTATCTCCAAAAGCATATACTTTGAAGAGGCTCTGAAGATAAATGCAATGTGTGCAATTTGATTCACCCCAGTCTCATCTTCAAAACAGCAACACTACAATATTACCATGCTATTAGATTTTCTACAGTAGTTACAAATACTTCTGCAAGCAAGGCAAACTCCAGAAAATTAAATAAAGTAGATAATTTAGTGCTTACTGCAGCCCACGAAAAGATCCTTCCTCTAACACAGGTCAGCTGGTTAATTCAGTTAAAAGACTTTGGGATCAATACAGAAATTTCAGGGAACTGAGAGAAACTCAGGAAAAGAGCATGCACTTGTGTAGTCTCCAAGAATACTAGAAAGAGTTATCCATATAATCAGACTCCTAGAAAAGCTCTAACAAAGCTGGAGCCAGGTGTTAAAATATTTAGGGTTCTGGGACTAAGGCCAGGCAACTCACCTGACAGCCAAGAGCTGTTCTCAGGAAGGTCAGTACACTTGCAGACACAGGTGCTGCTCCTGTAATCATCAGCTTTACTCTTCCTCCCAAACTTGCCTACAACAGACACAAGATACTGTGGACACCAGAAGCATTTTAGAAATATTTCCAGAATCATCTTCTATGACACCCTTAGCCACTGCTCACCTACAGTGCCACCCACAAATGTTAGAGAGTAAAAGTTTAGTCTGCTATTGCAAGCTGACTTTCTTGCAGTGTTTCTAGTCTCATTAATGGCTGGAAGATAGAGAATCTCAAACGTACAGTATCTGTACATGGTGTCACTACAATGCAGATTCTGCAAAAAAGAGATAAAGCCTTACAGTGGTGGCTTTATTTTTAACTGCCTTGTATCAGTTTCTCATACATCCTGAATACTATAAAAAACAGCCACATGGGCATGTTGTACAGCCAAGGTTAAGGCCATAGCAAGTGAGTGTCAGATATAATAGCAGGCATGACTTATTAGTGACCAACAGGGAGAAGACAGCGGGGGCTATAGGTGGCACTGTGTCATACTTAGCATTCTTCCTTCAGAAGGACAATGTTTGCTTTCAAAGGGTAAGAGAGAAGCACCAGACTATTTCAGAGTGACTTTCTTAATACAGTTAGCTGATACTATGACAACTAAGGGAATTGAAAAACTGAGGTTGAAAATAAAAAGACAGATCCAATTTTTACTCTGAGTAGCCAAGTAGTCTTAACTCAGTGAAAAAGCCATGCCAGATTGTAACTCTTTGTATGAAATTCAACAATTGCAACGCTTAAATTAGAGGCTTTCAAGCATACCTGTATTTTACGGAAGATGACTTTATCCCAGAAACTGTTATTTCTAATTATACCACTTCTGAGTTCTGCTTCTTTCCTCTTGGAAGCAAAATCCAGCAGCCACCTCTTTAATGAAGAATCTGCCTGCCCAAAAATCTATTAAGAAAGGTGAACTGTGGTTAGAATCCTCATAGACTACCATTCCCTTTTTCTTACATATGCATGCATAGAGACTCTTAACAGTGAAAGCAAAATAAATTAAAACAACCTTTATTGATAGGCATCTTAATTCTAGTTAGAAATACTTGTGCATTTTTATTTTAACCTCAGTTCAAGAGTTGAAATCAGCACTTAACTAATTCTTGATATCCATCAAACTGTGTGATGTTGTTTCAATGCATAATTTCTTCATTAACATGAAAATGGATGGTTTACTTCTCTATTCTAGCATCATCAAAATTCAAACTCAGCATAATCCTCAGCATTTTCTGAACAGAACCCTATCGTAATACATAATGTCACACATGGTTGTAAGGAGATGCAGGTCACTTCAGAAACACCCAATGGAGATCTGTCTTGCATATACAAATTTGCACTTTAGATCACTTTTCAAAGGCTCCTTCTAGTTGTTTTTAGGAAGCCAGAGAGCAGAGTCAACAGCAACCCACACATTAGTATGTTCATTTGGAAAGAGGAAGACTCAGCATTATGACTGAAAGCATGCAGACTGCAGCAGTATGCCCCCCTGCCATGCCAATTCCCCAACTTGCTGGCTTCACATGCTAGGTTAGTGCAAGGGTGAGTGAGGTTGAAATGGTGGAAACCACAGGGCACCATACTAAAGAAGCAAGAGGAAATCATGAGAACAAAGTCCCAAGCTTTGACAGACATTCTCTACTGGAATTTGCTTCTCAAATTCCAGTAGAGAATGTGTGAGCAGAATAAGGAGCTACATTTTAAGTACTAAAAGCTGGTCTCAGGTTTTCCTCCCCTCCAAATGGATTCCAGTCACACTATTTGTTCCTGAGCCAAACAGAACCTTGTGTTACTTGGTGTTCCTCTAGCCTCATGATCAGAGAAATTTCCTGGCTAAGACAGCGTAGAGAGCTCTGCCGTTTCTTTAGCAGTTATAGGATTTATTATATCCTTTAGCTCCCCTGGCTGTATCCTAGAAGGAGTCAGTCACCCATATGCAAAAGGCCAGGAAAGAATCTACTTTCAAATTCCCATCTCATAACCCTGAGCAGGCAAGCAGCACACACAGGAGACTGGGGCTACAAACACCTTCTCCCCAGCACTCCCAACTGGCTGGCTTACAGTTCTGCCAGCTAGAACACACTCTGGCTGCCATGTAGGAAATTTGTATGTGCCCATGCAAACATAGGCAAACACCTGACCTTGCTCTGCAAATTCCACTCCGTGAGTCAGATGCTAAAAGTGTGGCATGCAGATGCCAAGCCTCGTTTTCGTGTTGTAAACTAGACTTAAATAACTTGCTCAGAGCAAAATACTAAGTCATTAATCAAGATAGAGAGAATCAAGTCCCCTAGTCAGACTAAGTCAACACCAGTATTTGCTGCCTGAAAGTGTTTTAATGCAACCAGTACTATTTCCCTGCACTTTCAGCTCTCTTTTAGAAAGAGACACACATTTGTTAGCATGCCAATTTAATATCTCAGGCACAGTAGCTACTCCTATTCTGGCAGCACAAATGCTATGGAGTCTCTTAAAAGCCTGCACTCATGCCTGTGGACTTACCTTGTCAAACATTCTGTTCAACAGTCTTGGTACTACAGGAAATACAGTTGGCTGCAGTGTTTTTAGGTCATCCATGAGTAGTCTGATATCCCCTTGAAAGAATCCTATCCGGGCTCCATGGCACAGAACCACACACTATTAGAGAAAAGTAAACACTCTGAAAATTCAGGAGGTACAATGTGTTCCAGCTCTATATCTATGACAGTCCTATGCAGTGTAGATCAACCTTAAATCCTCTCAACTTCTGGAATAGTTTTGCAGCATTCTCACACTCTAAGATGGCACTAGAAAGACCAGGTAGCAAGACACATCTGGCGTACACAAACCACACTTTCAAGCTTAGCACAAAAGCCTGTATCTAAAAAGGGCAGTTGGTCAAATAAGGCTATGCCAGTGACTCAAGAGGTAGCAAAAGACTGAAAAGGAGAACTTCTTCATTTGAAATACTTAGCAAGCTTATTTTAAAATATTAGTCCCCTTGTTTGTCCCCTGTTTTATATCTAGGATTTCCATATTTATAGTCAGCAAACCCTATTTACTAGGCCAATGAGGATTTCTGACTTATGCTACTTCATTTTCACTCCTTGCACTCTGGTTTTCCTTCTCATTTCACAGGACCGATGTGAGCAGAGGACTTGTTCTTAGGTGATCAGGATGCTCTTTAAAAGATTCTAGCAGAGCCAGAGACTATTTCTGCATCACTTCAGACCTACACAAAGGTAGGCAGACTTAATCCTGTTATGTTCTATACTTTCTGTCTAGAAGCTTCACCATCTACCCCTCCCTTTATTTTCCTTTTTTTTTTACTTTTTAACATTTACATTTTAGCTTTTCTCCTTGTGTTTATACCTACCTGCTTTTATTTCTTCTGCTTCCTCTGTAACACCTACTCCTTCATTCCCTACTATCTATCCTCTTATTTGCTGCATGAGACATGCTAAAGCATCACTTTCCCCCTCCACCTGTATTTTGCCACCATCTGCTAAAAGCAGCAAATATATCAGTCCATATGGACTGAGCAGCAACTGCCTTTACTAGATGGGAATATATTTGTCAAGTTCATTGATGCTCTAACTTCCATATGATGCCAAAACGAAGGAAACACCAACTTTAAAACAGAAGATTGGTTTTCACAGAGCCTGTGTTCATATCTACCCTAAACAGCAAGAAATCTTTTCTCCTTTCTACCAATAATGTCTTGGTTAATTTCCTTATGCAGCTATACCACCTATTTTGTACATGCCTCAGCCAGCAGAGGAATACTGGAATCCAAACACTCTTTCCATGTTTTCTTTTAAAATGCAAGTTCCTATCCTGTTTCTACTGCATTATCAAGAGCAGAGCTGTTAGCTACAGAGCTTGTATGTTCTGGTGCAAGACAGGAGAGTAAAACAGACACTGAGGTATAACTGATATCAAGGTGATCAGGAAGAAAAAGTGCTGAATGCCCAGAGGCACCTGTAGACCTCTGTTGTGTACTATTTCGAATCTTTGTAACATATATATACACACACACAGACTTTCAGTAGAAAACTTAGGATTCCAAATGGAAGTCATACAACAATTTCTGGCTTCATATGCCTTTTCATGCTTGCATGGATGCTCCCTCTATAAACCTTCAACACATGTATTTGCACTCTCACCTGAGGAAGAGGTGTCAGTTAACTCAACTTCAGTAAGTGCAGTAATTAATAAATGAACTTCTTACATACTGCAGAGGCACAAGGGAATTACATCCATTCAATAATGCATAGCACCCAAAATGGGCCCAGAGGTCTTCAAGACTGCCAGCATTAAGACAACCACAGCCCTTTCATTTTCAAAAATTAAGCTTCAGATTTTGCTATACAGTAAAACAAGTGATCCAAGAGAACTTCGAAGTTTGTCACTGAAATGGCTTTAAAAGCCACTTCCATTTCCTGGAAGAAAATCCTACTGAAACAAAATCCCTTCCTCTTTACTGAAATTTCTTGGAAGTAAAGGTAAGTTTAACTTAAAATTAGTTTTGTGTAAGCAAACAGAATGCCTCCTTATAATTTTTTGAAGTTTGCAGACTAAATAATAGCATGAATTTTTACTAACACACTAATTATATTGGAAGGAATTTCTAGGCAGTGTACATGTGCTAAGGGACTGCCTCATGTTCTAGTAAACCAGCTTCTTATTAACCCTAGCTCTAAGGTTAATGTTTGTATTTTGGCTTGAAAACCAATTGTCTAGTGCTCACTACGTACTGCTTATGGAACACTGTCTTTTTGACCCTTATTTCAAGCTTTCACACACATTTACAAGAGTCAAGAAGGAAGAGCATATTTCACCTGGATGCATTCTGTAAGAAAAGTAAGCTTCTCAATAATTTAGTACAACAAATAGATGCTTACCTCAACAATTCTCTCAAACATATGAGCCAGGGGCAGGAATGATATCAGAACATCATCAGTGGAAGGCATAAATGATTTCTGGAAGTGTTAGCAGAAATTTAATTCTCATTGACTCCCTATTTTGCCGAAGTTAAACACAACAGTAAAATCTAGCATCTAAACTCTGGAGGACAGCCCCTGCTTTAGTTTTGTTTGCAATGAAGCTGCATTGTCTTTCTTTCATTAAAAAGACTACAGCAATGACATCCTAGCATGAGTAAAGACACACAGCAGAAACAATCTTTTCAAGTTGAGTACAGTGACCAGATTATTACAACTTATTATTCATAGGATTCTGAAGAGAAATAAATTCTCATGGAAACCACAGAGTTCCATTACATATACTGGGAGGGTAGGGGGACAGTAGAGGTTAAAATAGTATTGGTTTGAAAAAATACACTTTCATCTTAGATTAGGAAGATTGTTTATCCAGGTTACCTTACATGAGCTAACTGTGAGACCAGTTGCTTAATTTAAAAACTACTCCTTACACTAATGAGAAACACTATCAGCCCATGGCAGGATGTAATGTACATTCACATCAGGATCATTGTATCACTTTGGTTACATCAGAACAGGTTGGAAAGCTGTTGGGTTCTTGACCCTGACAGAATAATCAGTAAACACTGACTTCTGACTAGTGGGCACAGTGCTGTCAAGTTGCATTTTCACTTGGATCTTACTAAAGCTTAAGACTAAAGTTAGAGATTTCAATGTTTGTTTTACTCATGAGATTATTTCCCTTCAAGCAAATCCACAATGCTTGTCTTTTCAGTTTACCTCTGTAGTTTTCATAAAAGCTGAAGCATTGCTGACTATGTTTTGATGAGTGATCATAGCTCCTTTAGGGTTTCCTAAGGAAGAAGGACATCAGGATTCAACAGTGAAATTTAGATCCTTAAGGTAGCAGTGGAAAAACTAATGTGATAGCATTCTTTGATGTGAATACATTTCTTTGTGTATCAATTAAATAAAACACTGTCAAGAACAGCTGGCAACAGTTAAGTAATCAGTTTGTGATGAAGTCTTATAACTTTTTAAGGAGCCCAAAGCCTTGAGAAACCATCATGTTTTTGCACATGTTTCTCATTCAAAATTCAACTCTTCTGTGAAGATTCAGCTACCTAATCCAGATTAGTTTCTGTTCTCACATCTGTTTTAAAAATGTAACTTGCTACTGTATTCTTTCCTTATGCTCCATGCCAGTGGGTATGAACTTCACAAATGTCAAGTGAGTGACACCTAGACAGTCTGTTTTGGTTTTACAGCAAGGTTGCTTAGAACAATTTTGCTGATAAAGTACAAAAAAAAGACTACAGAAGAATTGATAGTCTGAAGTCTAATGCAGAGCCCTTACTATGTTAACACAAATTCATGATTTATTTCCAAGTCCAAAAACATACCACCTCCACCCCCCAATACTGCAACTCTGTATTCATAAATGGGAAAAAAAATTTAAAATCCAAGAGACCTTTACCATAACACTCCTCCAGCTACTACTTGCCAAAAAGGTGCAGCAGCAGGGGGAATCTTGGGGAAAAAAAAGTAGGAGGGCTTCTGAATTAATTTTGCACATACAGAATAATAAATTCTACATAATGTAATGAGGTGTACCTGTTGTTCCACTGGTGAAACAGATGACTGCTAGATCTTCTGGCTTTGGAGGCTATGAGAGTTAAGAAAGTATTAGTATGGTTAAGATAGCAAGGAACAATATTTTCCTGGACAAAACATCAGGATACTAGTGTTATTTCTGAGCTATGGGAGATAGGGAGATTTGCTAGTTTGATCTAAAGAATGCTAACCAGCTTCACATTGTCACTTGAACCAATTTCACACTTACCATAGGTTTTTGCCTGTGTGCTCTTCCTAGCTCCTACAGAAAGGAGAAGAGAGAAAGTGTAGACATAAGCATGTAGCTTTCTTGCTTTAAGTTTATCAAACATTACTCAACACCATAATACTTCATTATTTACACTCTCTGTTAAGGTCTTTTAACTTGTTCAGCAACCCAGTGCAGCAATCCCTGCCCATGGCTGGAAGGTAGATGGGAACCAAATGGTCTTTTTAAGGTTCCTTCTAACCCAAACTATTCTGTGATTCTCTAGTTAATGTAAGAGTAACAAAACCTTTAAAGCACATTTCAAAAATACATAGAATAACTGCCATGTTCTACAAATACAAAAGTGATAACTTATCTAAAACTCACAGGGCTTTTGTCCAGCTAATAAACTAGAAGTCACTCACTAGGGAAGCTCAAGGTTATGATAAGACAACAGACAATCAATCCTGTACCTCATGCACAAGATGTGCCACCAACAATTACTGAATAAATGAAGGAAGATTCATTTCAGCACGCACCTCCAAGGAAGACTGAGTTTCACTGCTGGTTTGAACTCCTTTTACACAGGAAAAACTTTCATCCAGAACTCTTGTTCCTCCTTAGTTACTCAGACCTGACCACTAATGTTAGGGTTCTTTAGGCAGAAGGGAAAGGATACCAAAATGATCCTTTTACCACCAAGGATATAGTGAGTAGGAGGAAAAATCTGCAAGCCAATGTTCAGTATCTATGAGCTTTAAAGTTTTCAACCAAGACTTACTACTGTCATGCCTATTTAAGACTAGAAACAATACTAGCTTAAGGGCTTATGCAAGTTAAAGAGGATCTTCTGTTAAGTGTACCTTTGGAAGCACCCTTTGAGGACAGACATCAGCTTCACCACTGCCTTTACAGTCCAAGTACACAATAATAGCATATGCATCCCTTTGAGCCCTACACTTCTTCAGTATCATGTACCTCTTAGATTTACCCAAGGAAGTTTAAGACCAAGGGAACGTCTGGAAACACAGTTAACATTCTGTAACTTGTAGGCTTGCCTTTTTGAAAGGGTGTATTATGCAAATATTTACCACTATGGCAACACAGCTGTCTGCTCAAAACAGCACCTCCATTTCAAGTACCACCACAAGCTCAGTACCTCCCTACAATCTGCTATGAGTAAAATCTGAGATATACTGAATATACAGCTAAGATCTCCAGACACTTGTTTTGATCTATTAGAACGAAACTCCACCATCTCTTCCTGTTAAAGAGCCTTTTATTCACAGTTACTCAGCTACAAGTAACCACATGATACATATAGATATTGGGCATCAGAAACTAAGTTGATGGCTTCTAGGGGATACATGGAGGAACAGTTCACATAAGCCATGCACAGCTGAGCAATAAACTCAAGCCAGAAATCCAGAAAACAGCTACTGAAAGCTAGAAACAGTCATTCTAGTCTAATCTAAGCTCCTAAACAGCTCATAGTTACCTTTCAGGAGACACCACAAGTCTCTATCCCCTTAAAAAAACAAGTGACAAAACCTTCCTGTTCACTGAAGGACTATTCGAATTAGTTAAGTTTGCCTCTAACTTTTCATCAGAGATTTAAACAAAAGGCTCTTGGAACACCTATTACTTCACACTTGATGTTTGCATTAATGAAATAAGAGCTATATAATACTACTGAACATCACTACTTAAGCATACAAGCATCTTTTGTAAAGACAACATTTACCCTCAGTTTTTCCATAGCTGGAAGATCCAGTGGAAAGCATCTTCCTCTATCAAAATTTGCAGTTCAACTCAAGGAAAGAATCTTATATTAGTCTAACAACTTACAGTTGGGCCACTCAGTTTTTCTAAGTTTAACCCAACCCTTTGGCCAGTGAACCGTAGGTCATTTAACTCTAGCCCTACTTCATTATTTTACCCCCATTTCATGTTTCTAGCCCTATTTTAACCTGGCACTCTTACTGAGGCCAGTTTGCCAGTCAATCATATTTTCAAAGAAGGTGTGCTGACATTTTTGTATCTTTACCAGAAGGTGGCCCTATTAACATAGCTGTCTTAACTGCTACGAAAACAAGTTCATGAAAGGATGCATTTCACACCAGTTACTGACACCTGCACAAGACAAGCACATTTATCTGGAGATATTCAAAGTCTAGTTTGCCAAGCCTTCATCAGAACTACAGCTGAAGCCAGGCTAAACCTGGTTTTATAATCTCAGAGCAAAGATGTACTTCATGCAATTTCATCCTGGGAGAGGGTTCTCCAGATGAGTGAGGTTATGAAATAAACTTGCATAAGAGATCAACACAGACAAAAACTACAAGCAAAACCAAGACTTAACATCATGTGGTTCATTAAAATGATTTCTACTTCCAAAACCTGGAAGCTCATTCCCTTATGTCACCATAACCTTATCCTGTAAGAAGTTGACTGACATTTTCCTTCTCCTCCAGAAAACATCTTGTAGATTCAGTGTACAGGGAAAAGTGCCATTTTTCTCACGACCAAAACCTACACAGGCTCTTCCTGAAGTAAGAATTTCTGAAATATTAGTCACAGTATATAATTATCACATTATGCCTCACATGGGCAAGCCTTGACACTCAGATCAAGTGTTCAGTCTTGGACTATGTTAATAAGCTTTCATTCTGTCATCTTGGCATATCCACCTTTATACTTTGAGCATTATGAAATACCATTAGCAAGTTGTTTTTCCTCCTATTATTTTTATATTTTTGTATAAACTTCAATCCAAGAGATAGTTAAGTATCTTGAAACTAATCCATGGCAACTAAATGGGATTAAAGCCGTTAAGCAGGTTAAGCATTCTTACCTCTATTTCTCTCATGCTGAAGACTTCCACACCACACTTTTTGCCACGTTCCACAAGATCCACACCAAAAGAATCCATGATAACAATGGTGTTGAGTATTGGAGTTTCTCCCTTTTCCACACTGGTTAGCAGAAGTTTGGCCTTGTCAGGTTTGTCACAGAAAACCAGCGACAAGTCAGCTGATGAAAAAGAACTATATTATCAACATGACAAGTTCAGTTTAGACTAGATCCATACATACTTCAGTATGTTGCAATGGAAGGCTTTTCTGAGGAAGGCTACAGTTCTGCCCTCACTTAGCTCCATCATTATATATTCAGTTGCTGAGCTACTGAAAGTGTCCTACCTTTGTTCACAATGTATGTAATAGCTTCAGCTCCCAGTGTATCATAGAGTGGCACCACCACCATGGAGAATGCATAGCATGCCTGTTCAATGATGACCCACTGCACAAAGAAGAGATGGAAGTCACTGTGTTTTGCTTACTGTAACAGACCTCCAAGAAAGATTAATATTTAAAATCTAACAAGGATGCTAATAGGACACAGCTCATGTGGACAAGTCTTTCTAAAAATTAAGTGACATCTTGCATTGTTTTTTCACTTTGAAGACCTACTCAATTTTTATCTGTGGACAAAGGAAAAAAATCCCCAAATAGTAAGGATCTATAGGAAAGAATTCAATAGAATTCAACCCTATCCCTAAAACTAATATTAAATACTTTTGAAAAAAGCAGTTAACATTAACTGTCTCCTTAGTTTACCTACTAATAGAAAGCAAGAGTACAGAATTTTTTTATTGGTTTTATGTTATTGAGGCAGGCAAAGCTTTCAATTTTCCTTATTACCACAAATCAGTGAAGGACTCACTTATGTCTTGACCACACGTTACATTTATGTACACACAGTATTCTTACCCCTACATTATATGTGTCTCATTTGATGGTCAGACATGCAACACATGCAATTAAAGTGAAAGTCCTTTGGAGAGTCAACCCCAGAAAGTTTCTCAGCATTTCTCAACACTAACCATTCCTCTTTATAGCAATGTAATATGAAGACTTCTATAAAAAAATGCGATTACATCCCTTCAAGCTGCAATAAGAAGGATTTACCTGCTAACAAGTATAGTACTCAATAAACATAATGAATATTGCAGCCTTATGATGTGTTATGTGAGTTATGCTTTACAATCAGCCTATTTTCATCCAAAGTACCCTCAAGGTAAGAGAGTAATGCAATTCTTTTATTGAGAGTAACTCTTGGGTGTAGTTTGTAACCAAATAGCTACACCAAAATAGAAAATAGCATGCAACTCCTCAAATAGAAGCCTCCAGACACATGAAGAAGCCAGTGGAACTAGAACATTTCTGATTTTCCCATCAAAGACTGTCAAAAATTCTCATTACCTCTGCCAGTCCAAATAACAGGAACAAAACAGCTTGCATCTTCAAAACCTACCAGAACTTACAATTCAACATGACTTGCACTAACAGGGGTGTTTCCTTTCCCCTACCACAAACTGTTACACTTTCCAGGGTTTTTCCAGGACTAGCCAGCTACCTCACCCCCACATGATAAAAAGTTTAAACATGATTCAGCTGATTATTCCATAAAATATCTAATAGAGACTATGTTAAAGTTGCCAAATCTCAGTTTTACTGTTTATTAGGGGCCAGTTTCCCAAAGTACTCTATTGATTCAGACAGCCTTAAACACAGGAAACTTTTCTGACAGCATTCATGCAATGGGCAAGTTGTACACCTCTTGTCCAAAAAGACCTCTTATGAAACTAGTACAAGGCCAGCTAACAGGTAACTAGACTTTCATGAAGACATTACACCTACTGGTAAGTCTAAGCAGGCACATTCATAATAGCCATGAAAGGGTCCACTGAATAGTTCTTGCTGAATGGCATCCTCCAGGACATGTAACAAGGGGCAGCTGTGCTGCTGTTCAGCAGCCAGAAGTTTAGCAGTTATTTTAATAGGGTGGGGGGTCTACTACAAAAAGACTTCAGAAGCTGCACACAGCTGTAAAAGCGTCATGTTGCAGCTTTCAACAACTCTTGCACATCATCATTCTTAATGGTACAACCAGCATCTTTATTTTCTGGGCTACCAAAACACTTTTTTCCATTTTGCTTCTGAAGTTATGAGTAAATATAAACATCAAACCCTGACACTCAAGTTTTCTCAAAGCCCAAGCAATCAACTAGTACTAAATATAGACAACAGTCAGACTTTCAGTTTTTTCTCTGACATGGCTCTGATCTTCTGTTAGGGAAAATCATACTTCATTGTTGTGTTTTCTCTCAATCCAAAACAAAACCTTTCCACTTCCAGAAGAGATGACTGCCTTCCAGGAACTCAAAGAGAAAGTAATACTTTTATTTACAAATCCAAGTTTTGGTTTTGCTGGGATTTTCCCCATTAGGGGATTTCCCCAGCAGTTGTTTCCTGAAATAACAAATGTGAGTAATTTCACACAAAAAAATCTGTTCACATGTTCTCCTGTCTGGATTAGTGATTATGATTGGGATGTCACAACACCCATGCAGTAGTTTTAAGCAGGGAAAACCCCAGATTTCAAATTGCTGCTTTAAACAAATCTTTTTAGCTCATTCCTTACCCAACTCATAGCACTACAACTTCAGCACTTCATCTCTGTGATCCAAGAGCACAACTCCACGCTCTCATCCATAAATTCACTAACCCAGCAGAGACCTTGCACACAAAGATCTACACAGAAACAATTCAAATTGGCACAACAGAAACATCTGTCTCCCTTTCTTACTTCAGGTTCATCATGTCATATGCACAGGAAACTGAACTGTAGAGGCTGTAGCTCCATGTTATTTAACAGCTTCCTAACTGAATATATGCCAGCCTTGTTTATTACAGAAATAAATCTACAGCTGTTAGAAATAGGATTCCATCAGGAAAACCCAAGAGCTTGGGAGTTTCTTAGGGTGTAGGCTGAGAGAGAAAGAAGGAAGCCAAAGTCACTTGTCATACAGCTTGCATTTTAGTAACAACAAGAGACCAAGGCACTGATAGAACTTCTAACCCTGTCAGAACTGTGCATGTCCTTCGATAATGGCAAACACAAATGGGAGCATTTCATCAAGAGGGACAGCATCCTTTTGATAAAGGATAAGAAACAGTCCCCTGTCTTAATGCAGGTTTACACTGAACTAGATTAATGCAGCAAGTACTAGCTCAAACTACTAAACACAATCCTAGGTTAGAGAAATTCAGTCCTATTAAACAGATTTAATAAACAAATCTAGAGAATATATACTTATTGAATATTTCATAATGTTTTTAGAAAGGGCAACTTAGAACCACTTCTGGTTTAAAATGGATAGGCACTATCAACCTGAATATCTCCATGGTTGTCTCAGGTGGTCTTTAATTGTGCCACTTTCAGTCTTTCTACCCATTTTTATTAAATTAATTTCCAATTTTGGCCTTCAGCAGTAGTTTTCCCCTCCCAGGAATCTTTGTGCCCAGGGCCTCTGCCACAAACAGAATTATCACCTTAACACATTTTTGTCCAAATATTTAATCACTAAGTGTTCCTTTGTGTTTTAAAAGTTTAAAACATCTCCTTGTGACTTCCTGTCACTTTCAACTATGTAGGTTCTCCAATGTTACTTTTTAAGAGAAGCCAAGTAGTGTTTACATTCACTAAGAACTACATTCGCTTCCTCTTAAACAAGCCACCTCTATAACCTGGAAACAGAAGATAATTAGTTAAGTTCTTCTGAATCCCCTGATTTTTTTTCTGCTCTCCAGCTTTCTGCATTTTGCTCTGTGGGCAAAAAACAAAACCAAAACAACACCCCCCCCCACCTCCCCCCCCCCAAAAAAAACCCAACCAAAAAAACCCCGCAACCAAACCAACCAAAACACAACAATATATGACATTAACCATTGTGTCAACTACCAGTTTTGGTTCTTAGCTAAAAGGTGCCGTGTCTATGGCTCATGGGTCTACAATATCAGTCTTTAGGCTTTTCTTGATACCAAATGGGCTCTCAGTAGGGAAGTACACTGCCAAGAGATAAAGGAGTAATGTAATTTTAGTAATGGCCAGACCACAAATACACAAAATGTTAGTTAAATTACCTCAGGTCTGTTTTGTGAAAAGATTCCTATATACTGAACATGAGATGGTTTGAAGCCTCGGTGGAGTAATGCAGAGCCCACATACTCAGCTCTGTCTGAAACCTGGAGGGGCAAAAAAAGAGGGAGTAAAAAAAAAATAAGAGCAAGCTCATAACTGCAAACTCTCCTCTACAATTATTAATTGGTATGAATGAGAGAGAAGTTTTCGAGGCTATTTTGGATGCCCTCTGTGACTCTAATAACCTAAACATTGCAGTGCCATTACATTGCACTGATTGTAATTAGTACACTTGCACTCAATATGCAGCAGAAGAAACACTTGATCCAGTCAGACTTGAAAGTGTTAAGTGTAAGTTTAGAAGTTCTGCACACAAGCACAGAAAATGCTGTTTTGCTGTATCTGTGTTAAACCCAAGAACTGACCCTGGAACAATTAAACATAATATTTCTGTTTAATCACAAGCATTACATACACCCTCCTTTTACTTCATTCAGTGCCTATGGGAATAGCATTTCTCCCTTCAAAAAGCAGGAGAACAAGGAGGCAAAACCCACTTAGTGCTATTACCAAAGCTTGGGAAGGCAATTTTCTAAATTCTTTCTATATAGCACATGACTTGAAACCATGTTAGTCACATGACCCCAAAAGCAAAGCTTTAATAAAAGAGGTCGCACCTAACAAATTCCCAGCAAAGTCACCTTGGGAAGAAAGTGAGGTCTGTTACACACAGAAGGTGTTTAATGACCTGAACAGTGTCATTAGGCAATAGGCAAGGTTTATGCAAATTTGAAGCCCAAGTGATTAAATCAGGAACAACCTAAGTGTGCACAGCTGTTAATGGAGATTTGCATACAGATATTTGCAGGGATCAAGAGGCAGATGCTGCTAGTTAGAGGCAGATCTGCTAGCACCCTATGCAACTGTCATTCAGACTATGGAGACAAGGTGTCAGGAAGCCCAAACAACACCTGTAGACAGACCTTCTCCTACTGTAACATGAGCCTCTTAAAAGCAAGCACAGTCTGAGTGCCTGAACACTATTTCAAAGCTGCTGCACCGAAGTTCTAAACAATTCAGCATTGAGATGCCAAGATAAGTTTTATTTCAGAATTTTTTGGGGTTCACAAACCAAGTGCAGGAGGTGCTCTTTTTTCTCTCCCTTGCACATATTTAAGGCTGTTCCTTTAAGACACTGTAATAGGAACTAGAGCCTTTCTGCAATATTCTGCTACTACTTTAAAATATATAAATAATTCAAATTTGTTATCTCATGTTACTGGATGTTGTATCAATGGTCTCAGCAAGCAAAAGCAAGTATAGCACTAGGAGACTACTTACCTCTTTATAGGAGATCCATTCATATGGCTGGTTTGGTTTTCTAACACCGAGACATGGACCATTATCTAAAAAAAATAAAGCTTACTCAAAATTCAACCCCAACTCCTCTGTCCTGACACCACCCTTGGCGTTAAGCCCCAGATTCTCAGCAGACACTTTCAAATTACAAATGGGGTTTTTTCAGGGGTGCAGGGAAGGAAGCTGAGAAAGGACAGAGGTAACAAAGCTGGTTTAGGCCAAGGAATACAGCACTGACTTTATTCACAGAACTCTGTTTCACAAAATAGCAGTTTAATTTGTCCTCAAGAAAATTCACATCCAATACATTCATCATATTGCTAAACAGAGATCTATGCCCAGATGCATTTCAAAACCGTTCAAATATGTATTTCTTGACATATTTTAAATATTATCTTTAATTTTAGACTTACTTGATACTTGTAAACCCCTTTGGAAAATATCATAAACTGTTCTCACATCGTCATAGTAGTACAACAAGAGTTCGTCGCTGCTGAGAAGAGAGGACCTTCGAGCATGCTCACCGCCCTAAGAAAAGCAATTAGAAAGGTTAGACACCCTTACTGGCTATAAGTGAATGGGAATTGCTTGAAGGAATATTCTTCTTGAGAGAACTCGAGAGCTATGCAAGGTTTTCCAGGACATTGTTTCAAGAGCCAAACTGCTCCCTTCATTACAAAAAACCTGCCAGTCAAAATCTTATTTCACAGCTGCCTATGACAGCACAGAACAAATGAGAACAGTAAAGACTAATAAGGGGCATTTTGTCAAAACCACTTTTTCTTAAGAAATATTTTACTCTAGTAGTGCAGTATAGACCATAATTAATTTCATCAAGCTTTCTAAATCCAGCCTCAGAGCTGTCTAGACAGAATATTCATGATGCAATCCCAATCTATTTTTCTAATTAAGATTACAGAACATAATCACAGTTCAATATGTAGTTTCAAACCCTAAATGATTTTAAGCATAGTCACCAACACACTAAACAAGTGTTCTCATAAGCAAAATATTCTGTTCCATATAGAGTCCTTTAATTCAATTAGAAGTTACATCTTACAAGAAAGGGTTTCCTCCTGATTAATTTAAATGCAGTCAAGACAATACTATCTTGAAAATTAAAATCACAATTTTTCAGCTGTTGAGCACTTAGATAAGCTAAAATTGGAAGTCAATACAAGAATTTAATAGTTCACTTTTAACACTGCCTTTTTTTAGAGTGACTGATTAGATCTCATTTTATAGAGAGCAATCAAGTTTCACAAACTACAGTTATGCAACTACTATTAGGCCACAGTTGTTAATTAGTCCTGTTATGATGACAGACACCTACAAGCAAGTTCTTATCAGGAACAGCCCAGCTGGTTAAACAGAGGGTTTTGAGTAAACACTGTGTAAGATTTTGTCTATCAGTATAATCAATTTCTGGCTCTTTCAGAAAGTCAACCCCTAGACAATTCAGGCACAGATTTAGTTAGTCTATCACCCACAACTAAAATCTGTTCATATGTAGTCATAGGTTCTTCTCCTGTTTTCAAAGTATCCTGAAAAACCAGACATCACCTGTTCCATGTATAAGCTACATAAATACAGGTTTATCTACAGAAGATGTCATATTACCCATGTCTGTAGAAATCAGCTAGCACATTAAAAGCACAGAGAGGAAAAAAAAATTTTTACACTAAAACAAGCCTAACTTGTTTTAGCAAAACAGTGTGAGTAATGCAGTGCTTGCCACTCCTTTGACAGTAAGCAGAAACGTACACTGTGAACATGACCCAGAACAAGTTAATGAGTGGCTTACCTCTAAAAATTCATAACATTAGAAATTCAAGAGTATACTTGCTCTCAGACCAAAATCTACTCTACAGGAAATTAAGAGATCACTAGTACATGTCTCTGCCTGGAAAGAAAAGCAAGACTGCTTGCTTTATTTCACTGGTTTCTCAGATCTTGGATAATCAAGGTCATTTTACAGATTTTCCCAGTGTTGCCACTCTGGAGTTAATCTAAGAAAGATCACACAACGTAGTTTGTTACCATGGCCACAGGTAACATCAACAAGTGCAATGTATCACATGTACCATGTCTGACGTGCTGTAATTCCTACATCAGGTGAAATACAATAGCCTAAGCCATTCCTCAGCAAGAGTCAAGAAGTATTTGTTTCTCCTCATGTGGGCTACTACTGTTTTGTTTACATGCCCTATTACACAGCACCACAAAAACAATTTTTTCAGGGCCTGAGGCACTAACCAAATTTGAAGATGAATTATCAACTGTTATGAGACAGTACACTGCTTAGATCCTGATAGCACTGTCCTTCTGAAAAAAGAGAAACTCTGTAACCAACTGCTGTTGAAAAGTTCCCATCAGTTCTTACGGGTTTTCAGTAAGGGGAAATGAACCACTTTCAGTTTTGCTTACTTTATTCTTTTTCCCATAGTAAAGTACGATTAACTGGATTTTCAACAGTCTTAGAATAAAAGTTTTTTTCTGAAAAACATCCAGCTCCTTGTGCGAAGGCCATAAGGAGTTCAATGTTATCGATGCAGTGAAATACTCCCAGGTATGTTGAAGGTCAAGCCAGGAGCATAAAGCAAGGTCTAAACTAACTCATCTACTAAGGAACAGAACTCATCTACATTTTGCTTGAAAGCAGCAAGAACTACTATTTTAAGACCTAGTCCAAATGGTCCTTTATCCAGAATGTTTGTGCAATATCAGGGAAAGCTCTGTTTGCAGCAAACTTGTTTAAAAATCACTGGTCATTACCACCAGGTATCTGAATCCCAGGACTGGAATGTTTGGCTGACTTCACACAGGTTAGCTGAATGGTATCTAATAGATCTGTCCAGTAAAAGGATAAGCAGTCAAAAGGGCTGTCAGTTTTAATAAGTGTTCTTAAAGTAGCCAGGCAATAAAATCTGATTAATTTGAGAACAGATTCTAGTTACTTGTGTAAAGCAGCCCTTGCAGCAGCTCAGGCACTTGCAGGAAGTTAACCTACTGCACATCAAGTGCTAGTCATTAAGTAAAACCTTGGCATTGGTTAAAAATAGCAGCATCTGAAGGAAACAGATTTATTCTACAACAGAGCACATCTTACTCTATCAAGGCCTAATCAGGTCATATAAAGTAAATACTTTTGTTCAAGCCATGGGTTTGCTTCTTGTTGACCCAGGCTTCTTAGGATTAGCAGTAATGTCAAAACACACTGTAGGCTCCACCATGCCTCAGTGACAGGAGAAATTTCCCTTCATCTGACAGGGAACATATACTAGCAAGTGGTGCTTAGGTCACCAACATACTTATTCTGAGCAGCAAGTAGTATAAACCAGGGTTTTCAAACCAGCCATCTGATTTTAAGCATGCTACTCCCTAAGTAAGCATACAGCACCTAAAATTGATCATTCATAGGGAGACAAGCACATGTGTATTCAAGTGATTCTTGAAAGACAAGGCATGCTAGAATTCTGGTAATGTATCAGAAGAATGTAAGAAGACAAACTTTTCATGAGTTGAATACTTCTCTCCATATTTGAATTATCTTTTCTTAAGGGAACAAAAAAGCCAGTCAAATCCAGTCTTATTCCCAGAAAATACTGACATCCTAATATTTATTTCTATCCTATTCTTCTACATAGCATAAGTTGGGACAAATGAAAGTTTTTAAAGCAAGATTTAATATTTGACATAATAATAATTTGACAGCCATACACCTGCACACAAAATTAACAGCCAAAGTTATTCAGCTGTTAGCCACCAGTGGAAAGAAAGCAATCTACAGGCAGACAGATCCAGATGTGGATGACGTATCCCTGGAAGTGTTCAAGGCCAGGCTGACAGGGACTCTGAGCAACCTGGTCTAGTGCAATGTATCCCTGTCACTTCAGTAACTCTTTTCACTCATTTCCAACTAGGTGTGCAAACTTTATGCTCATCCAGGGATGGTTAAAATGTGTCACTGGGTGCTGGCCTACCAAATCAAAACTTTTGAGAGATGGGAAGTGACCTGGTAAACAGTAAATAGGATCTTCTTTCTCCCATATGAAGTTACGAAGAAACGTCATTAGAACATGCAGAAACCGTACTCCAGTCAATGACCTCACTTATTTCCTTGGCATCTAACAAAGTTACATCACAAGAATTATGTAGAAGCTTATCAGTTCAAATTTCTTTCTGTAAATGAACAGGTAGATTAGATAATAAAATGGTAGCAAAGAGGCATTGCCTTCTGCCATGTCTTTTTTGGAGCAACTGCTCAGGCCTTTTAAAAATTGTATTGTTCAGGCAGAAAAAAAATGTTAAGACATAATTTCAGAGCGGTGTTTGATATTTTCCCCTGTAGAAGTGACAACTCAGCTTAACACATACATAGGAAAATAGAGCATAAAGTTAAATTTTAAGCAAAATGTAGTGAGAATCTGAATCCTGAGCACTGTATTAAAGTCTTGTCACTGTTATAGGAGTAGCAATTCCAACAGACACTTGAAACTTGATTCAAAACATACACTCTCATTTGATTACCATTTTAAACATTATTAATAGCTCAGATACAGCCCTTAATGCAAACAAAATTGGACATATCTTACTCATTTCAAGACATTCTCTAAGTTTGAGCTCTTATCACTGCAACATGCTAACACACTCAGGTGTTTTTCATTTAGGCCTTACTAGTATTCAGCCCATTAAAAAGTATTTTCTAAAGAGGCACTGAAAAATACTGTTATACCTATCTTGCTCTGATCAGAGAGCCAATTAATGTAATTGGATCAATGATGCATTGTCACTTAGTGAAGTCTCATACCACCAAACAATGACTTCAATCTCAGAATCCAGCAGTGACAAGTAATTTAACTTGAAGAATTAAAGGCAGAGAACTGAGACTGCTGTCAACAGTCTCAAGCAAATAAGCATCTGTCATGGGATTTATGGACAGCTAAAAGCTACTGTCTTACCACCTTATAATGCAATGCCCCCCCAAAAATCTGCTGAAGTCTACATTGCCTAATGAGGCACTCCACAGCTGGAAAACTTGCACTGCTAGCTCATTCCAACAACCAAGATGTGCTGGTTTACACCACTGTTCTACCCATTGTCTACATGTCTGCTATCAGAATTGGAAAAGCTCACCAAGAGAAGTGAGATCTAACTTCTAGATCCTTACTCTACACATGCTGCTTGAACATAGGTGTTTTTTTGGCAATTATCACATTTCGAGTGCATATTTTGTTTCCCTTGTGTACTTCTAGTAGCAGACCACTATTTGCTACAATATGATGTGTCAAGTAAGCTTGCTGTATGCCCCACAGAGAAGATTAGGAAATAAATTGTGAATGGAGGGGCCAACTATGTGTCCCTCTTCAATCTCAATAGTATGAAACATTGAAAAAAGTGTTCCAAGTAATGACAGGAGTTTGCTAGAGTTGACCTACTGTAAGTTTCAAACTCTGCCACATTTGTTTACCTCAGTTTGTAGTCACATCTGCTCTTAAGCACAAAAGTCATGTTAATTCATTTGATACAGGACAACTAGATGCAGTCTGGCCATGCAGAAGAATGTAGTGTAAAGGGAGACTCCAGTTCCAAGTATATATATATATATATATATAAAATCTACAGTGGCAGTTTCTGACTATCATGAGTAAGGCAAGAAGCTGCCAGCTTTCCAATTCTACATTTTCTAAGTATCTCCCTTAAAGATTACAACCTTCCAAAACTCTCCTCCCTTCTAAAGGAGAAGAATAACCTTGTCTATCCTGAAGAAATAGAACACTCTTGAAAATTTAAGTATTTGGCTCTGTAATGAGCAAGAGAATCAATAAAACCACAACCCCCCAAAAACACCAGCCTTGCAATCAGCTGTCTATATTTTCTCACAAAGCTCTCCTACTCAGACTCTTTTGGTATTTGACTTCACTTTTAAAAAGCCACCACCTAAAAGTAACTCTGTTTCTAAAAAGCATAAGACAAAAGCTAAGCTAACATATTCAGAGTTTAGCAGATGGCTGGTTTAATTTCAACTTACTTTATGGCTGGGATCTCTTAGCAGACTACTATTTCTTTCCACAGATCATCTGAGGACAATTAGTATCCTCTTCATGCTTGTAACACAATATAAAGTCTCATGTGTCAGCTATTATACACTAAAAAAATAACAGAAGTTATTAGCCTAATCACTATATACCAGCATACACACTCTGACCCCAAGACCTAATTTAATAGGTCATCATGTGGCTAGGAATTGAAAACTACACTGTGCCAATTCTAACATGAACAAGTTCTGTCACTAGTGAGATCAGAAGCTCAGTTGTCTCAGCAGTCTTCTCCTGTGATAGTTATTGCCTCAGCCCTCAAGTTGCTTCTCAAATTCAGAAAGCCAAAATAATGAGTTCAAGCCACATTTCAAAATTGTATTCTCCCCACACTACAGGTTTAGAAACACCCTAAAGTAAATCAAGTGTTTGGTCTCTCTCAGTGCTGCATTTAGGGTTCAAATTTCAATGAACTACAGCATCCATCAAGTGGCACTTACCTCTACTTCCACAGACTGCATTGCTAAATCACATGGTGGTTTTAGAGCTTTTGGTCTTGTTGCATACCAATAGGTTGTGAGAGCTGCAAAAGCACCGAAGCCCATCAGCGTATTTGTCGGAAGGGTGCGCACATACTGCCTGACATCCCCAAGTTCTGGCATTCGCAGGTATCTAAACAACTCATGTGCTTGCATTGCAGTTCAGTGCGGTTGTTCCAATGCTGGAATCTGTTGGTACGAAAAAAAGTTGCACAAAAAAGTCTGAAATCTGCTTTTGATTCACTGCTGCTGTAGGGCAGCGATGTATGCTTTCTCCTACTGGCTTCCCACTATCAAAATAGCTTGGTCTGCCACTAGGCAGGCAATATCTTTAGATATCTGTGCTGCAATTAAGTAAGCAAGCAATTATTAGTTCATACTCTAGAAAAATAAGTGGGGCTGAGAAGAGGGAATTTCTTCAGGGTTTTAATATTGCTTTCAACAGAGACTGCACTCAAATTTAAAGGAAAACCTTTTGTTCAAGGAGAGAATTTCACAAATGTAAAACAGTTATTTGTAGAGTAGATGTACTGTAAGATTGTTTAAACAGTTAATCATCAAGCAGGGAAGTCTGGGACATGAAGGGCAGGGACATATGTTATCTTGCCTGCATGTAACAGACAGCATCCCAATCCTATAGGAGCATAGCAGGAGCACAATTTTTCCTTTGCTAAGTCCAGTAAAATAAACTCTTTTCTACTCTCCCTTCAGACATGCACAGAAAGGTCAGTACAGCAAACTGCTTTCAAAGCCAATATCTTCCCATAGCTCCTCCACAGTACTTAGCAAGTTTCCTATTTCTCCCAGCACCTAGTGCTGTAATTTATCTCTGGTCATGAGGCAGACTAAAGCAGTGGCAAATGAGGCCCACAGCAGCAGCACGCAGCAATATAATCAAGCACAGGAAGCACATTTGATTTGTCACGTTCGCACAGAAGAAGAGCTGGAAGAGGCTGCTCCCTGCCAGCACTCATTGACACGGATATTCCACAGCAAGAACCAGCTGCAGAAAAAAGAACGGGCTGTAGTCAGCTCAGCTGGTGCTCTCCTCTACGGCCAAGGTCTCCCGGGACGTCTGTCACATGCCAAGCCCCCGGTCGATGCCCACTAGGGGAGAGGTGAGCGGGAGCAGCCGGCCCGCGCGGGGCCAATGGCAGCCGGCAGCGCCCGGCTCACCCCACCGCGCTCAAGGGCGCCCGCGGGCCCCGACACCGGCACGGCCGCCCGACACCCAGCCACGGCTGGCAACGCTGTCCCGCTTGCTTGAAGAACAAAGAGATGTATTTACTTAGGTAATTTAGGTCCTAGCCATTTCCTATGGACAGTAGAATTAAACAAAGGTCCTAGAGAATGTCAAGAGAGGTAGCTAAACAGCTAAAACATACCGTGTAAGGAGCCACTGCTGCAGGATGGTGGCATATGAGACTCTGAAACCCAAACGGGCAGAATTACATTTATAAGTTTTAAGACCAACTATACCTGGTTAACGTTTCATATTTCTACAGGAAAATCTCTAGTTTACAGTCTGACCTTGAAATCCTTACTGCTGCAACCTGTTATTCAGCCAGACAACAGAAACATGGTCTAGTACACAAAAAGTCTAACAAGTATTTGGACAAGATTTGCTAAAGACAGCAAAATAGTAATAAAATTAGTTCAAAGGGCCCATGCTTTCACAATGTTAACAGGACAGGCTGAAGCAAGGTCATGGATGGGGACAGTGAGGATGGAGTCAAGTTCCATCTCTGGAACAGTCCTGGACCCACGGAGTAATCCCCAGGCAGCAGGCACTGCTCTCTCTCCCCCACACTTTTCTGCCATTGCCTTGTATCACAGGGCTGCATCACCTCGACAGGCAGTGCAGGGCCGCTACAGAAATGCCTTTTTGTTATTTGCACAGTGATATACAGCAGACTATAATCAAAATCCACAACACATCAGGCTGTAGTAATAGAAGGTAGAGATGAACTGAATATATAAACAAGCTCTTCAGCTTCCTTTTTTAAAAAAGGAATCGGTTATTGACTTAACAGTTCAGATCACCATGCAGTTTTTATGCACCTAATCTTGTTCATCAGCATTGCAGGTGTGAAAACTACTTAAGTTTTACTATACACAGTTGAACAGTAAGAATAAAAAAACCTCATACACCAACAAGGAAGTCTGGACTTTAATTTCACATTTATCATAGCCAGCATGTTATGAAACTAGACAAGGGGGTCTATGATTGTGTAACAGCTAAGAGCAAGCTTTGCTCTTTCCTCAAGCTCCACAATGAGCACCTTTGACTTAAAACTGCTTTCGTGTCTGCATTAGTCATGAAGTCCTGCACACACACTATGATTTAGGAATGCAATGTAATTTGAATTACTCAAAAGGCTGTGATGCCTTTAGAGGTAACAAGAACTGAAGTAAACATCATCATTTAATTCACACAACGGTCCCATTATAGTCAAGGATCGGCTATGATTTCAGCCTGGGTGAAGAGAAGAGATGCACACCTCTGCTTTTCATTTCCTTGACCAGTTGTTTCTAGGGAAGCCTGCAACATAAAACTTTCCTTGAGCAGTGATACCACAAGTTATCAGGTATACAATGATACATTTTGCTGCTTATGTTTATATTGAGATAATATCTTATTATACCTTCTGCCTCATCCACACAAAAGACAAGATGAGGACACAATTTTCTGCAAGACTAAGCAATTCCAAGCTTTAACACTATCTGTTAAGTCACATGAGCTCTTGTCTTCTGCATTTAGGGCAAAGCCAGGTGTAACCAAGACAATAAATTCACATTCTTAACATATGCATCCAAATATACCCCACCAAGAAAAGAGGCTTCAATGCCTTCCAGTCTTCAAGTCATCTCAGTATTTACCTGGCTCATGCTCCAACATCAGACATACTGGGTTTTTATCATGACCAAGGAGAACAGTTTAGAGCTTTCACACTGAGATACAAAGATCTTCACAGTGGAGGCTTGTATCTGGCTTTCAGTTGTTTTCCTCAATGAAGGGCCCAGCTAAGTATACTCACTCAAGACAAGTAAAAAAAGCCATGCTCTCTTCACAAATTCTAACCCTGTAATTCCTTCTTACCAAGCAGGATGTGGAACTCAAGGAACAGACTCAAACTAAGCCCCAGTGTGAGACACAGCTGAATACCAAAAGGCAGATGCCAAATGAAAAGTACCAGTCTGTAATACTCAGATTGCTACATGGAGGGGAAAGAGCAGAATTGACAGTTGAGGTCAAAAGCACTTTTTTCTCAGTGCAATCAGTAGACCTTGGTCTTTTTTCTAAAAGACCAGAGGGAAAGTAGCTTGGGTAATGAGGCAAAACTGCTTCAGAGACAACTATCTGTCTTGACCACCTCCAGAGAAACAGTTCCCCCAATGCAGCCCAAAAAGGCACCCCTCTGAACTCACCATATCAATTTGGCTAAGGAGCTCTGTAAGTTTCAGACAAAGCCAGCTCTCTCTGCTCACACACACACACACCCTGCAGCACCCAAGACTCATTCTTTACAGCACAGCCAGTATCTCAAGGCAACGACCCAAGCTGGCAGGGCTGTGCCGTTCTTTGCTGCTCCTACTCTCGGCATACAATGGTCTATTTAGAGTGGGCAGCAGCCTGCTCATTGTCTATCCATGGCCAGACATCGTTCGAGTGCAACGGAAGAGAACAGGAGAGCAGCCGTCAGCTTCTGTATCACAAAGAAAACAATCCCAAGAACCAAGGGCCTTTCTTTCTCTCTATTCTAATATTTAGATAAACAACACACTAGCACTGCCATAAAGGCAGGTCCATCACATGGTGTAAAAGAACAGGCTGTGTTATTTCTACAGCCTCTTGCAGGGAGGAGAAATATACAAGACAAGTCGCCTATCTCTTATTATGAGCAATATAGCACTAAGATGTTTTCATTATGATATGCTGAAACAGGGAACTAGCCACCCACATACTTTTGAGTTGTCCTGACAGCTACCTGCCACTGCAGTCTGTTTTTTCCTTACTCTTACAGGTTACACTGCACAGCTCCCATGGATCTCATTTTTTCCTTAAGCTTTCTCCACTCAGCCTTTGAAAAATCAAGTGCAGAATCATGTTCTAGCCCCTTTATTATGTATGAAAAACAGGTAAAACAAATAGCTTTAGCTATTAACCTGAGAAATCCTTTTGTCTGAATAGAATACATAATCCTAATCTCAGAGTGCATTTACAATCACCTTAAATTTGAGTCAGTCCAATCTGTCCTAGATAACATGCTCCCGCAACCCTTTCCACGCTGGCCAGGCAGTCACAAGGGAGGTGATCTGGCAAACACCATTTTCTATATTATTTGTGATGCTAATTCTCAACTAGATCAACTCTCATCTCCATGACCAGATAGCCATTAGCTCCCAGAAGGAAACAAAACAGCACAGCTGGGGAACAGGGTGGACGACTGTAATACTACACATTAAGCACAAAACTGTAAACACTGCATGCAAGTCCTCCCAGGATTTTCTGCCTGTCCTGCAGTCAGAGGGGAGTTGGACTGAGATCTTGCAAACACCTGTAACACAGCCAAACTAACCAGCAAGCAAACCACAACCACCTTCAAGATACAGCAAAGGAGCTTTGGTATTTGAGACCTGAAGGAGAAATCTCAGTATAACAAACAGGACAGCAAGTTGCCTACTGTGGTGCAGCCTGTCATGTCATATATGAGGAGTCATATATGACTCCTCAGCCAGAGAAGATTTGTCTGAACAAACCAAATACATTGAACTGTCTAATCCACCACTATGACCTCCTCCACCTCACCCTCTGGCCCCTCCCCAACTTAAAAAAAATCTTTCCCAGAAATCACGTAGTTCACCGAGCCAAGCATGAGAGCTATAAACTGCTTTTAAAGCAGTAACTGACATATTTACCATCCCGCAAGAGTAAAGAACTAGAGAACTGTTAATAAGGAACACATCCCAGGCAGGAGGAAGCACCAGGTCCTTAATATTCACACCTCACATCCAGCTCCTCTTCAGCTCCCTAAGTCAGGCTCTCAGCAACCATGGGGCATCACACTCTGGGGTGTATGTTGCCTCTACTGGTTCAGTTTCTGTTCCTGCATTTGGGACAAGGCAGAACTGGAGGGAAACAACCTACAAGCTGGATTCAGACCCATAAGTTAGGCCACAGTGACTTACTTCATAAACTGCAATCAAAGCTAAGGCTTCTGCTGCAACCTTTAAGGAGCACTAAATCTGAGATCTGGTGTGTCAAGGTTCTCTTCACATCAATAAGTCATAGGCCTGTCCTCAGACATTTGGCCTCAGTCCCCTTGCAACCAAGTGGAAATCCACCTGGATTCCTGCCTCTCAATTAGGTCCAGTAAGTAATTTGAGTGCACACTGGTGAGGTTACTGGAGTTTATTCAAGTTCAGGAGTTGAAACACGTGACAAGAATCTGCTCAATGCCTTTTGTGCAATATATGTCCTCCAACAACATTGGGTAACCCTGTGTACAAGGGAAAACCAACACTTACCACTAAAACCTTTCAGAGAATGATCAATTTAAGTTACCTTTAATCCATGCCTGTACATACACAACATGGCACTAAGCAGTCTTACTGGTTTCTCAGCTCTGAAAACCAGATAAGATGCCTGCAAATATTTATTTTTCAGCCTACACTGCTATCCATTAGGATTGCATCCCTGCAACTCTGATTTGCAAATACATCATGGCACTACTCTGTCAATCTAGTGTCATTCCAAACATCATTTAGATGAAAACCACCCTACAGAACCAAACAGCTTTCTTGTGGTACGATCTACTCAAGCTTGAGTAGATCATACCAATTTCTTCATTCTACTCCTCCCAGGAAAATGCTACTATTCAGAAAGCCCAGTATGCAATATCAAGCTAACACATGGATTAAGTGCTCACTTGAGAATATGTGAGAAGGAGTTTCTCACTCATACTTCTGATACCTGAACTCTCGCAGAAGGCAACCTGGGTCAGGCACACTAAGCCCCATTGCATTGCACTAGATAGTGTTTACATCCAGCGGGTTGTTACAGAAAAACATAACCCTTAACACTCTCAGACTGGAAGGTCAGTAAGTACTTATGAGAAGCGACTGATTCACTGAGTGACCTCCCAACAGCAGCAGCCCAGCATCTACTCTGAGTCAGTGACAGTAAGCATTTTCTTCTTGCTTTCCTAGGAAACTAATTCAGCCTTACCAGGCTATTATTGCAGTCTAACTGCAGAAGCCGAATTTCCAAAACATGGCAGATGCATATCAAACTAAAAAGCTTAAGAGTTCTGGATCCAAGAACAGTAATTCATGAAAAAAAAAGGAGAAATCCTCTTCTGGAAATAGGACATCATGCACTTCTGCTATAGCACTTAAATGGTTCAACTACAAAAGCAAAATCCATTTTTCCTCTACATCTCTATAAAATCATGCAAGCTGTTTTCAATCGGTTTTGAGCAAACTACCAGTACTACTAAGATTCAAAACCTAACCAAAAATGAAGTATTTTACCATCATAGAATGGTTTGGGTTGAAAAAGACCTTAGAGATTACCTAGCTCCAAACTCCCTGCAAGGGGTAGGGACTCATATTTTACCCAGTGTAAATGAGTAACTCTCAACATGGAAGGCAGCAAGAGAGCAGAAGCCTTATGCTATCAAGTGTCCTTGTTTCAGGAGTCAGGTGGGATCTGCGGAAATGCAAGCCCCACATCCGCAGACAGGGTTCAGCCCACAGCCTGTAAAGGTCAACGCTGTACAGCGGAGCTTCCCTGAGCCACACAGCATTATAAACTCCCCCACAAAACCACTCACCAATGAATAAAACATCACCCCTCTCACTTGTGAGGATTTCTAGGGAGTTACCACTGGTTATATTTACCATAGTGAAATATTTAACATATTTGAACTTTTAATTTAGCATGGCAGGGAAGGAGGATATGGCAGGCAGTCTGTTCATAAGAGTGTCAGAAGCCCAATTTATCAAGCAATGTATCCCTTGGGCCAGAACATCTCTCTTGTCTCTGCTGCACATTCAAAAATTTCACGCCATTAGTTTTCTTCAGTCTACCCAACTCCATCAACCACAATATCAAGTAAAACAAAACACAAAAATCTATTATTACCTTCTGTTGTTCACATTAGTGTTGTTTTCTTGGAGGGATAAGAAAGAGAAACCTTTTACTCTGCCCCACTGGAGAGCAACACACACAAAACATGGAAGGTACAACCCACCTCTGCCTCCTCCCAAAAATCCCATGAAGTATTCCTTTCTAGTGAAGCAATGAGATAGGAGAACCAGATACTACTTTGCTCAAGAAACAGACAAATCACTTACCCACAAAAGTATTTCAAAGTTGTCTAACCTTCAACTGTAAATTGCTGGTTTTGTTTTTCTACCAATACCAACCTTGTACTTGTCCTTTGAACAAAAGGCTACTTGGGATTTCCTTCTCAAAAACTGAAGACTTACTTCCAACCTCATATTGGCCAAGTTGTAGTTGTAAAACAACATCTACCAAATTTAGAAGCTACCTTTGCAAATTCATTGTAATCGTGCAGTCCTCAGACTAGGCTAAGGCTGTTTGCTCAAGACCTTGAATTGATAACACTACACACAACAGCTACTTATAACGACAAGCTTCAGATCTTTCCCATCAGCCATCTTTTGAACATCTCCCCATCCCAATACAAGCAAGCTACATATCCTTAAACTTTAAAAAGGCAGTAACAGCAAGAGTTCATGAGGAACTCTATGTGCAAGTTTTTGCATTGTTAATACTGCTATTGTTGCAAGAGGAAGAGAAAGGTATTTTTCAGTAAACTCAATGCCCTCTTATATTCAATTTCTTGATGCAAGAAATCTGATCCAAATCCTGTGGCTGAGAAATCTCAGCTTGTGAGCTTGAGAGCACGTTCCAAATCAAAAAGGCACTAATAAACTTTCCTGACCGGGCTCAGGAGAGTGCATGATTCCCTGTAAAACAATGTGGATGCATTCCGAAAAAGGAAATCTATTAACACCACATGGACCAGGTTTGTTCTTTCCTATCACAGAATCTGACCATCGTATCTCAGACGCTAACCCAAGTGAGGCATATGTTTAGATCACATAGTCCAAGAGGGTGTCCGTAATACTCCAGACAGCTCACAGACATGCCCTTTAGAAATTTAGAAGGCTTCAAGTGTTGCAATTCCTGTTCAACAGGAACAAGAAATGTATGCATCCTGGAACAAAAGCGTCGTGTAACCAGGCTAAATCTCTGTGCTGTAGCACTGCAAGTCCTACCTAGCAGCAGAGGAGGCCTGCAAAGTCAAAGCCACTCAACCTTCCATTTTAGGCCAGTTTGGCTTACGCTGCCTTTCCATACGCACTCTAAACTGCTTTAAAAGAAGAAGAAAAAAAAAGCTGCATCCATGAGCGAAAGAACAACCTATTTGAAAGCAAAGTCCGGCGGCTAAACGAACGTGAGGCCCCGGGATCAGCAGGCAGCACCGCGCTGCCCAGCCCGCTACCTTCTGCTCGGCCCGACCGAGCTGCTCACCCCGCGCCAGGCCGAGCCGAGCCGGGCCGGAGGGCAGCGCCGGCGCCGAACAATGCCCGGCCAGCCAGAGCTGCCGCAGCGCCGGGGGGAGGCCGGAGACAGACACCTACGCTTTTCTGAAGGCTTCTGTGCGAGGGGAAGCCGAGCCGGCTCCGGGAGACGCTGATCCCACCGCGGGCCGGGAAGGAAAGCCCCGCAAGGACAGCCTACAGCGATCGGCGGCAGGACGGGACAGGACCGCCCGGCCCCGCGGTGACAGCGGCCGCGCAGACCACCCCAGCCCCACGGCGGCCGCTCCGGCAGGCCCAGCCGCCTCCCTCGGCGGCGCGTCCCTGACGGCCCCCGGCCCCCACGGCAGAAGTGCCCCCGAACCCCGCTCACCTCCCGGCAGCAGCAGCGACCGCGGCTGTGCGCGCCTCCTCGGCGCCGCCCTATTTAAGCCGAGCACGGCGGGAGCGCCGTGTGCGTTCCGAGCCCGCCTCCTCCTCCGCGTCCGCCCGTCCGCGCCGCCCGGCGGCCGCTGGGACTCGGCCCTCTCCGCGTCTGCCTCCCGTCCCTCCCCCTTCCCTTGCCCGTGTCCCTGCCCCTGCCCACGCTAACTCACACAAACCTCCGGGAGGGCGGTGGAAATTTTGTACTGTGCGGGCACAAACGACAGAGATGCACAGGGAGCACTGGCACTACTGCCACTTAACACCTTACAGGTCTGAGGTGACAGCTTGCAAAGGAAGGGCTTTCTTACGGCTTCCGAAAGGACGTCTGCATCCGGTACAAATATGCTAAAAGGACATATGTTGCAGTATGAAGGTGTTGGAAGAGGACAACGACCTTTGCAATTTGTTGCTTACCTCTGCCAAACTTTTTTTTGTGAGGTGCTGTGAATTTGAGGGGCATGTTGAGGTGGCTGGGGATTTATCAGGACCCCGATAGTTATCACAGAATCATAGAATGGTTTGGGTCAGAAGGAACCTCAACGATCGTCTAGTTCCAGTGCTCCTGCCATAGGCAGGGACACCTTTCATTACACCAGGTTGCTCAAAGCCTCATCCAACCTGGCCTTGAACATTTCCAGGGACATGGAATCCACAGCTTCACCAGGCAACCTTTTCTGGTGTCTCACAACTCTCACAGCAAAGAATTTCTGGTTCAGATCTAATCTAAACCCACCCTCTTTCATTTTAAAAGCCATAATCTCTTCTCCTATCACTAAATGTCCTTGTAAAAAGTCCCTCTCCAGCTGTCCTGCAGACCCCACACCCTCCCTTCAGATACTGGAAGGCTGTTGTACTGTTTCTCAAGAGCCTTCTCCAGGCTAAGCAACCCCAGCTCCTTCAGTCTGTCTTCACAGGAGAGGTGCTCCTGATCATCTTCATGGCCCTCCTCTGGACGTGCTTGAGGACATCCATGTCCATCTTGTGCTTGAGACCCCAGAGCTGGATGTAGTATTCCAGATGGTGTCTCATGAGAGCAGTGCAGGAGCAGAATCCTGTCCCACGCCCTGCTGGCCACGCTCCTTTTGATGCAGCCCAGGACACCTTTGGCTTTCTAGGCTGCAAGTGCACATTTGCCAGCTCATGTCCAGCTTCTCATCCATCAACACCCCCAAGTCCTTCCCCCCAGGGCTACACCTCAATCTGTTCTATGCCCAGCCTGTATTCATGCTTGGGATTGCCCCAACCCAGGTGTAGGACCTTGCACTCTGCCCTGCTGAGCTTTATGAGGTTCATGGCTCCACCTCTTAAGTCTCTCCAGGCTCCTCTGGATGGCAGTTAAGTTACCTCAACTGTTTTTGGTTTGGCTGTGTGCTGCATCAGTCCATTAGACATGTAAATCATCAACTTACATGTCAAAGTCCCACTATGTTGCACATTCTCCAGTGCCATAATTTCCCTATGTTTTCTGGGTATTATTTACTTTAAGTGTGTGCAAGGGTGTTAAGGCTGTACACTTTCATATATATATATATATATATATATATAGTAATCTATAAATTACTGGAGGTACTTTGATTTTACATAAAGGCAACTACTGTCTCCTAATACTTCAGTTTATACCAGAGTATACCAGGCAAGGGACTTCCTGCAGAACAGTGTTTTGAGAAAGGAAGGAGCCTATATTCACTTTTTAGCACAAAGGACGAGGGCAATTGTGACGCTGCAATAGTCCCCACATAACTGCACTTGGTTCACACTATGGAGTGGCTCAGAAATGCAAAATTAATTCCTTTCTCAGGAAAGGAAGTGGAAGCACATAATCCAGGAGTGCATCTCACTGGCTGCTGCTGCTAATGCACACAGAGCCTCTAGCACCACACTAAAGCTACTTGAGTAAAGCCCCAGAGCACAAGCAGCATGCACATCAGCTGCTCTGCCATGGGTAGGCTGTCCTGCTTCCCTCCTATTGCACCCACTTCGTGCTCATATAGACACAGCCAGACTCTGCCAAATGATTTTTGCATTTTGGCCAGGATTTTGGATGAAAGAAACAGGTGAGGTAGAATTGCATACAGTAGCTCAGGCACTGGTGATTTCATACTTTGTCCTGAATGTATTTATGTTCCATCTGCCAACCACCAAAGCTTATTATTATTTTATCTACTGTGCTAATTAATCCTTTATTAGCACATGTTTCTCCACTTCTGGGTTTCTAAAGGCCATAAACCACATTTTAGTGCTTTCTCCAAGAAAGTGAGCTGGTTTTAGTGAACTGGTTTTCTCTTGTCTTTCACTTGAAAGAGAGACTCTAAAAATCTCTCTCTCTGTGTCTCATAGCTTTTCATGAATTCTGTCAGCAACTTGAAATTGCAAAAGTCCCAGCAACACAATATTTAAATAGGTATCTCAGTAGTGCCAGGTATCACTCCTCTGATGCCCCTTGACACTCACCACATTATACATCCAGGGACTACATTACTTTCTAAAATCACCTTTTTGCCAACTGATCAGAAAATAGGGACCCAGTCTCAACCAAACTGTGTAGGGAAACATACACAGGTGACACAGAAGTAGGAGCATAGACAAAATCTACAGTAAAAATATTGGACTGTCTTACACAGGGGAACAAAGGAACCTGGTGTTCCTTTGGATCAGGATGGATCTAGGACCCTTTACCAACTACATACACATTTTGACTATATTTGAGGTTTCACCAACTCTTTTTATTGGTGTACAGGGCGTAAAGGCTCTAAACCTGTTTCGTTAAGGAAATCTGCTCTTTAAGTACATCAGATAAACCAAATAAGTAAATAAAGACATCCAAAAGGAGATTCTGGTTTTCTTGTTTAAAGGGAGTTGCCTGTATTCCAGTCTGTGTCCACAGCTTCTTTTCTTTTCATCAAGAAGGGTCTGCCTCCATCTTTCTCGGTAAAATAGGTATTTACACACCAACAAGATCCTCCCCTAGCCCCAAGTTTTCCCTTCTTGAGGCTTAGCCTCACCTTGTATGACAAAAACTCCAGTCCCTTTACTATATTTATGGCCCTTCACTGGACTCTTTCCAGTGTGTCCATGTTTCTTTTGTATGGAGGAGACCAGAGCAGACACAGTGCTCCAGCTGTGGCCTCCCCAGTGCTGAGTAGAGGGGGATGATCATCTCTGCTTGACTGCATGTGGGGATGGACCACTCTTGAGCTTGGAGAAGGTGACCCTTAAAAATTCAATCTGTTTTCTTGGACCCCTCCTCTCTCCAGGACCATGATGTTAACAGGGCAATTGTCCCATAAAGAGATTACCCAAAGTGAAGGATTTCCATTTCAGCATATGAACATTATAGAATTTTCAGCTTGGTATTTTCTTTTCCCTGTAATGTTGATATCAGAGTACTGTTCTTATATATATGTGCTGGTTGTCATTGCTGTTTTCTTTTTATTTAATTGTGCTCTTTTTATTTTTATTTACAGGGTATGCACATCACTCTACTGAATTTGGTAATCTTAAGTGTATAATCTCAAAACCATCCCAAGTGTATCATTTTTACACAAAGCAGACTGTTTAGCCTTCTACCATACTGTATCTGCATCTGCTAGCACTTGTGTGCAATCTCAAGAGAAGAAAAACAAAGAAATGTTATGTAAATAAGCACTTCAAAATGTCTAACATATATAGCAATTAAAACCCATGAGCTACTGGGTCCATGGAGCAGGAATAGTTACTTATGTCTTGACAACCCTCTTCCTAGTGAGAAATGGAATAATGTTCATTTTGCATTTGTAAATTTCATACATTTCAGAAATGGAATGTCAGTACTGACAGGAAATGCCAGGGAGCAGGTGGCCTCCCCAGGATCCCTCCAGAGTCAGGAACCAGCAGGATTTGAGGACAACTCCAGCAGAAGCAATGCTTTTCCCCGGGAGCTCTGCTGTCCCCGAGGGCACCTAGACAGGTGACACCAAGCAGTTTAACCAACAACCTTGGGCACTTTGAGGTGACAAGTCAGGTCTGGAGTCGATGTTGGAATCTGATGTTGGAATGTTTCTCTGTGCCTTGGATTCCAACACATGTGGAGGCCCAGTGGGGAACAGCAGGAGCCAGCACTAGGACCAAGGACAAGGCTAGGACAGATGTCACCTCCCTTGACTTGCTGGCTACTCTTCTTTTGATTAAGCCCAGGATGTGCTCAGCCTTTCTGGGCTGCAAGTGCACATATTCCTGCCACGTATCAAAAGACAAGGTGACATGGGGACCTAAGTTTGAGGTTATATGACAGTTACATAATAGCTGGATTTAACTTCAGAGGTAATTTCCAAACTAAATGATTCCATGATTCTATGACAACTAGAGCTGGGATTAAAAGGTAGTGTGTGAAGAAGATACTAGAATAAGATACTATAGGCTTGCAACAGATGGACTGGTTTGTTGAGGACAACTGAATTTGGTTATCTCTATGCCTTTTTTTCCCCCCTGATCTATGGCATCATCATACAAGTGCATTTTCATCTAAGAAACAACAGATCATATTGGGCACTGCAGAAAACGTGCCAAAGGTAAGAGAGGCCCAGAAGTAAGAAACTCTGTCCTAGGTCAGAGATGAAAAACATATGTAGGGGAATTCCTGCATAGTACTGTCACATGGATGAAAACAAACTCAGACAAACTGAGTTAATGAATGAGCTGTACTGGCAGGGCTCTAGATAAAGGTCTGTGCAGAGCTAGCCTAAAGCTTGCTTCAGTCACACTCAGTAGGTTGCCTTAAATAGTTCTTCAGCTTAGAAAGTTGAGTGTATTGAGTTCCATGAAATACAGGTCTTCTGAACATTGAGATATCTAACCAGGAAAATGAAATGTTTACAAAATCCTCTGTATAAAGGCACAGATAAAAAAAATTGTGACATTTCTATGGTGCACCAGAAAGGAGACCTGATATATATATACACACACATACATACATACAGAAAGATATCTAGAGAGATTTTTCAGGAAAAAGAAAAAAAATAGAAAGCAAATTTAAATAGCAATTCCACGTTTTTAAGCATGTAATGACTTTGTTGGGTTTTAAAGATTTTGCGTTTTTTTTTTTTAATACAGAAAGAATTTTTCAGCTATGTTTACTACTCCTTCCACTTTCTATTACTGTCTTTGTTTATCAAATATTTCTCCTTCTCTTGCTCCCTACCCCCTATAAGATAAATGTGTATCTTATGGTTTGGGGTCGTCTGACGAACTTCTGAATGAACTGGAAAACGTCTCTGTTTAGTTCACACTCAGCACACAGGAACTGCCCTTTGCACAGCATAAAGGTGTCAGTTTGAATCCCAGAAGACATGAATAAGACAGAGGAGTTCTATGGAAACAGTATTCTGTCCAGTAAAAACAAGACAATCTGGTCATAACTGATTCAGCTTGCTTATGTCAGGCTACCAAAAATGTTATTTCCTCAAATGACAAGGTGCCCATGTAATGAAACAGGACTGGAAAAGTCAGCCTAAAAAAGCAACAGTCTAAATTGTGCCAGTTCATTTACCAGCAGTCCTTCTTCTTTCTCTGAACTTTGGTCCACAGGCTACATTTACACCCCTTTCCTCCTCTAAGCTGTACATGGGTGCAAGTTTACTAGCAAGTTTACTACTTCCTTCATCAAAATGATCAACATAAAGCTTTTCAAATTTGAAAGTTATTTAAGTGAAATGACAAACATAACAAGAATGTTCTGCTGGTTGTTTATGCCAACACAATATGAACGAGCCAATTTGTTCACTTTTTCTGTTGTAAAAATTTTCCCCAATCACTATTCCTCTCTATATCAATCTTTTTGAGGGTCAAAGGCATCCTACAAAAGAGATAAAGTTTATGTTCTTTACTTCTAACAACTGCTTGAGAACAGACACTGAAATGTATAAAGCTATATTGCTGAAATAGATGAACCAACAATAATGTTCCATCTGCTTAACTGAATATCAAGTAAAATATTACACAGAAATAATCAGAGCAAGAAAGCTCAGAAGTTAAATATTTATTATGTTTAGACTCCAACTAAGAAACAAAGTGTATGAAAAAATAAAATACCATCTATTCTGCTGAAACATATCCCAATCACAGTCTTTTCTGGCTGACAAAAGTGTAAGTTGTTCTATTCAGTAGAATTTACAGTTCACTGGCACATGTTTAACACAAAACCAAACAGGAGAACCCCAGATAAGCCAGACTACAGTCTATTGAATATCCCTCACCAGTAATGACCTCTAAATACACAACACGTTCTCACATTCTTCACATACCCACACCTCCTTGCAACTATTTCTAATGAGAATTGATGTACAAGCCAAGTTCAGCTCCAGGAGCAGGCCAGAAGTCATGGCAAGGAACATCTCCTTTTCAAGGATATATCAGTCTGAGTGTGCCCACCTCCCCAAAGCTGTCAGCTAAAAAGCATGCTCCACCATTGCAAGGATTCGTTTGGCCTCCTCCAACTCAATGTTAATGCCTACAGGAGTCAGAAAGGGAAAACGTAAAGAATTAATGAGCACCAAGCTTTCTCCCAAAGCCAAAGAGCTTGTACATAGTGATTTTGAGGCTCTGATTTTAAATTAGTGCTTAGCATTCAAAAAAGTCTCTAATTTCTTTCAAAACACATAACATTTATGTCACAACACTTGAACCATGTGTATAAACAGAGCTCTGCTTTTGAAAGGTTGGCCCTACATCTCATCTGCTCCAGGCCATCAAATGCCAAACAAATCAACCTTGCAGATGCCAGTCCACAACAATGGACAAGCAGGCATTGGAAGTTATCAGCTGCCTGCCTTAAACAAATGGACAGGATCCTCAGGAGCCACCCCCGTAAGCACGAACAGATGCCGAAGCACAGGCTTCTGGAAAAAACTTACAGTTCCCATGTGTGGCAAGCCCCATTCCAGTGCTTAGCTTCTGTGGGAACAAGGGACTAAGTGCAGGGAGCTCAGGTTGGCAGTTGGAGTAGCTCAGGTATTAGTTAATGCTCCTTCTTACCTACAAAACTGAGGTTGCACGCTCCTTCCTGCTTCAGTGCAAAGCAGTGTTTAGACAGGGAGAGAGATAGAGCCAGCTCACAAGTTAATGTTGTGGTGAAGAAGAGTCCTGGGAATAGTTTCAATAAAAGGCTTGAAGGATATGGATAAGATCACCATACAGCCCATGAAAGTATTCCACAGCAAAGTACATCAGTAAACTACATCTTCATTTGGGATGAAAGCCAATCCAGGGATTAACTGAACAACCTGTCAAGGCCCTTCATCATCAATCACCTGCATTGTCTCTGGAAATGTGTGGAAACAATTCCACCCTCCTTCCTCCATTGCAATGGGGTGATTCACAAGAGTTGCTGCATGGAAAAAAAAAAGTCTGGCTTGTGAATAGCAAACATACCTACACAAACTTGTGTTTACGGGAAATAGACATGAAAAACAGGTTAAATATGCCTCTCCTTGGTAAAACATTGATTATAAGAGGAAAATAAGCATTTTTTTGCCATATCTATGTTACAAGGAGCCACCGTTAATCAAATTATCTGTAGCACATGTATCCAGTTGTCTACACAAAATAGGTACCAGGTACTGGCACTGTTTCCCTGCAGGTGAGTGCTGGCTAGCATGAACTCTGCCATCATGCATGGACCCAAGAAACTTTTAGAGCTGGGACACCAAGTAGTTCTTGGAAATGAAACTTCCCTATCCCATTCCTGAACAGCATAAGCTGTTCAGGCCATCACTTCTGCTTCCCCAGCACATCCCACTTACAACACCTACCACTCCAATTACCTATTGGAGAGATCTCACTTTATCATACCCCTGATCTTTCCTTGTTCCAGCCATGGCCTGCCATCCATGCTACCCTCCACTGCCTCATGTAACATCACAGCCCAGCTGGGGCAGAGTTCGTTCTCTATTTTGTTTTCTTATATTTTAAGATGCAAAACTCCTAGAGTGATGAGAAGGCATTTATTTATCTTTGGAAATATATCTTTTATTATGCATCCTGGTAATGAAATTCCCATTTCTTTATATAGAGATGGGCTTGTAGGAATATTTGCTACTACTGCTTGTAACAAACCACCTAATGGTATTAAAAACTATTATTTGAAGTGCTTTATTTTTATGTAACATTCATGGACACCTACATATTGAAATTTTAGAAAACAGATTTTTCAAAATCTCTATCTAGAAATATCTAGCAGCAACAAAAATTTACTAGACAAAAAATCCCCCAACTTTATCTGCCTCAAAAATTAATATATCAAGTTTCTTCCTTATATTTTCTTCTATGAAACAGTGACAGATCCTACTGCAAGGTTGTTTATCTCTGTGTGATAATGTAAATTTTATCTGACTAGGTCTCATATGTATTTCTGAGCCTTGAATCACTACCAGCCTGAATGCTGATATACAGACAGAAAACGCAGCACTTGGGTCACTCTTTAGATAAAGGCTCTTTTTCTCCACAGGGCAAAGACAGCATATATATATGCAGGAGAGCTGTAAACAGAGTTAGAAGCTAAGAAATTAATAGGTGAATATGACAGATGAAGAGAGCAAAGATTTTAAGTTCAGACTTAAAGTTTAATTTTAAATAAAATTTATTTAAGTTGATCTAGCCAAACTTTAGATTAGCTAAACTAAAGGCAATTATTTAACTTCAAGTTATATAAACACTTTACTTGATTATAGTTCCTATTTGATCATCCATTCATTGTTTGTTTTTTGAAGTTAATTAACATTACAAAGATGCTTAAAGAGAAATCATACACTCCATCATTTTGAAAGAGCAGTTTCAACCCGGGCTCCCTGCAGCAGCAGCCAGCAGTGCCTGGTGTATGTGGCCATGGTAATGGCAGTACCAGGTGCAGGTGCTGGCATTGCCAGCAGGCAGGAGCAGTGCTGGCAGCATGTGAGGCCTGGGGCTCTTGTCCCACTCACAAGCATTTCACGTGCTCCAAACCAGACTGTTCTGCCAAGCTGCTTCACTGCCCTCCTGAGCTCTTCTTGCTTATCCCCAGGGAGGTCAGTGCTTGCTTTTGCTGGCTGGCACAGGCTACTTTTGTATAAAAAGGGCAACAGGTGGCAAGGCTCACCCCAAGGTCATGGAGAAGCCTGTGCCTTCCAGCTGCCCAGGAAGGAAAACTGCCTTCACATTCTCAGTTCACCTGCATGGCAGCAGGTACTGCTGTAGTTACACATGCAGTTTCCATTACATAAGCATTTACTGACAGAACTTTAAAAACCCCACACATTTA
>VXAX01001525.1:551712-584853 GCA_013399835.1 Leptocoma aspasia | reverse complement strand
TTTTTTTTTTTTTTTTTTTACTTTTAATTTCCTGGTGTGACTATAAAGAATAATAATCCAGGGATATTAGCTTCAAGCACTGAGTACATTAAAAAAAAAAAAGCAACAAAACCCAAAGTGAGATTAAAACACACTCCTAGATGAAATTACTAAGGGTTGAAACATATGATTTGGCACAAATTATTGAAGATTGCAACAGATATCAGTTTGACTTGACAGAGTTAATGGCAAGCTGAAAATTATTTCATAAGCCCTATACAAGGAAGCCTTTGCTTACTTGTTTTTGTTCTTAGGTTGTTAACTGCATGCCTACAAGGTTAAATACAGCCCAGGGTGTCCTAGAGTGAAACCACAAACTCCAGAATTCCTTAGCAAATCTCAAATGTGGTAAAAAGTTCCATATCCCATTATTCCCCTTCAGGTTTTGACATTAAAAGAATTGCAAATGTGCAGCTTGTGTAGGCTCTTTCCCATTCCAAGAGGGCAAATGCAAACTTCCCTCTTCTCTCTTTGGCTAGCACACCTGAACTGGCAAGATAAAGCAGAGGTAACTTTTCAATAACAATTTAGAGATTAGCTGGTAACAAATTAGAGAAATTAGAAATTTAAAATTAACTGTTAACAAAAAAACAAAACAAAACAAATATTTCCAATAGCTAATAACCTTTCCAGAAAGTGGGATAACATTTTCACCTCCATGGCAAGTGCTTTATTGTCCATAATGGCACTGCTCTTCTTGCAGCTCGCCTCCTCGGACAAGGCTGCAGGGTGCATGATCTCCATGTTCTGTACCCCCTTCGGAAAGAAAGCAAAGAAAACATTACACCAGGTGAGTCCAGTAGCATGTCCTTCTTAGTAAGCACAGACTAATCTTGGATTGTTGATGGCAAGTGATGAAGCTGAAAGTAGCTTTTAGCTTTGCAAAAATACAGGTTCATTCAGTTTCCTTCAATACACTCAATATTCTCTTTTTGCCTTCAAACACTTGTTGAATGCAACTTCCACTCAACTGTTATCTACCTCACTAAGCACAGAAAAAACTTTCAAAGCTCACACTATAAACCCTAGAACAGCCACAGTCCCAAACTATGCTGAGTTACCAGAGATCATCCTTTCACAGGGATGAAAGGACCTTCATCATATTCCCAGAAAGCAGTGGAGGGCATGGCTTTGCCCCATGCAGCAGGAGTTATCCCTCCCATGAGAAGGTGGTTTGAGCTTGCCTGGAATGCCATGATGGTATGTCGGTGTCCAGCTGAGTGGTGCAATCCTTCAGAAGGCAGACTGAAAGCTATATAATTCTAAACTTCAGGAAAAGCTGAAGCACATCAACAGATGTTTCCTGACATATGTTATCACCTAGTGTAGCACAGGACGGCAAACCACAGGGACATTTCTGACAGGATAATTCAATAAGAATTGTGAAATAGAAATACAAAAGGAGAAGGAGGAATGCAGAGATCATCTTCAACCTTTATTCAACCAGTCCAAATAGGCCATATTCAGTAATGTCCTCTTCCTTATCACTATATTAATTAATAAGGCAGCACTGAATTTTTTTAAGTCCTTTAGCATGATTATACTCACACATGAGCACTGTGGACAGCTAATAACCTTATTTAACCTCTTCTGGAGTTGATGAAAATCTTTCCCCTAGCTTCAGCAGAATCTAGATTAGGATATTAATTATACACAGTGTACTACCTAGAAGATCTATTTCTGCTCTAGTGAGCTTTTATCTATAGTAAAATGGCACTGGTTTTCCACAGTTTTATTTACCCTTGGTACAGTCAGATTTTAAATGCACATATAATTTAAGAATTTGTATGTCTTACAGTGCAAGTTCTCCAGCAAGTAGAAAATTCCCTTGAGCATCCACAAAGGATTCCCAAAGAGCACTACAGTCCCAATGCAAATGGCTTTGACCAAAGTGTCTCTGAAAATTTTAAAACTTTGAGTATCTAAACTCTAGATGGTATCAAAAGTATTTCTGAAGAAAGAACCTTTACTGAGCTTTTCCACTGCTAGGGCATGTGGCAGTTGACAGAGCAGCAGCAGCCTCCCTTTCTGCAGGACATGAAAATATGGATGGGTCTCCTCATTAAACTGCAGTTGTGTAGATGCACAACCACAGATTCTGGTTTGAAAAATAGCAGAATTTGCAGAAGCAGAACTCAATCTTTTTTTGGAGGCAATGTCTTTTTTTTTTAGTCTTTTGAGAGAACAACTGTAAAAGTAATTTGTTCATTACCCTTCAGAAATAAAAACATGAAACAAATTCAAAGTGGAAGGTCAAAAATACTGTTTTCATTAATAAGAAGCTATAGTGTCTTTCAGATAATACTCCAGTTTAAAGATTTATGTCATTATTTTTGTGCATTAAAATTCTTGCAAATAACTCCCAGTCTAACAGAAACAAATTACCATTGATGCTGAGGGAATCTCTCAGCCCTACTTCCACTGAAATCTAGGATAAGATTCCCCTGGCTTTTCACATGGTGTGGTCTGGTAAAAAGAAGGTCATCACCAATTTGCATAATGTTTCCTCTTTAAATCAACAACTCCAAATTCATACCTAAATCCCTAATAAAAGAAATGTAAAAAGAGTTTGTTCTTCCTCAGACATTCTTGCTCAGCTCAGTGTACACTTGCTTATTCAGTAACCTTCAGGCATAAAAGTGTTTCACGTTCTCAGTTAGGGAAAGTGTTAGGGTTCTTTTAGAAAACTTGTATTAGAACCTGGGGTTTTTTGCTTGCTAAGCAGGAAGAGGATCAGGAGTGAGAATATGTGATCAGTGGGAAAAACCAAAGGGACTTCACCTCTGATAAATTCCCCTTTCTTTCCCAGGAGCCACATTTCTGTCCTGCTTCCTTCCATGAAGAAAAATTGATTATTTTCCAAAGCAAGTAAAAAAAAAAGGATTTTATTTCAGTCCTTTAGGTCATAGAAAAGCAGTTGCCAGGGGACATTAGTCAGGATTAGTTCTTCTCTTTCCTGTTTGCAAGTATCACAAAAAGTCCAGAACTCATACACTTTGTTTCAGCGTATGGTTCAGGATGGTTATGAAACATTCATTTTCGACAGGATGTGATCTTGTAGACTTTCAGTTTCCTTTATCTGTTTTATTCATACACAGTTTGTGTGCATACAGTTGAAGCAGACTTATTCAGAAAACTACATGTATACAGTGATATTAGACTTGCTACAAATTTCACAAGCTACAAGAATACTTGCATTAAGTGGAAAGCAAAAGACTTGTTCAGCCAATATCTACATTTGTCAAGGGACCAACAAAGTGGAGAATATTCTTATTTATATGTACAGCATCTGAAAATACCTAGTGTGAGTGAAACTCAAAAAGATTATGGAGAGATGACTAATCAAAAGATCTTGGCCCAATGGAGAAGCATGCAATTGGAATATTGCCTTGAGTGAATGGGCTTGCAAATACATACAGGACGTAGTAAGCATTCACTAACTAAAGCACCAGGCACAGAATGGTATATCCATCTTAAATTTCAGCAGGCTAATTGTCCTGATAATACTGACAGTGCTTTCCTGGTAAAATCAATAGCAACAGCAAAATCTTTGGATTGTGGTTAGGAACAAGAAATCGTCAGGGTAAGCCAGTTACTTGATTAAAATTTGTTTTAATACCTTAATCATTACTTCCAAACTTTTTTGTTCAGTTGTGAATCTCTGGATTGACAGTCTGCATGCTGTTGTCACACCATGATCTCATTTTTCCTTTCCTCCACTACACCACTACCCCAGCACAGTTATTCCACAAGTCCCACATGAGGACAACAGGTCACTCTAGGCATCAAAAATTATTTTAAAGGATTAGAAACAAGCTGTTATCACATTGGTAGATTGTGGACCAAGGTGAAAGATGCAGTGCTTAAAACAACATTTATCTGAGGTTCCTGTCAGGGACCCTGGTATGTAACCAGTAACAGGGTTGAGCTGATACATACACTGTTGGGTAATCCAAATCCCAGGCTGCATAAAAAGACCAAGCCAGCAAGGACTTCTGAAACCAACATCACTGGGTTACTTAGAAGCATTCACACACTCTGCTTCTCTCTCTGCAGGAAGCTACTATCACATCTAGGTTGGGAATCAGCCCCAATCTGGCTTTCAGGAGCATGACTGTGAGACAGATAAATCAGGAATTAAAACCTTCACAAGCAGCTGATGCCTTAAGCATGGTTACAAGGAAAGAAAACCAAGAAGTTTTTCTCAAGCTAGGGGAAAATCTCAAGCTAGGGGAAAATCATGATTCTCATGAAGCCTCCACCCCATGCCTTGGGTGCAAAATCCCAGTGCAGTGAAGGCTTCCAGAACCTTTCCTTTAAGTTCACCCAGGCCCTGCAGGCAGCTCATGTGCATCTTCACACAGTACAGCAAATAAATGGAAGCACAGGTATAAATTGAATAAACACCATGCAAATGATTAAGTGCCCCAAAGACATCTCCACACTTGTGCTCTCAGGGCTACAAGATGATTAAATAATTCACAAGATAAGCCCAGAGCTGACACTCTACTTAGACAAATGAGTCCAAATGGCTTTGAATAGCTCATTACCTGTCATGGTTGCATAGAGCAAGCAGAACGTGAGATGTGTAACAAATGCAGCTCCCTCTCTGCAGTCACTAGGAGTTAGAGAGGCTCAGCCATCAGTGGACATCCTCTCTTTGTTACAGCAGAAAATAGCACAGTGCAGCTCTTCATACAGTCCCTGTGCCCCAGTCTGTGCTTTAGCTTTATTCCCCTCCTTTACAGAAGATCCAAGACTCCTCATAGCAGGCTGCACAAAACTCAGTGTGGATCATTTTCAAGGAACAACAGGAGCAACAAAAGGAACACCTTGAGTTCCAAGCCAGTGCCACTGCACAGCCATAGAGGGCTGTTCATTTATCTTTCAAGGCCATTAGAAGATGAGAAGTTGGTTACCCTACTGTCCTTCAGGAAGGGAAAAGCAGAAGTGTTTCTAATTCCAGGGAATTTTTTCAACTCTGCCCTCTGCAGCATCCCACAGCTTGCAGTGACTTCAGGAGTAGTCAAATGCCAAATACTGTGTGTCAATGCATTTGACTCCTCCACAATTCCTTCAAGAATGCATACCATTTTCTCCTTAAAAAGCTTGCAAGCTTCATTTTTGTGAAGACAGACTAAACTTCTCCTTTAACCTTTAAGTTCTAGAAGAAATTAAGATCAATAATTGTTCTTTCTAGCAATCCTCTCTTCTGTGTAATGAGCTGAGCCCAAAGCAAAGCTTAATCACCTCCAGGTTTCCAAAGATGTACGAAATCACACTGAGCCTTTGGTGTAACAGGCTACTCTTCTCCAGCCCCTACCCAGCTTCACTTACACAGCAACTATTTTGAAATCTCATACATGCACAAGTGCACTGTGCTCCTTGCACCCATCACCTGTTGAAAGACCAAGTGTCTGAGTGTTATTTTGGTGGAAGTGCTGTAATAGTAGCTTACCTGAATATTTTTATTTTGCTGCCTTGTGTTCCTCACATCTCCAGTGAAACATCATGTTCATTTGCACATCCAAAACCAGCATCAACTTCTGTTACACAGTGTCAGGCTCAACAACCCTGGGCTCACCAGGATTGCTGGCAAGTTTCCTTATTTCTTTTCAACTCCCCTACCATTTTCCAGGAGTTGCACTTCCATTTTCATTAGGAGATAACTAGTACAAAGCATCTACAGATAGGTTGATTGATGAATTCTGACTACAATATTGACATCCACATCTCAAACATCTACAGTCTTTTACCATCAGAGCTATTTACAAGCATCAGTAATAAGCCCTCAATGAAACATGAGAAGGTAATACAGTGCTAAGCTGGACCTGAACACAGACAGTCACAGAAACTTCTGACTGATAAGAAGGGCTCATCTGGTAGTGTTATATTTAAGCAAACCATTAACAATCTTAACAGTTATTTAGGACCTCCTTTCCATTGTAGGTCAAAAACGCAAGCCTGGATTTTGTTATCAAGGCTTTATCATTTTAAACAAAACAAGCCAAAAATCTCCAGTGCACAGGAAGAAGGGCACTTGAGGTTCGGGTGAGATGGATAAAACTAAAAGCAAGACTGATTTTTCAGCCACTTGTGGCACTTCAACAGTGGCAGAGTGCTTGATCATTACCCCTTGAGGAACACAGCACTGCAAACCCACAAAAACAGAGAGAATACCCACAAAGAGATGGGTTTTAAGATCTGTGACACCGCCCACATCACACAATTGGTCAGGCCACAACAGGAGAGGAGCACAACAGTGAAGACAGTCATCTCTAAGCAAACCATTGGTCTCCATAGGTAGTAAGCACAACTCTGACTTACCTTCTCACATAGTGCACAGTAGTCTGTCTCTTACCTTCTGACTAGCTCAGCTAGGAGCAAAAACTCCCTGACTACCCAAACAAAATGTTATCTACAATAATATCTTGAAAGAATGTATTCAAATAGCTGCCGCTCCCCTGGATTAACTTCATCCTCTTATTCAGTGTGGATTGCTAATTCTTCATTAGTATGGTTACCCACTCACATCCACACTGCTCAGGTGTGGGGCCTACAGGTGGCAGAGTTGGGAACTTGCAAAGCTTACAAAGTTAGTTAATGACGATGAATGGGCTGGAAATTATTTTCTGTTTCTAACTGCAAACTCTCTGATAAATACATACTTCTTCCTTCCTTTCTCTTTAACACAGGTGCACATGGTGGTAGGAATTCCACCAGCCCATGACTCCACACCATTATATGCAAAAGCAGCTCTCTCGCTTTTCTGCACTACAGATCACTGCCATCAAAACCAGATCATTTTCCACATTAATGGAAACAATAGTGGTAAAACAATACAACAATTTCCAACAATAGTGGTAACAGTCCACTAATCCCTTGGTACCTGCCCTCACTTCTGAGTTAAAATCTACCCTAGGGTCAGTTCAAGGATTTTATATGTTAATAAATTGGGAAGGGAAAAGTTCTTAGGGTTAATTTGTTTCCAGGTTGGCTATTCCCTGCTTTTCCTGTCTGGAGAGAACAATTCAGCACTGAAAGGGTCACTTATAGAGCTGACACTTCTTCAGAAAGGATGGAGCAGATGAGTTATGAACTCACCACCTCTCTCTGCAGTGATGTTTTATAGCTTTGCTGCTTTACGGCCATGCTGCTGGGAAGCACTTTATGCCAGAACAGTCTGATACAATGAGTGCTTGAACCACACATTCATCCATGCACCCTATGAAAGTCCAAGAAAAATAGTATTTATTCAGGTTTATACATGCAGTGGCATATTTGTTCAAGGATGTGTTAAAGAAACAAGAAGTCCTGAGCCGTCCTCTGTGATACAAAGATATCCCAATACTGCAGCTGCCTTTAAGGAGGAGCTCCTTTTGCTTCAGAGAGCTCTTGTGATGCAAGGTGGGGAGAATCAGAGGTCTCTGGTTTAGTGGTGCTACTGCAATCCTGAGTCCAAACCACCCTGCCTATGCTTCAAGCACTCTGATAAGCACAGCTAATTTACATGAGTGGGGGAGGAAGGGAGAAAGCTTCCAATATCATCAGAGAAGGATCAGCAGAGTAAGAAGCAAAAGACAGTGTGCTACAGTAAGGTCAGAAAAGTTCGGACACATCTGAAAAACAATTGCACAGACTCTCTTTGTTAAAGTATTGATCATAGTTTTGAAACAGGAACAGAAATAACACCCAATGCAGAAATCAGGAATCTGGGAGATAGGGCAGTACTTGACCCTTGCATAAATCTAGGCTATAAAACTTGGTGCTGACTTAAACATTATTTGTTCTAAATACGTAGTTTGGCAAGTGGTCAGATAGCAGCAGAGAAATAGTTTGGCCTTCTCCTCAGCCCCACCATGCCTGTGAGCACAAACCACCTGACTGTGAAGCCTGCACACATTTTTCCAATCTGGCTCTTTGTCAACAGTGAGCTTTTTGCTCCCTTACTCCAAGGTCTTATGATTGATCATGATCACAAATACTGTTTCTACACCAAGGGCTCCCTGCTCCAGTCTCCTCTCTTGGTAAGTATTCCCTCTTCCTTGTCATTTATCCCAAGGCATACACTTCCTCTCTCCTGGCAGTAGTTTTCTTGCTTGCTGTCCCACAGAAATGGCAGTCAGCTCACCCCAGCACATACCCCAGCCTTCCTTCCGACACCCAGCTCTCCTTACAGGCACAGCATCAGCATGGCCAACAGTCCCCAGCTTCAAAAAGACAACCCACAAACTTGGCATCACACTTTTTTTCCGCTGCTCTAAGCAGAAGTCCAAACATAGAGAGGGGAGTAGTGACACCCAAAAAAAAGACCCCTAGTTCCCTTCCCACTCCACATCAGCATAGAGGTGCGACACAGGAGTATGTCTGGGACTAACTTCCAGAGACAGATCTGCGACAGTCACGTCCAGGAAAGCCCTTGCTTCCACTGCATGGTGCAATGGATCATCAGGCTGTTACGCATGTGATGCAGTCAGAGAGAAGAGGAAGTCCTGACCCGTTTTGTGTCAGCACAAGTTTCTGGTATGTTAAGAAACTTCCTGGGTGCTGAGCAGCCAGACAACTGTGATTAATGGGATCCTGCAAATCCTAATGGCGTAAAATGGAAAGGTGACCATTTTCCACTATGATTTTACTCTTTGTATGCATCAGTTCTCTGATGACTCCTACCTACCCCAAACATCACTCAGAGAGAAATGAGTATACCGGCTACATCAGCTAGCAGCAATGCAGCAAAAGCTCTGGCACGGAGTCATTGCAGGGCCTGCATGGGGAATGGAGCCAGAAACAAGGAGTTGTTAAGACACCAGTCTCCTGTCACTCCAATCAGTGTTCTCTGGGATTTTACTTTTCAGGTAACATGTCAAATTAGACAAGAGCCCTACAGTACATTAAATCTTCTCTGTAGAGATTTTGGGTGATCTCTTTTTGCTGCTAGGGTAGTTTTGAGAAAAACTCAACCAAACAACAATATACAATCAGCATTATAACCTGGAGTCATTCTGTTTCCTTCAAAGCAGAGAGGAACAAGAGCAATAGTACAAGGGCTTAAGAGCCTCCAATGAGGCAGAAAGACAATTTCCCACAGTGCAGGTACTGCCTGACATTTTTCCTCTGAGCATATCCTCCAAGCCTTAAACAGGAGGTGGTGAGACTATAACCAAACCATGGACACTTTACAGGACTGCCCAGAGGCGAAGCTGGAGTATGACTGAGGAGAGGTTGCTATAATTAATGGAGCCAGACTTTCAAAAAGTCTCTTTGGAATAGAATATATCTTATTTCCAATCATGAAAGAAAACAGTCAATTCATGTTATCCTATAGGAGAGAGGGTAACTGTCTCCTAGTGCTCCGGTCAACATATTTTTTTCTTTCACAACCACATTTCCTAATTTCCTTCCAGACCTACAGCTACCACAGAAGCAACCACAAGACACTTACATCTTTGAATGTACCAAAAGCATGTCTCCTTTAATAGTGCAGATCTTTCCTTGCATTTCACAGCATTATCATCACTAGTAGAAAAGTCACAGTTTCAGTCTTACCCTCCTGAGGTCAATTTTTCTGCTGACACATACCTAGACCAAACCAGGACTGCTCCCAACTAAGTCACAGTGATGCTAATTCCTTCAGGTTTCTGAAACTGCTCTGGGATTTAGACCACAATGGCACTGCCCAGCCATCTCAAATCTCAGAGCAGAAGTATCTCTGTTTCACCGATTGAGAAAGAAGGGCAAAGAGAAGCACACTGATTTGCCCACACAGCAAAATGAATATCAAGAATAAGATATTCTTGACCCCCAAATGTTTCTCCCTCTATTCCTACTACTAAGACTTCAATGAAAAGTGGCAAGATAAAAGTACTTGTTTGTTCACTGTTACTCTATTGTGTACTCATTAGAAAATGAACATGAAAAGAACAAAGATCTTTACTTCTATTTTGAATTAAACAGGTCAGATATAAGTTGCAAAACTTCTCTGATGTAATTCAGGGAAAGGTGGCAAAAGATAAAATCCCATATCAACACAGTTTGGAAAGGGCCCCTGGTGAAAACACAATGACTCGAAAGAACTGGCATGGTTTATTTCATCCAGAAAAATAGGGAGTCTTGCCATGTCTGTCCTGGTTATTAAGTGCCCTGACAACACACTCCTTCACCAGATTTGGCTGTGCTGCTCCACTCAGGATGGAACTGCTGCAGCTGAAGTTTTCGTAACTCCCTTTAGTGCTAAAGTCACTTCTTGAGTAGTAGCTGAAAAAAACCAGAGAAAACCCCACCCATTCTATGTGTGTTCTCTTGTACACATTTCTCAACATCAAGCATTTTCTTAAAGAACATAAAAAGTGATAAAACATTTTTCAAAGCAGAATGTCAGTACTCTAGTTTACTTTGTAATTGTCGGTTTTGAGCTTTTAAATTGTATAGAATGTATTCAGTATCTAAGATGATTGCAATAGGAGTCAATAAAAACTAGTTCTTCTTGTTCCAACCATAACACTCACTTTTTTTTAGGCTCTTCTTGCTCACAGCTTGGCAAATTCCTGAATTTCTCCTCTTGCAGACATCCTCAGAAATTATGCAGGAACTTGAATAGTATACTTGAATCATACTGTTGACAGCATCAAAGCTAGCAGATCTCACATTCAAGTGCGCAGCAAAGTAATGAACTTTACGCTTGGGTTTTCCCTACTTTAGTAAGTAGGAAAATAAATCAGCATTGAGACAGAATTATTTCCATCTTATTTCTAAAATTATTTTTGGTGCTTTGTGCCCACTGTAACCTTCCAGGATTCCCACAGTATATCTGGAGTCAGAACACAAATCATGCTCATTCACCTCTGTATGATGATCATAACAAAAGGAAAGAAAAAGAGATTCATTCTTCCAGCTGTCAAGAAAAAGGTTTACAATATCCCTGCTCAGACAAAAGCTATGGTAGGACAGAAATTTATGCTCTGGGTATTTTTTGTTACATTAAGGATAATTATGTGTTAAAGCTGATGTTTTATCATATCTTTCTCCATTAAAAAACCTTCCATAACAATAAAACATCTGAAGAAATGAGGCTGAGGCTGAGTGTAGAGTGGCTAATGTCATCAATGCTGAGCTAATAAGTGACTAAGCTTTGACTTACATTGGACTGTCATGCAAAGCTCTTCTGTGTCCCCTTCCTCTTGAAGCTCCCCAGCAGCTTTTAGCAGTGCTTGCCCTTCCCAAGATTAGCCCAAATTGGGTCAGAGTTTATGTGAAGAGGGGAGAAACTCTCTTTTCTGTTTCCTGCATGCACACTGCCGGGGAAGAGAAGATCAGGGACTCCTTCAAGTTGTAAAAATAAGAGCTAGTGTTAGGATCTGTCAGATGCACCGGCATAAATACAGAAAAACTCTCCAAAAGTAATGAAAATTGAGTGATGAGATGCACATCTTGACATTCGTACTCAGGTTACCCCTTGTGACTATAAACCTCCTGGATAATAGCACTAAACTCCAAGAAATATTATTTCTTCAAACTGATGAACAGAAATATAAACATTCAGAATTGGCATGTGCTTTTGTCCTTCCATAAACTACTTTTATGGTAAATGCAGGTATGTCACTTACACTGATTTGTTTTTTAAGGAATTTAGGGTCATTTGAATATCGTTGAGATATATTGGAAACTTGTTCAAATTAGTGTCTTTCCAAGGTAAAGCCTCCATCCTATACTGATCCACTATGGACAAACTCCTTTCTGCAGTTTAAGGGAGAGTAAATTATAGAAGAAGTCAGAGCTAAATCAGCAGCATGATTTTCCTTTAGTGATCCACTAAAGGCAACAGAGTGCTGCAAGAAGATGTAGTGGAGAAGTGAGTTGGCTTCATATAAAGCCAAGATGAAATAGGTAGTAAAAGGACTCACAGATGCAAGATTTGGGTAAAAATTCAGATATCACTGGAATGATAAGAGGTTCTCCAGATCTTACATGGCATTCCCTGAACATTTGTTCAACCACTTTGTTGAGGATTCCTTAATCCAGCAGTTCCAGCAGGAACAGGCCTGAGACCTTACTGGGCTGCGCACTGTAGGAACAGCAGGGATTATCAGTGGAACAACAGGATCCTGGGAAAAAGGTGTCAGATTTGAGATTTACCTGGAAAACACATGGGGAAGATGGGCAAGAAAATGGGAAGGAAGCCAAACACAGCCCATGGGATGTGAAGTAAAAGTAAACGTAGTTTATATACACAGTGATGCTTCCCGAGCCAGTATTCTCACTAGCAGAATAGGAGTCATGTTCAGTTTGAACAGAAGTATTATTTTTCTAAAAACATAGAAACTTCTAATGAATAAAAAGGTCAAGAACTGAAAATCTCTGTTCTTCAGAGGTGGTAAAAATTCCCCCAAGTTACTACAATGCCACTGTCAGCATTTCCACGCATATTTGATATTCACTGTTTACAAAAATCTGCAAAGTAACATACGTTGCTAAAAAGTTAGCACTGAAATGTCACCCTGTTAGGTGTGTACAGTGGGAACCTTGCTGTTACTGGAAAGCCAGCAGTCCTCTTTTGAATGTAACACAGTTATGGCCAGATGAAAAAAATAAAAAGGAAAAAAAAAAAGCTGTACCTTCCAAATGTCAAAATGCCATTTACAAGGCCATTTTGGTACAATCCATCAGGAAACATTAGTGCAAGCACACAGTCATCCTAGGACTGTAAAAAAGATAGCCCAAAGGAATTTTGGACATGAACATAATTCAAAAAAAATACTGCTTTGCAAAAAATACAGTCACCCTATTTAAGGCAATGTATCTCCCCATAGCCAGTCATTGAAAAGAACAGAAACTATGTAGGGACTTATACAATAAAGTAGTTGTCAAAATTTAGATGCCTGTGATAAAGATCACTGCAACCACTCAATTATTGTTGCTTTCTGCAATATGCATTGACAACCAAAGCCCAAGGCCTTGCAAAATAATCAGTGAGCAAAACAGGCACAAAAGCTCACTGAGATTCTGAGCAGTGTAGTTAGAGGAGGGGCTAAAATCCACTCCCAGAATAAGGCATGCATCAAATTATTTCAAATCCTTTTATACTATTGTTTGTTTTAGTGACATGAGCTCCCCTCCTGCCATCATCCATCCAAAAAAAAAGAAAAGAAAAAGATTGGAAATTTTCTCTTTTCTCTGCAAGCACCTAACATTTGCCCAGCGCTGTCAGGGTGGTCCAAGTTCGTACACACAGGCACAGCCCCCAGCATCCTGCCCTGCCAGGCTGTGCTCACCATGCTGTCTCCTCCCTGGCTTTTAACGATGAACAAGGGAACTGAGCTTAATGAATCCAAAAACAAATTAAGAAGACCTGCATAACTTCAGCATTTACTTTCCAATACATTACCATCCAACTAATCTGCTGTAACTTCAGGATATATGCATCATGCCCTTGCGGGTAATGTAGCTTATGAGGAGCAATCCTGTTGCCTGCAATCAGGTTACTTTTTATGAATAAAGGCTTCAGGATCTTGCCCTTAAACAGAAAGCAATTCAAGGCTCATGCAGTCTGAATTAAAAAGTTAAGCAGTGACAGTACATTTTGCAACTTCATTTCATATAGTTGTCATGAGATGACTTTTCTTTCCACAAACCCCCCCCTTAGCGTTGCCTACAATGAAGGTGTATAATAATCTATGATTTAATAAACAAGACTTTTTAAAAATACAAGGAAGAGTCTCCCTACTTACCCAATGCCTACAGAAATTTATGAAAATATCAGTCACCCCCTATTTTTAGGCAGAATTTATTATCAATTTGTTAAACTCCTATTAAGAGTCATACATAAATATAGTTGAAATATATAAAAAATCAGAATTGTGTTTCTGTAATATCCCAGATTCACTAAGGCCAAATACTACTTTTCCTACAACATTGCTTCCTAAGTAGTACGTAATTTCAGATGGTAAAGCTGAACTGGGGATTATCTTTCTACAGCAAGATCTTGGCGGCATGACAGAAAAAATTAAAGGAGCCTGCTGATCAGTTAAAATACTACAGCTCCAAGTATGTTTGGATGACAGCCAAAGTCTTGGAATTGTTTTGCCATGAAATCTGCTTTAAAACAGGAAGAACAGGAAAGTTTTCAGTCTGGAAGAGGCTTCATGATGAAAAGCCTGGAAATCAAGCCCATTATTCACATCCAATCAAGCCTACCCCTCCCTGCTCCTTGCCGTCCTATCCAACCCCAGCACAGGAATGTCCATGCATACAAGTGCACTCCACACAATGCATACACTCCACACCTCTTACATGCTCTTGGACTTTATTTTTGATAAAATTGCTCAATATTTAATTCAAAATTATACTTTGCTATTTGAGCGAGCTATGCTTCTTTCACATACTACAGGTCACAGAGATGACTGCCATTTAAAATAAGTTATTTTCCAGTATTAGATGTAATTTAAACCTCCTGGCTCCTAAAGACAGAGTAAGTTCAGGTGTAACAAAGAGGCTCTACCTGCTTTTTCCTCTGCCTGTCTGCACTGCAGCCTTTCAATCATCACATACTCTTATCTGACACATAGGTTTCTATGCAGTCAGATTATTTAAAATCCAGGTGACATGTAGAACTCTACTGCTCTTGTGGCTGTATCACAGGGAGCTCTCCAGGGCTGCTGCTCTTGGTGAACTACTGTGGCCATGCTCTCACTGAAGTCAGCAACAACACAGTCCAGGGTCTAATCCTGGAAATCACAGGCAATTAAAAAGCAGAGCCTGCACAGTTCCCTGAAGAATATTTACCCATCTCGGTTCCTGGGACATACAAGGAGAGCCCTCCATTCCTACCCAGGCCTGCATGTAGCTGGGCATCTGCCCTTTGTGCCCAGCAAGACTGGAGAAGCAGCCCCAGCAGCTGCAAGAACACTTGCTCTGCACTGATCCCATATTGATTTCCATACAGAGTATTCAAAAGGTTTTCGTAAGACCAGCTCGTCACCACCCTAGATATTGGACTGTATAAATATTGTAGTGGTTTCACAACAATAAACTTTCACAACTCCTGCTATTCAATTAAAAACTATCTCATATCAGATGGTAGAAGCCTCAAGTTTGCTAACTCAAATTTCTCTGAAAAACTGTGAGAAGTTAACATTGTGCTGGCAGATTTTGGGCTAGCTCAGGTCACCTCTGTCACACTGGCATCAGAGCATGGATGTCATGTACTCCATGTCAACTGTTCCAGTGCACTGGACGAAAATGCAGCTGTCTGCCCTCAGCTGATCCGTGCTCTGCTGTTCCTGGCACTGCAGCTTTGGTCTGCCTGAACCACACTGAACCTGTGTGCATGCCTTCCCCATAGCCTGTGGAAAGCCATGGTCACCGACACAGGGCGCTGCCACCAGGGCTGTTATCTGATTTGAATACAAATCTGATCAAGCCTCTCTCACACACCCTTTGCCTTTCTCCCTCCCACAGAACCACCAACAATTTGAACTGAATCTTAAGTCTGAATTTCAAGCAAGCCACTCTTTCCCTAACTCCTCACAAGTGTTCTAATACCCATTTGTTCTAGAAAATTTACCTAATTGAAAGATTTCTTCCTGTAACTTGCATGACCAAAATACACCTTTTAGACCAACAGATATAAAGTAAATAATTTCAAATTAACATAGAGAGACCATTTGCCTTTAAGTTATTCTTGTTCCAAGCTTGGAGGCTCTGAAAATTGGTAGGGAACGTGGCAGTTTTACTCACGAAAGCTTAAACATGACTGACAGATATTTATGCATTGCGTTGAAGCATTTTGTCTGTGCCAGTCTGTTCTTAGCAACTCATGGACAATATCATAATTACAGTTTTACCCAGCTATCTTTTGGATCACTTGCAGCTACTACAGAAATACCGAAGCGATCACGCAGGCCCCCATGGCTTTTGAGTACTGAAGAGAGTCCATTACAACCCCAAATGTAGTTACTTCACAGCAACTGAGCATCTGCTTGTCAAGCCATGGCAGTCAAAGTCTGACAAACTTGGCTGTCAGAAGCTATTTACAGCTGTCAGCTCTTGGATCTCACCTTGTCCCCTCAGCCATGAGGAAGAGGAGAGTCTGCAGAAGGACAGGAAGCTCTAAAAGAGCTGGACGAGGAACAAGTTATGCATCCAAGACCTGAAGCTCCTCAGTGATCCTTCTGCTACCCAGGCAGGGTACTCTTACCTACAGCTAGCCCTGATCTCAGAGAACAATCTTACAGGCTTTGTGGAGACTTCTTGACGGAACACCTCCAGCACACTTCTTATTTGGCTATATGTTTTATCTATAAGTCATTTTCTCTTGTGACAGAATCATCAGAATCCATGGATCTTGTGCATATATATCCTATACTCCATCCAGGTCATGAAATCCATTGTGTAGATTTTTCAAATTCTTCTGCCTTCAGCTCCAGGAAAGGACTGAAATACTTGGGGTGGCCACATGACTCTGTAGTCTAGCAGAGCTCAGCTACCATGGGATACCTGACTCCCGTGATCCACTCTGCATTAGGGTGGGACAGGTTTACCAATGGATGGCAGGGATCAACTAATGGTAGATAATATGAAGCATGGACCACTTCCACTTTCTTATCCTGGGCACACTGTTATAATATTCTCAGATGAGTAGATGAAATTGCCTCTATTTCTCATCTAGTGCTGTCATGAAATTTGTTTACATTGTCCTGAAATCTGTTTGTGTTGAGAGGAATTCTTTTTTTGCAAAAAGAATGCTAAATTTCTGAAGATGGTCAGTTATTGAAAACCTGTATGTTACACAGAGGGATATGTTTTTATATTACATTGCATACCTCCTAGGAATATTTTGTTTATGAAGATATTTTACTGCTTCATGACTTCTTTTTGATCCTGAATATCTTCAGAAAACAAATATTTCATTTAAATGCTTTGACTGTCTTTTGAAATGTGCAGAATAAGGCATTGCAAATATTCTCAAGTGCAATGCCTCTCAAAGCTTGGTTTATTTCCTCTAAGCTCTGCTAACTGAGGTTGTAATGGATTTTCTGCCAGCTTAGGTCTATAGTCTATTACACCAAAGTAACAGTGCTGAAGTCCACTGTTGCAAGGCCAAAGGTTTCTGTTTCCTCCTTCTATGTAGCCAGAGATCTGACTTTGCTCTGGCAGCCGCATTGTTCCAATCTCAGGGGGTCAGATCTGCATGCTCAGCACTTCTCAGCAGTCTAGGCAGAGTTGAACTGTGCTTGCTCCAAGGATGAAGCAGAATAGCACACTTTGCTCTTGCCTTTGGAGAAGTCAAAATTCAACTGAACAGTGGTGGCAAAGGGGCTCTGACAGACATGACTGTCTCAGGGAAGTTCATGGTACTAGAGCTAAGTGAGTTCCCTGATGGCAGAACAGGAGGCCATGGTCTAGTTCAGCTCTTTGCATACATAAATGCCTGCAGCTTATTTTTTTCTGCTCCCCATCACCTTCAAAATACATATATATGTACTGCTGACCTAGGAGAGAGAAGTGGAAAATTACTTGGTGTGTTATTTCCACCCCAACTCCTTTGTCAGGACATAATTTTTCCACTTGTGTCTGTCAACTTTTGGGCAACTGTTTGCTTGCATCTAATGCCAGATTTAGATGCTACCAAGTAGTTTAACATGCTATGAAGACAGAGAAATTCAGGTATGACCTTGAGACCCATGGTTATCTAAGAACTCCTGACTGAGACAGTCAGGTTTCCCCTACTCTAAATTCAAGTAACAAGCAAGTTCTCCTTTGCAGGCTCATACTACCTAACAGTGATGAGATAGTCCCTTGAACTGGTCCACAGAAGTACCCTGTATTTTGTCTGACCTTCAAAACAGATCACGTTCCTGGATTCATTGATTTGCTTTGTAGTTGATTGGGTGTGACATTAATTTTATGCTTACACGTATTTGTACTCACCACACTCAGAGCATTTTGACAGAGTATGGTGCAGACATGTCACTGCATGAAAACTGAGAGTTTGTCTGCACTAAGAATTCAAATTAATTAGACTACAATAGTTTTCCAGTTGGTTTCATATGACAAATCTGTACAACCTTCCTGGGAGGATATTACTAAAAGTTTAAGAACACTTAGGCTGGCATCACATATACCACCAGCAGATTATTTACTCAGAGACCTATGTATAGCTGTTGTTGGGCTGTTATGTATTTGCAGATATATTTTATTAAATCAGATTTCATCTCGAGAGAAATTGGGTAAGAGAAGGGCAAGGAAGCGCTGGCTATTATCATTCTCTGCATCTTTCTTGCATTGTTAAGTTGGTTTATGGAATGGTTATATGGGTATTCTTGCAAAACTAATTCTAATTCACTGCATGATCTTATTTGTCTAGTTTGGTTTCAAAGAAAGCTGAGTGTAACATACCAGTGTACGTGTTCTCAACACTAGGGCTCTCTTACATGTCACCAAAGATATGCTTTATCTCACAGCTAGCATCTAGATTCTTATTTTATTCCCCAATCAATCACAAGAGAATGGCTTCAGAGAGACAAAGAGAAAATAATCTGTTCTGTTTATGATTCAAAAGTGCACAAGAAAAACTTAAGAGTAAGTAAAACTATCCTATGAATTGTGAGGTCAATGAAAACCAGCCATTGTTTTGTTTGCAGTTAAAGTTCAAAGTGATCCCAAATTATGCCAAAACCCCACCCACTTTGGCTGAAAGATAATCACTGTATTTGAAAATAAGTCAAGAAGGGAATGCTTAATCAAACTCAAGGTTTCTGCCTTCAAGCACTGCAGATAGACTTACAAAGGCAAGTAAGTCTGACAATCCAGTACAGTATCTAATTTTTCTCATGCTTCTCATCTTTGATCAAACCCAAGAAAGGGAGGAGAACAGACTTAAGGGGGTGGGTAGTCCCTGCTGTATTGCTGCTGCTTGCAATTTCCACTATCTCTGTCATTCTCATGCAACCCTGTACAGTCTCTTCTCTGCCATGTTATTACCTGAACTTCATCTAGCTATTTTCCATCAGCCTTCTGATTCAAGACTTTTCTTCCTTTGTTTTCTAAATTTGTCACATTCATCCACAGTAATTCCATTTTCAGCTCAAGGAACCATTCCATCCCTCGGTTGTATGTTTTATCATCATCACAACTTCATGCAATTCACAGCCCTTTTTAATTCCATTCAAAAGAAGGGTCTTGAATTAAGATATTTTTTGCAAACAGTTCACCTCCAATTCCTCATTTAATGTGTAGCTGTTCTTCAGTCACCAGCTCCCTAAGCTTTTCCCCAAGACACTCTATCCTGTGAGATGTGGTTTGCAAGGAATTGTTATACTTTGGCCCTTCCTTCTTGGCTTCACCTTCTCTTATCTATTAGCACAGTACTATTTCTCACCATTCCATATCCTCTTCTATGTTTTATTCCCATTTTCATCCATTACAACTTCTCTTACTAGTTCATCAACACCTGTCACCTGGATTGATAGTATAGCTCATCTCTGAGAGAAATCCTGTAGGAAGGATGGTTTTCCTTATCACAACAGTGTTCTGTCCTCTTGCAGAAACACCATCCCCTTGTCACAGTTTGGCTCCTGCCTCTAACATTACACCCACCAGTTTTCTTTGCACAAGCTGTTGCTGATTTAATCTATGGAAAAATGGACCATATTCATTTTCCCACAACTCCTTTTATCCATCCATATCACCAGATTAGAATTTTTTCATGTTCACAGGGGCTGATCATGCTTCCAACCTAGGACAACAAATGCCACTGCTACTACAACAGAACAAAACAAAAAAACTCCAACATTCCCACCATAACCACCACTCCCCTAAAAAACCAAAGAAACCAAGCAGACAAAAGAAACCAAGCAGACAAAATCTGTCAGCCAAAGCTTATTTCATAAGCAAGAGAGTATATAAAGTGTATAAAGAGCATTTAGTTCCTGAACAAAATACCTCAGCATCCTTTCCAAGCAAGCATCAGTGCTTCCCTCAAAATAATCCAGAGGTGAACCATTAGCTACAAATGCAATTCTTCTCCAGAGTTCTTCCTTGGGCAAGTAAGCAGTTCTAAGAAGAGCCTCAAACCCTACCTGCTCCTCTTGTACTGGGGCCCAATATATCAACTGGGGATCATATTCCTGGGCTTACTTCCAACTCCTGTTTGGCACAGGACCAGCTGCTCCCCTACATCTGTAAAAACATTTTCTCCCTATTACACTGCACTTTAACTCCTCAGTGCACTGGTGACCCCATCTGAGAGATGGATGTAGATCACACCTGTGCCCATCCCCTCCCCTCTCCCTGGACGTAACCTGCTGTTCTTCCCTCCAGTGCAGAGCTAAAAGTCTCTCCCAACTACTGACATCTACCCTGAGTCATTGCCTTCCTGAGATGCTTCCATGCTTTCCTTCCATCTTAATGCTTTTTTAAAGCCCTACTGCACTAAGAAGGCCTTTAGGAAGACCATTAGAAGAGGTCTGCTGGCACCATCATCTATCAGGCTGTACTGCAGCTTCTCAGTTTCCTCCTGTCCTGCCAAAATGCCTTTAGCCTTTGACCCAGACTAAGCTCCTCAGGGTGGGCTTTGACCCACACCAAGCTCCTCAGGGTTGGAATATTTGTTTTCTCAGAATCTATTAGCACTCAGTCCAAAAGCAGTCTTCTATGCTCTAGTAATTAATAACAACAATTCAGACACCTATGGCAGAATATTTCCATGTTTGACAACTTTATTTAAGGAGAAATTTCCCTCCTATTTTGTTTTCAAGTATCTGTTTTACTCAACTGTCTTACTGGTCTTCAGGCAAAGAGGGAGAAAAGAAGGACACTGCACAGAAATCTCAAGATGAATCAGCAGAATGGCAGTATTGCTTGAAGACAACAGCCTTCATGCTGAAAATAATTGTGTCTGAACAATTATTGTTTTAATCCCTGGCCCAGTACACAGAGATTTCAAACCCATGATCTGTAGGTCACTGTGTTTTTCCCTGCAGCTCAAAATTAGTCATAAATTTATAACAATATCAACAGTTTCAGATTTCCACCTCACCATTTACTCACTACTACATTTTATTTTTTCCTTTTGACATTTTCAGTACAAAAGTTCAGCCTGTCAATTCAAATTGTTCCTTCAACCCAAAATTAATTTAAAAATAAACAGAAAGCAAAAAGGAACATTTGTTTGGGTTTTTTTCCTGAACTAGTGGAGATTTGTGGCATGTTTCAGGGAAAGAAAAAGAAAAGAATGAAGAGGGAGGAAAAAAATTACTTCTGTGTATCCACTTTTTTCCTATTTTTACCAATCCAAATATTGTTATTAGTAAAACTGTAGCTTGCAAGCAACTGCCTTAGTCTGGATAGTACATTATCTTCTCCTGGTTTTCAGGGTTGAAAAAAAGTCAGATTTTAATGTTATTTTCCATGAACATTCCTGATGCCACTGCCACAAGAATGCCACTGCAGATAACTGAATGGCCCTCTACCTCTTCAGCACACCTTGGTGGCAGAGTGCTCCATCAAAGCACAGCTTGGGCTTTTTGCCCAAGAACTGTTTCTGCACAGAGCTATGCAGGCAGATTCCTTGGAGAATGTCCCTGCAAACCCTGTGGCCACACCCCTATGATCTGTGTGTGCTGCAGCCCAGATATTCCAGGTGCCCTTCCCATGACTATCCATCAACCCCTGTAGAGTTTCTGTGAGCCAACAAGGTCGGGTCCATGAACCTTGGCATGGATGCAAGCTGTATTTTAAACACACCAAACAGCAAAAGACATCTAAGGTGCATCCTGACCTTGTAGATCACATTACATTTACATAGCTAGGCTGAGCTGGGTTCCTTCCTCAGGGTCATCAGCACCATGGTGACCCTTGGGCAAGAGGCAGCTTCCCACACCGGAGGCTGACTGTATGACCTCTGCACCTTCTGAGGGTTCAGCAGACTGGGTTTCCTGGAGTCTGGACTCTCCACACTCCCAGCCCCCATGCCTGTTGCTTACCTCTGCCTGACTTGCAACACTGCTTTTTCCACAGTATTTCATCAGCCTCTTGCAGCAATTTGGGCCATGCTCGTTTTCAGGCTGTCTTTGCCAACCCTGTTGTGACACTTCATGCTGGAGAAACGTGCACAATTCCAACTGAAAAACTATTTAAAATGGTCATCTCTGCAGTTCCTTCAGCAGCAAAGACTGGACAATAACATGGAGGAGAATGTTAGTATTTTGCAAGTTACAAGCATATGTCCTTTGCATGTGTTATGTATTACGTGTTAGGTATTTGCTGTGAAAACCTGAGCCTTTTGCTGGGCATGAAAGGTAGGTAGAGCAGAGGGAGCTATAGTTGTTAGGGAAAAGTTAAGTAGGTAAAAGGTTAAAATAATGTCATTGGCTTGGGCTTCCCGAAAGAATGCAACCAGTTATCTGAGATCAGAGTTAACCATTCACATATGCTGAGGTGCCCTGAGGGGACAAAATAGGATCAAACTGCTCCCATTGGTACAGAGAATTAGAATTCATTAGGGAGAGGATCACTAAGGCAAGAGATAACCTAATAAAGAAGGGAGGAGGTTACAAAAGGTGACTCTCATTTTCACAACGCTTGTACAACCTGCACAGTATGCCCATCAAGTGATTCTACATTTAAAAAAACAAACAACAAACAGAAACTTGTCTCCCAAAATACAGTGAGCACACTTTTAATGAGATAAACTCAAACAAAAACATTAATGGTGATGCATATTAATATTCATATTTGTGCCTTTCAACATGCTAACTCACCCATGCTTCTTGCTGTTGGCCCAGAGCCCACATAAACATTATATATGCTGTATTTTATAGGCGGACCTGTATATCTAAAGACTAACCAGATTAGCATTTGCACAACCTGGCTAAAGACTGAAGGAGCCCCTGCACAACTGTTTGGCAGCCAAAGTGACTCTTTGGTCCTGCTCAAATACTTCTAAGAACCTTTTTCCCAAGTCACTGTTAACTGTTTTTCCCAAGTAAAATGTTCTCAAAGTATTGCTGATTAAAGCTGGGCACGTTGTGTCACTTTATACAATTTTAAATCAATTATCCTTTTGAAATACATCATACATGTCTACTGCTTGCAAAGATTATTTGTCTTCTATTATTTGTAAAAACTCTGTAAACAATGCTGCCATTGCATATAAAACAGAGATTCACACTTTTGCAGGAGAGTATGCAGGCAGAGGTGCCCCAAAGCTGTTTTAGCGCCATATCATAATGGCATTTTTAAATAACGTTTTTCTTACATAGAAAAAAGGTTTATAAATGCCTATTTGTTTTTAAAATACTTTATTACATTTAAGACTTATTAGTAAAAATTTCACCTTAATATGTTTCTATTTTAGTGAATAATACAAAGTGCAGACAGACTCAATCATGGCAGTGATTCAGCTGAAACTCCTGGTCTCAGTGACAGTTTCTTGAGTAACAGAAGAGGATTAAGTACCTAGCTTAAAAGCTACTTTCAAATAAAGTAAACAAACTGGTCTGAGGTTCACCACACCTTTCTTATCAAGGAGTCTCCAGTTGAAAGGCATAGTGCAAAAGAAACACCTGTCAGAAAATTTAGTGGCAATATTTCTAGGCATTCCACCTCAAGTAGTTCCTAAGATGTTACATTTATACTACATTTTAGGTTAGTACTCTTTCCTATCACACTCACAAAAGGGAAAAAAACTATCTGAAGCATAAGAGAAACAGAATAAGGAGGTATGATAGGTAGGTGAATCAATATTATTTTTCAATGCTGACTTGTCAAAACAATCCAGCTTTACTCCTTGGGGTCCTCCTGAATAAAATATGCTGTCCCACTAAAAACATCTTCCGGTTCCATCAACATCCTTCAGGGGCTGGTCAGCTCACCTTGTTACCAAACAAAATACATCAGTCCAGCCACATCTCCTCCATAGCTCAATTCCTCTTAAGCCATCACACCTCTTGTCTTTTCTCCAGTCCTCACTGAGCTGTCCATCATATCCATGTGCAGAGTGGGAGGGTAACAGCAAGTCATGCTTGCAGAGAAACAGACCTTTATAAAACTGCTGTGAAATTAGTCCTAGTGCTGCACAGGTAGAGCTCAGACACCAAAAGACAGATCTCCATCAGAGTCACAACTCTTAGTGTATACTGAACCCAGGAAAAGAAATCAGGAGAATCACCTTGGAGAAGACAACCTATGTTTTACCCACAAGCCCTGGGTCTCAGCAAAAAGGAAAACAATCAGAAATCAGTCTAATTTCTAGTAACAGGCAGCTCAAAGCTACTTTGTAGGAGTTTCCAGCTGACCAAAGAAAATAGAGTCAACTGTGAAACATTGTAAAAAAGAATGTAAGAGTAAGGTGCCTCATAAAGTTGAGACATGTAAGCAGTATAGTTTAAAGTACAAAAAAAAAAGGGAAAACAGCAAGCAGATCTGTGACTAAGAAGTTTGGTGAACCTCTAACAAAAGACATAATTAATATTTGGGACAAGAAGTGTTTAGCAAAATAGTACAGGAGATTCAGAATTAACTTGAGACAAAGCAAAGAGAATTTGCTGGCCAAAGAAAGGCACAGCCATCACACTGACCTAGTGTGTACTAGGCAGTACTCTGATACTGTGAGCATAGATGAGAATCTGAAGCAGCAGATGAAAGCACATGTGAATCCGAGCCATGAAGGACAGGAGTGCCAAAGTCCACATAAAATCAGAGAATACTCTGGAAAGACGTCCAGTGCCAAAACTTTTTCTATACTTCACCATGGGATCACACAATGGTTGCAGTTAGGAGGGATCTCTGGAGAACATTTAGTCCAACCCCTTTGCCAATGCAGGCTCACTCAGAGTAGGCTGCACAGGATCACATCCATGTGGACTTTTAATATATCTAGAGAAGATATATGTCAGCATTGCTCTGCTCTTATCATGCCAAGCTGTTGCTGAAAGGGTCTCCCTCTTCCCCTGCTCCTTTGAAAAATGTTGACTTTTTTAATCCCCAAATGGATGATTTGTGATTTAGACTGCAAAATTGTATAATATGCAGAATGAAAGACTGGTGAAGGGCAAAATCTGGAGCTGAGCTGACATGTCAGTCCAAGTCAAATACACACTCTAAGGTCTCTCATGGACTGTAAACTGCAGCTGTATCATGGGTCAAATCCTGAAGAAAACTGTCTAATGTCCTATGGGAGATGAGAAAAGCCTCCCAAGGGAAAGCAGGCATGAATGTATTGGTGGTAGAAGGAAGGTAACCACTGTCTCCTATGTGCCTGGCAAGAGTAACCACCAGGCTATGGTACAGAAGTACCTCAACTCTGGGCGCTGGTTTGCGGGATGTTTGTTACCTCAACAACTGCACAGGACATCCCTGGGATTAACTGAAGGCTCAGGTCTGCATTTCTCCAGCGGGATACCTGGGGTGAGGCTCAAGGCCCATTTCCAAATGCAGCTCACAAACGCCAAAAAGGTCAGATAGAGAAAACACTGCTTTCTACCAAAAAGACAATAAAAAATAGGTCAAATAGTAGAAAATAGCAAATCCACTGTTTAATCTAAACCTAGTATTGCTGCAACAAATCTTTATCTTTTGGAAGAGCTTTCTTCAGTGTGTGGTTGTTTACCAATCTTTACAGCATGTTCAGAGGTCAAATTGTATCACCTTTAACATATGTTGTTTTCCGAGAACCACAGGAAAACAACACCCCCTTAGCAAGAGCTTACTTAGGTATTTGACTGTTTGCTTATCGGGTTAAGCCCTCCATTGACAAACCTTTCACACTGATTGAAGAGTACAAATTCCACTGGAAAAGAAGCAGTCTTAAATACAATCTTATTTAGCAAAATACTTGAAGTACCTGAGCTTATCTGGCCCTTCAAATTTCTAAAAATGTTAAACTTCTTGACAATGCATCTCATTGGTACTGAATACCAGCAATTTGCCTTCAGCAAGTTTATTACAAAATCTGCTTCTGTGCTTCTGGAAACTAAAATTTACACTGCTAAATAAAGGTCCCCAAAATCCCAAAATAGTACTGGAAAATGAAGTTCTCAGAAAAAGAGGGAAAACTGTCTGATCTGACAAAATATATGACTTCTGCTATCACAGCCACTGCTGTTAATGATCAGTGATTAGGGTGAAATGTAATAAGAATTACAAATGGAGAATAGCTTATTAAGCAATTTATTTCTCCCTTTTACCAGGGTTGGAAAATTCCCTACAGTGCTCCCATGAGCTTTCTGCCCAGGACTGTTTAAAGATTACTGCTAATGCAATTTTGAAAGATTATGCCGTAGTATAATAGATCAAATCAAGAAAATTAGTCTGGTTTTCTTCCTAAATTTTCTTTTAATGTTGCCCTTCTTCTCCCTTTAACTGTTTTGCCTGAGACCACAATCTATCACGTTGATAACACAACAGTGGCACATAAAAAAGTGCTTTGAATGAAAAAGAAGGTGTGTCCCAACTTCCAGTAAGGAGAGTCTGTATAAAAACTATGAATGAAAGCTGCTTTTTTTTTTTTTTTTTTTTTTTTTCCTGGACTCTCATAGGTTTTGCTAGTGCTAGTTGTGGGCTCCCTGCACCATGTCCTGTTGCATAGGATACATTCTGGGGCCTTTCATTTCCTTACAGATCTTTATTCTCCTGGCACCCATCTGGTAATTGCTTGTGCTTGAACATCAGCATTACAAGACATTTTTGCAGCTCAAGTGCTCTTTTATGTATTCTGTATTTGGGAATAAAGAAGAAATATCTCCCTCTCTTAACCAAACATATCTCTAAAACCTATTTAAGAGGTTTTTTAACACTGAGGTTAAAGACTAGAGCAGACTGACAGCTGCCTGGAAAGGTTTGCTCAAATTTAATACTAATGTAAATTCACTGAGTTCAGAAGCAATACAGCAGAGGTGAATTAAATCTTTTGATTCCACATGTATTTGAAAAACCACAGACTTGTTCAGACATTACGTGCCTTAAAAAATAAAGTTGTATTTCTCATGGAAATAAATATTCAGTGCAAAAATCAGTAGTATCATTGCCACAGCAAGTATGTACTGAAATTTCAGTGTTTTAATTCCATGTTTAGAAAATTAACAAGATGAACACGCAAGTTTAAAGAAAAATATTAATTAGACTGAAACTGTCAACAAGTGAAAATAGAAGTTTCCAGTGCTATGAGAGACATAATTTAATGCCCTCTGGTGTTAATGGAATTACTCCAATAGTTTTACATGGACTGTTTTGGAGTTGAAAGGCCCAACAGCTGTGAAATAAAATTACTTTTGGTCTGAAAGAGAACACCCAAGACCAAGAGTGGCAGTAGCCATAGCCCCTTTCCTCCTCTTGCTCATTGCCCTGCACTGTGCAGTCAGTGCCTGCAGCATCAGCTGCTGAGCCTCAGCACTCCACTGCAGTGACCTGAGAAGCACCCAGGCAACACTGCCAAAGGCAGAAGGTCTAAAATAATAATATAACAATACCACAAACACTTACATTGCCATGACTAGGGTGACTTCTAAGACCTCCTCTGCAACAGAATGGGAATGGTTTGAGATGCAAGCAGTAGCAAGGCCAGCTCACATGGAAAGAGGAAGAAATAAGTAAATAAAGACCAGAAACTGTGCCTAAAGGCTCCAGTGCTGACATCAATAGCAGAATGACTTGGTCAGTGTAAGTAGTCTACACATATGGTATAATTTGTGTTTACCATATAGAAAGGAAAATATCTATAGGCCAAGGTTAGGTGAGGATCCAAGTAACAGAACTTGCAATGCAGGGACTTACAAAACTGTGGATAAAAATAATTGCTTAATAAAAATAGCATACTTGGACTTTAGAATTAAACAATCCTGTTCCAGGTGCCATCAGGCATGGTTGTGTCCATCCAGTCTCTCATATACATTCTTGACCAACTTCTCCTGTCCCCCATTCCTGTCATGATGGTCAAGAGCACAGCTCAGATGTCTTACCTTGGTGGTAATCTAAAATTAATATTAAAACACCCCCTTAGTGTTCAAACAGCCCCTTAGTGTTCATCAGTCTATTAGTTCATCAACATATTTCTTGACAGTCTCCTTCCCATCCTGCAGAGCAATCTCATCTGGCTAATATGACATTTTAAATAAAGATACTTTTTTAAAATATGGAGGTCCCCAAAAAAAAACCCTGTACTCTTGTAATTTCACTTCCAGATTCATTAGTGCTCTTAGCTTTCAAGCCAGTTTGAAGGTTTATGAGAACAATTTGCTGATGCATGCCACAGATATATCTCAAAAAGGTAGACCATATCAACATCACTTCACATGCCCCTTCTGATTTTAGGTAAATCTGTTTAGTTTAGCAGTATGAAGAACAAGATTAAAGCCACAAGTGGTGCTTGTGTTTTATACAACAAATGCACTGAAATGCATCTCTTGCAGTGCTGTGTGTGCTGCTTACCAGTGCTCTTCACTGCACATTTACTCTTGAGTACCATCATACCAAGACAGCCACTTTTTTCCCTGTAATTATTTCAAACCAAATTCTTTCAGACAGATACAGCATAACATACTCTATGTAAAAACAACCTGCGTAGGTGCTGAATTAATAACCTGTTTCTATGAGATTATCTTTGGACAATATTCATCTCAAATTGTCAAGCAAATACATGTTTCCTGTAGGGTTTTGGTCACAGGTCCAACACAAATGGGGGAGGCTGTGGCTTTGACCTCCACAAAGACACTCGTAAGAGGAAATAGCAATATGCAGAAGACTGACTCTGTATATCCTGGCCACACGTAAGCAGATGGGTAGTGGAGGAAGAGATTCCAAAGCACAAAAGAGAAAACAAAAAAGTAATGAAAGATGACAGAAAAATTCTGAGAAAATAATCTTCATGAGAAACTTGATGATTGTTCCTCCCAGTCTACCTCTTATCCTTATCCAACTGCCACTGAGTATCCTATGTATATGTCAGGGGTGCTAAACATTGTTTACTCCATCAATATAAAATGGTTGTCAAAATTCTCCTGGATGCCTCATTAATAAAATGCTGTATTTCCTTCCTGCTGATCTGCAATGTTTTGGTAGTTTCCTCAGACTGGGGATTTGTGCTAAGAGAACCCGAGCAGGAGTTAGGATGGGCAAGTCCACCATTTCCATACAAACAGCTTCATGCAGGCCTGAGCAGCAGACACCAGAGAAAAACTTTCAATGTTTAAACACCAGTTACTCCCCCAGCTTTATTTTTCATCTTTCATCACCCTCCTCCCTTGTTATTCAGTTAGCTGAGCATAGCAGTGGGGTAGGCTGCTGGCAGTTTCCCTGGGCCTCTCTTGTGCAACCCAGCCCAGCCCCGTAAGTCGGATCTGCTGTGACAGGACTCTGTCCCCACACGAGTTTTTTCACATGGGATTGCCAGTCATCAAACTAGACAGACAGAATAACTTGTGACAATTCAGGTGCAGGGATTAAAGTCAATTTTTATCACGTGCTAATATGTATACGGTTCTCTCTTCCCAGGAGGTGCATGTTGGCAGCCAGGAGCAGGTCAGAGGGAAGACCATCTGAGGACAGCCTGAAGAAAGATGGTGCTCTGGAGACCACCATCTCCAAAGGGAGGAGGCCAGTTATATCACCGGAGAAAGCTACTAAGATGCTGTTCCCTAGGATGAATTATTTTTCTTCTTCCACTGTGTGGTTTTAGGCGACAGCACATATTCTGGCTGGTGACCAGTCAGTAGTGGGGTTCCACAGGGCTCCATTTTAGGGCCAGTTCTCTTCACTGTCTTCATAAACAACTTGAATACAAGATTGAAAGGTAGTCTAAATTTGCTGTTAATACTAAGCTGGGGAGCTGTTGCCTGCCTCAAAGGCAGAGAGGCCCTGCAGAGAGACCTCGACCAATTAGAGAGCTGGGAAATCACCAAATGCATGAAGTTCAACAAGGAAAAGCGCTGGATTTTGCACATGGGACAGGGAAACCCCAAACATATAGACTGGGGAATGAGAATGCTGGAAAGCAGTGGAAAGAGACCTGGGGGTCCTGGTTAATGGCAAGTTGAACATGAGCCAGCAGTGTCCTGGCAGCCAGGAGGGCCAGCTCTGTCTTGGGGTGCATCAGGCACAGCATCACCAGCCGGGCAAGGGAGGGGATTGTCCCGCTCTGCTCTGCACTGGGGCAGCCTCAGCTCCAGTGCTGGGGGCAGCTTTGGGCACCACAATGTAAGAAGGATATAAAGCTATTAGAGAGCATCCAAGGGACGGCAAGGAAGATTGTGAAGGACCTTGAAGGGAAGCTATATGAAGAGCAGCTGAGGTCACTTGGTCTGTTCATCCTGGAGAAGAGGAGACTGAGGGGAGACCCCATTGTGGTCTCAACTTCTTCATGAGGGGAAGAGGACGGGCAGGTACTGGTGTCTTCTCTGTGGTGACCAGTGACAGGACACAAGGGGATGGCCTGAAGCTGTGTCAGGGAAGGTTTAGGTTGGATATGAGGAAAATGGTCTTCACCCAAAGGGTAGTTGGGCACTGGAACAGGCTTCCCAGGGACATAGTCACAGCACCAAACCTGAAAGTGTTCAAGAACACACACAGCACTCTCAGTGTCGCTCAAGAGGCAGCTGGTGTGACTCTTGCAGTGTCCTGTGCACTATCAGGAGCTAGACTTGATGATCCTTGTGGGGCCCTTCCAACTCAGGATATTCTGTGCTTCTATGCTGTAATATGTTAGTCATGTAAGTTTGACTTGTATGCCAAACATCTGCAAGTGCTTCCACAGAAACAAGAGCGTGGGATGTGCTCAAGCAGCAGCAGAGTCTATTGCTTCATTGAGCTGCTGTTTATTAAGTTTTCAAAGATTTGGGACCATACTCCTATGGACTTTCTGGCTGTTTTCAGAGCACACTTACTGCAGGCTGACTGATGCAGCTGGAGCAACAAACCATACAAGATGATCAGGATTTTCACATTTCAAATGCTGAACTCCTAATCATACTTAAGAGATTCCTCTGTATCTAGTATCAAAAGGCATTGCTGTGAGCTGATTTTAGTGGAAATCAAGTCTTTCCAGATTCCTGGCTTTTGCTGGAATCAGTATGACTCTGATAAGAGTGGAAAAAAACTCCTAGTGGGTTTCTTCTGCACATATGTATGCAGCAGCAGGGGAAAGAGGTTTTCAGGAGACCAAGGGGAAAAAACAGCCTGACTCAGGTTTAGCCAGTTTTTAGAGAACCTGAAGCTACCTAAAAAATTTCTGGTTTACCTCACTGCCTGAAAAAATCTGGTCTGTTAGCAAAGCACCTGGTGATATCTTTGTTCACCTTTTTGAACGGCCCAGCTACCAGCTTAGGGGGACACAAGACTTTCCTACCTCTGCAGTTGTCAGCCATAAATGGAGTTATCTTCAAAGGTACCTAGGACACATTGAAAACCATAGGAATTGAGAGGATGCTGTTTTGGAAAGTACTGTATTGCAGCAGACAAACATCATCTTCCCATGGAGATGAAGATAGAGCATTGTTTCTCATAGCCAATAATTCTGCTGACATTTTAGGGAAATTACTGGGAAAATTTCCAGTATCAAGCTATTTTTAGGACCATTCAAGATAATTTCAAGACAAGTGATTGCTGGATTTGGAACAATCATCAAGAAACAGAATAGCTATCAACATGGTTTATGCAGAGGTGATTCAGGATCTGAAACACGTTCTCCTCTAGCTCATAATTTTTTCCACACATTTTTTAACCTTCCCCTGCCCTCAGCTGATGGATGAATCATTATCCTCTCACAATCCGGTGTTAATTAAAGACAATTTGCTTTCTATTCGTTCCAGAACTTTTCCTTATAAGTTATATAAATCTGGGCTTTGTAAATTATCCTCATGCCTTTGTAAGGTTTCATTTTATAAAGCTGCCTTAAAGACATTTTTCTACAACACAAAATTTTTACTGTATAGGAGGCAGTCTGATCAGCAGACAAAGTGAACGTTTTATTACCCAAACATATCTCCAAAAATATCAGTAGATTACACAAGAGACTCTCTGCTGATGCAGCTCTCCTCCTACATGATATGGCAGATGCCAAGAACTTTTGTAACCTTTGCCCTATATAAGTCTGAAGGATAAGTGCTGAAATGAGAAGACATGGTACCTACAGATGATGCTAAGCAGTGTTTGTGGGCCTAGAAGCAAGAGCCTAAAAGGCATGGCAGAACAAATAAGCTGCACTGTACATATGTGTAAAGACTCAAACCCTGGAGCAGTCTGTGTGACTGTGGAGAGAACTTAAGCCCATTCATTTCACAAAGTTGTGTTGCTGAAAACAAGTCAGAGCTGTGAACCACTCAATTACTGTTGCAGGATAAAAGTAAAGGTGACTCCCTTGCCTGGTGTGTTTCGTACACAGGCCAATTAGATCAACACGCTTGTCGCTCTGAGGATCTCCTAATTGCAGCTGTGCTCCCTGCAGAGCAATCCCGCTGTCCCTAACCCGCGGTTGTTGGTGTTCATCAGTGAGAGACACAGCTGGGTGCTGGACTTAATGAGACAGAGGGTTTTAAATGACTGTATGGCGTTTAGAGCAAAAATAGCCTTAAGCTGCTTTAAATTAGATCCTAGCCAGACTGATATATATTTTTTAAAAAAATCTAATAAACCCTCAAGGCTGCCCTCTAATGCCAGAAGCAGAATTCTGCTCAGATAGTGCTTCCATCAGGTAACATTTGATGAGAACTTGATTGGGGAGCTGAGCACTTTGCATCAATAACTAGAGCAAAAAACCCCACACATCCTACTTATTAACTAGCAGATACTTGCTCATTTTAGCACAGAGGGAAAAAAAAGAAAAAGGGAGAGAGGTGTCTAGTGCTACTCACAAATTCAGCTAAATCATTACTTGAACCAAATATTCTGTTTCTCAATAATTTATATTCTATAAAGGTTCCCATAGTAATTGTTTTGTTATGTTGAGGAGTTTTTTGAAAGAAGGGTGACTTGCTTATTACTGAAAGGCTGTATTTAAAATGCAGCAATATTTTTATATAGGCAAAAAATCTATATTTATTAATTAGTTTAATATTTAATTTAATTAATTGAATTTAATTTATAATGAATTGAATTGAATTAAAAATTTAATTAATT
>VXAX01001525.1:520995-551657 GCA_013399835.1 Leptocoma aspasia | reverse complement strand
TATAATTTATAATGAATTGAATTGAATTAAAAAATTAATTAATTGAATAATTAATAAGCTTTTTCAAACCAAGGTGTACCAGTTTCTTAAGAATTGGGAAATATTAACTTAGGTGATAATATAAATGCCTAACAGCATGCTTGGATTGCATTAACTGTATTTTTAGAGCTGTATCAGCTGGTGTCCATGCTAGGAGCATTTCATCATCTGGTGTAAATTCCAAGATCTGATGTATCAAGCACTGTTTCATAATACTGAATTTCATGCATCTGATCACACATAAAGTTTTTTTTTAGCAATTTGATTAGAAAATAAAAGGCGAGCTAGAAACCTCAGGCGCTGGTGACGACCACTAGAGGGCAGTAGCCAACCCCTAATGTTCCCACAGTTTTCCACAAAGCTTTGTAGGCTTGCACACGGGACGAGAGAGCTGAGCAGCCTCCCCGGTGAGGATGCTCATGTGTTGGAAGAAAAGCTTGCCTGTTTGCCACGAGTGTTAACACTGTTCGACATTAAGCTATTTTTTTAAAGTTCATGGTGACGAGTAATACAGGCAATGTTGTTTCTTTATCTAATGGTGCCTGTCTTCAGTACCACAGATGGGCCGTGGAAGAAGAATTTGGATGTCTCCACCTTGTAAATGCCGGGAGCAAACTGTGGGACTTTTATTCTCCACTCCCTCCTAGCTTGTCAGCCACATGTGCTATGGGGCACAGTGACATTCCAATCAGCATTTTATATGGATCTTCACATATTCATATAAGATAACAGTGCAGAAGTTAGTGCTTTTTATACCAGTGCCATTTATATATTATTTTCATGTACATGCATATATTGGATGAAACAATGCCAGGTCAGTAGAATGGAGTGATTCCAATGCTTGTCACTGACAAACTATTCCCAGTTCTCCTTTCTAGCACTGACCCTTTTATGTTCTATTTTCCCCTATCACATAACCAAACCAAATTTATTAGAAAAAGCAGTAACTAATGTTCAAAACACCACAATAGGCTGGGTGCCCAGACACACTCCTATCTGTGCCATCAAGAGGGTGGGATATGAATGTGAAAGAAGAATGGGACCTCAGACCATGCACAAGATACATGCTTATGACATGAAAAGTAGCTTTCCATCAAAATGGACATGGCATTAAGGTCAGAGGAGACATGGGTACTTCTTTCCTGTCTGCTATAATTAGCTTAAAAAATGAGCCAGATGAAATGAAAAATGGGTGGCACCATATCTAGCACTGATACACTTTCTAGTGTTCCTAAAACCATTATGTTTTCATTTAGAAAATCTAATTATATTTGGTGGTTTACACTTCTGCTTCAAGATCTAAGGCTTTCATAAAAATTACTTTTCTATTCTAATAGTTATGCAGAGTGCTTGAGAACCTGAGTCATAAAAGCTGAGGAAGCAAAAACCACAAATGGAAAACCACTGAAATAACCAACCTTCTGATGGCTTGTTATTATTGCTGACAATTTTAAGTTCCCGATTTTTCACTTATCTTAAGAGTTTGGGGGCTCCTGACTTATGGATGCTGGCATTTCAATATGCTCTTAATTTTACCCAGGAAAGGGAGAGTTGTTGCAGACATATTTGGTCACCACCTGCTATCACAGTTTTGGCAGAAGAATGTCCCTACAGGGTATGACCAGGGCTCTGTTATTCTCTCTCTGATGTTAGATAGACGTGCACTAAGAAAAAGTCAAAGAACAGGGTGAGCAGGGGATGATGCTTACCCAGAATATTTTGACAGCTGCTACAAACAGCAGAAAGTGTTTGCATTTAATAGTCCTGTTTTGCTTGTCTAGCAGAAGAGATTTCATTTTGCTATCACCAAAGGTGTACTTATGCAAGAAGTGATCATTTTAAAGCTAGGACATGCGAGCAAATTTCATACTTGTTTTTGATGAATTTGTGGGATCTTCACATGTTATCATAACCTTTTGGATTGCCTTTGGGCTATGAGTTCAGAAACAGGTGAGGGCTATTGGCAGTGTGCAAAACAAAGAACTTGACTAGAAGAAGAACAACTTAAACTTTCCAGAAGCAGAACACTTTTCAGTGCTCAGTCAGAAGGGTAAGACTTTCACAGAACAAAAAGTCAAATAGCAATGGAAAGCCTTTAACTCTTGAAACATACCTTTTCCCAGCAGCAGATGGTACAGTGCCTCCAAACTGCATGTTCCTCTCTTCCTGGTTGTATCCATCACTCCTCTCTTTCAATACAGGAGACAAGCAGATCACTAGATAACTCAAAGCTGCTATGAGATACAGAGAAACAAGTGATGACTCAGCCTTCAGCAACAGAGACCACTCAGTATCTACTATAGAGAGCCAGCAGGAGGGCCAGCCACCCCACATGCACAGCAATAATGAAGCTGCAAAAGGCAACTGGTTGGGGCAGCAGTCTTTGCCTAGAAGACAGACAGACTCTGCAGGAGCCCTGAGGCATCAGTCCCTCTCTCTTTTCTACTTCACAGTATAAACTTTATATTATCTACCTTCACAAAGTCTCTGAGATTTTAGGCTTATGCTGCTTGCCATATGCTAACACTGTATTAACCTCACAAAAGCCAGCCACCAGTGCAGCATGCAGGACCATTGATATCACCTCACTGTTCTACAGGGGAACCTTAAACCTAAAAAGCTTGGCACAGCCTGTGCCTAGTGCAGCATCCTAACTCTCTGAGTTAGCAACAAGGGCACATTTCAGAAATAATTCTCTGGAAGCTGGTGTAGCAGGGACTAGTGTTTGGTCTGCTCAATCTCTGGGAAATCAGAGCAAAGCTGGACTGAACCAGAGAATATTGCTTTGCTGAGAAGTCCTATAAGTCCCCAGTACACTCAATAAGCTCAGTAGTCAGGGTTCATAATAATAAGATGCTTGAACTATAGCATTACTAAATTAATAGGCTTTGCAGAGTCCATAAATCTCTCACAGGGGTCCCCTTTTCCACTTCAGCTAGAAAGAAAGCCATGGCTAGGAGTTACAAAGGACCCTAGAGGGAATTAAGCTCTGAAGTCCTATTGAATTAGCATTGTTTACAAAGCAGTCATAAGTATAATGAATGTTAATGAGTCTTTAATGGGCGGAGTTGCAATGCAACACGTGGTGGAGTACAATTAACAGAAAGAATGTGCTTCCCTCCCATTTATTCTGCTTGACACAGGTGTAGAAACCCTGAATCTAAACGAATTGTCCTGTTGAGAACAGAGTAAAAGAGCTCAATCTGTTGTGTAGTAAGAAAAAATTAAAATACATTTCTTCTATGCCAAGCCAAAGTGGGGCTGAATTACACCAAAACTAAATGTTCACACAGGAAGTCCACAGACCTATGATATGGTTGAGGTTGGCAGACATCTCTGGAGGTCATCTGGTTCAACCTCCCTGCTCAAGCATGGCCACCTAGAGTCAGTTGCCCAGGACCACCTCCACACCCCACAACCTGGGGGCAACTTGTTTCAGTGATTAAACATCCTCACAACAGAAGAGTTGTTTCATATTATAGACAGAAACTCATGTGTTTCTGTTTGTGCACATTGCCTCTGTTCCCATGACTGAGAGCCATTGAAAACAGTCTGGCTCCAGCTTCTTTACACCCTTCCTTCAGGTATTTGAACACAGTGGTAAGCTTTTCCTGAGCCTTTTCTTCTTTATGCTGACCAGTGTCAGCTCCTTCAGCCCCTCCTCCTATATGAGGTGCTCCAATCCCATAATCATCCTTGTGGCCCTTTGCTGGAGTCCCTTCAGTGTGGCCATCTCTGCCTTGTACTAAAGAGCCCAGAACTGGGCCCAGAACTCCAGATGTGGACTCAGTGCTGAGTAGAGGGGCAGGGTCACCTCCCACAACTTGCTGGCAATAATCCTCTTAATGCACTCCAGGATACCATTGGCCTTCTTGGCCACAAGGGCACACTGCTGGCTCATGTTCAACTTGATGTCCACAAGGACCCCCAGGCCTCTCTCCACAGAGCAGCTTTCCAGTCAATCAGCCCCCCAGCATCTACTGGAGTAGGGAATTGTTTCTTCCCAGGTGCAGGACTTTGCATTTCCCTTTGCTGAATTCATGTCAATCCTGACAGCCCATTTCATTAGCCTGTTGAGACCCTTCTGGATGGCAGAATAATTCTCTGGTGGATCAGTTGCTCCTTACAGTTTTGTGTCATCTGTGAACTTGCTGAGGGTACGTTCCAGCTCATTAATGATGATGTTAAACATGACTAGACCAAATTCGGAACCCCAGGGTACACCAGGAGTTACTAGACACCAGATTTTGTGTAACAGATCATCCCTCTCTGAACTGGGCAATTCAGCCAGTTTTAAGTTCTGCTCATCCAGCCTGCACATCATCAGCTCCTCTACAAGGATGTTACAGGAGACAATATTAAAAGCCAAGTAGAGGGTATCACAGAATCATAGAATAGCTTGGGTTGGAAGGGATCCTAAAGATCATCTCATTCCAACCCTCCTGCTGTGGGCAGGGACACCTCCAACTAGACCAGGTTGCTCAGAGCCTCATTCAACCTCGCCTTGAACACTTCCAGGGATGAGGCATCCACAAATTCTCTGAGCAGCCTGTGCCAGTGCCACAGTCACAGTAAAGAATTTCATTCAAATAATTAATCTATTTCAGTTTAAAGCCAGTACTCCTTGTACTGTCACGCATGCCCTTGTAAAAAGTCCCTCTACTGGTTTCCTGGTAGGTTCTTTTCAGGTACTGAAAAGCTGTGATAAGGCCACCCTGAAGCCTTCTCTTCTTCAGAGCATCCACTGCTCTTTCCTTATCCATCAAGCCAGTCACCTCATCACAGAAGATTATTGAGTGGATTAAGCATAACTTCCCCTCTGTGAAGCCATGCTGGGCAAAAGTTTTTACTTTTGTTTGGTTTTAGTTTTTACTAAGACTTGAGAGAAGGGGCTAGACATTTTTCAGAGTTAGACATGTCATTGCAGAAAAAGTCCTTGTACTTTCTGAACATTTCAGCCTTTATTCATGCCAGAGAGTCACTAATCTAGCTATTTAGCTATTTAGAACACTTCGGTCACAAGCAATCTAATGTACACCTCCCCAGCGATTCATGATTACCTAAACCCCACTGAAATAAATTTTAGCACTCTGTTCTCATTCTGACAGGCTGTCATTCAAAGAGCAACATATTCTGTCTCAGTAGTGACGTGGTTGAGAAGATAGCTGTCATTGGGAAAACTGCAAACATCTATCCACTGTCTTGGGGGACTCACCTTGTACAAGCACACAGTGGACAATCTTAAGTTTTGCCATATATACACATTTGATGGACAAAAGCTGTATCAGGTCTTCTGTTGATGCAAATCAGCCCCTGTAAAAATCAGCTATAACATGTATAACTACACCTGATTTTAACCAGTGAAATATTTTACCCTATGTAATTCTGAATACATTAGCTATACTACATGTAAATCTAAACATAAGCTTAAAATCTTGTATCTGGGAAAAAAGTCAACAAATGAGATATTACAAATTACAGGAACATATGACTTTCAAGCAATCCATTCTCAAAAAAGTTCATACAAAGAGTAACCTAAAAGTAATCCATATTGGAGTTTACACTCCTGAAAAGCTTTTAATCATGAAGAACAGAGTATGTTATATTGAAATTACACCACAAAACATACTTACAGCAAACTGTGCCTCCTCAGACATGGAATTTGACAAGCACATAGCAGCACTCAGGAGCACTACTGACCTGGAAGTCCTTTCTTCCACCACAGAGATATTTGACAACTTCCTATGATAAAGCTCAAAGTTTTAGAGTTTTTAGGATCAAAGTTTAGTTTATGGGCATTACCATATCTCACAGAATGAGAAGACCATCATCATGGACGGGATCCATCCTAGGGTGATGAGGGAGCTGGCAGATGAGCTTGCGAAGCTCTCCATCATTTACCAACAGTCCTGGCTCACTGGGGAGGTTCCAGATGACTGGAAGCTGGCCAATGTGACACCCATCCACAAAAAGGGTAGGAAGGAGGATCCTAGTAATTATAGGCCAGTTAGCCTGACCTCAGTCCCTGGCAAGATAATGGAGCAGCTTGTACTGAGTGTCATCATGCAGCAATTACAGGATGGGCAGGGTATCAGACCCAGCCAGCATGGGTTTAGGAGGGGTAGATTGTGTTTAACTAACCTGATCTCCTTTTATGACCAGGTGACCCATCTGGTGGATGCAGGAAGGGCTGTGGATGTTGCCTATTTGGACTTCGGCAAGGCCTTTGATACTGTCTCCCACAGCACACTCCTGGAAAAGCAGGCTGCCCGTGGCTTGGACAGGAGCTCTCTTTGCTGGGTTAGGAACTGGCTGGATGGCTGGGCCCAGAGAGTGGTGGTGAACGGTGCTGCATCAAGCTGGCGGCCAGTCACCAGCGGTGTCCCTCAGGGCTCTGTACTTGGGCCAGTTCTATTCAACATTTTTATTGATGACATGGACGAGGGGATTGAGTCCTTTATTAGTAAATTTGCAGATGACACTAAGCTGGGAGCGTGTGTCGATCTGTTGGAAGGTAGGAAGGCTCTGCAAAGAGACCTGGAACGATTGGACATATGGACTAAGTCTAACAAGATGAAGTTTAATAAGTCCAAGTGTCGAGTCCTGCACTTTGGCCACAATAACGCCCTGCAGCGTTACAGGCTGGGGGCGGTGTGGCTGGACAGTGCCCAGGCAGAAAGGGACCTGGGGGTGCTGGTCGACAGCCGGCTGAACATGAGCCAGCAGTGTGCCCTGGTGGCCAAGAAGGCCAATGGGATCCTGGCCTGTATCAGGAATAGTGTGGCCAGTAGGAGCAGGGAGGTCATTCTCCCCTGTACTCGGCACTGGTGAGGCCACACCTTGAGTGCTGTGTCCAGTTCTGGGCCCCTCAGTTTGGGAAGGATGTTGAGATGCTTGAGCGCGTCCAGAGGAGGGCAACGAGGCTGGTGAGGGGTTTGGAATACAAGCCCTGTGATGAACGACTGAGGGAGCTGGGGTTGTTTAGCCTGGAGAAAAGGATAAGGTCAGAGGTGACCTTATCACTCTCTACAACTTCCTGAAAGGTGGCTGTAGTCAGGTGGGGGTTGGTCTCTTTCTCCAGGCAGCAACTGAGAGAACCAGAGGACACAGTCTCAAGCTGCGTCAAAGGAGATTTAGGTTAGATATAAGAAAAAAGTTTTTTACAGAAAGAGTGATCAAGAACTGGAATAGCCTGCCCGGGGAGGTGGTGGAGTCACCATCTCTGGATGTGTTTAAAAAAAGACTGGATGTGGTACTCAGTGCCATGGTTTAGTTGAAGTGTTAGGGCTGGGTTGGACTCGATGATCTTACAGGTCTCTTCCAACCTTGAGATTCTGTGATTCTGTGATTCTGAAGCACAAACAGCACGTCCTCGAGCACTCTAGGATTTTGAGGAGAGCACTCTGAATCTATGCAACAATACAAGAGACTCATAGTTATGAGCATGGCTTCTTCTGCAAAGGACCACATTGGCATGGAGTCCCAAGACCTATCATGTTATCACCTCCCCCCTGCTGATGCCACTATTCGTGGCAGGTGAGCAAACAGAGGAGCATGGTCCTTCCATTAGGAAGGAAGACACAGAAGTGAACTATAGCTGGAACAAACAGTAACATTGAGGTAAGGAATACCTCTGCACCTGAGGAACTAGACATGAACCAAGCAGCCTCACACACAGAGGCATTAGGAGCTATGAAAAGACTGGAAACTTGCTAACCTAGCCTAGCCTCACTGAGAGGTGCTGAGAGTGCAAGAGTAAACTAACTCACAGTAAGAGCTGGCACCACATGATGAACTGCTGTATACACAGCTGAGGGTTAAGCTCCTAAACGAAATGCCTTCTCTTGAGTGAAGAGATAACTGCTTCTTTCCAGATCCAGGATTGCTAAGTAATAAAGCTATCACTTCTACAAGTGAGACCTTTTGCACCTTTTGTGAGTTCTCCCATTCCCTAGCAGCCATGAGATCATCCAGAAGTGGAAATGCCTCTCCACATTACACAGCAGGACCTCCAGTATGGGACTGAACCACGCTGGCAGGGCCAGCCCCAGCCCTAGCCATACTAGGATGCTTCATTTTGCACTTGATTCACCAGTTGCATGGACAACTCTTTCCATGGGAGACTGGTTAGCTAATATCTTGCTTGCACACAGCAACAATTATTTTCAAGCCTAATATCCACAGTTTCAATTACTTGGTGAAGTAATTGCGTGTAACCTCAACGTTACATAGGAATCAAAAAAGAACAGGGGGGTGAAGAAACAGAGGGAAGACGATCTGTTTTCACAAAAAGTCAAACCTAGATGACAATTCAAGGCAGCTTGACACCTCCCACAGGATCTCCACCCCCCTGTCAGAGTCCATGTCTGGCTGATGTCGGCAGCGCCAGCGCCCAAGGAACAGGGGCCACACGCCGCTGAGACGCGGCACCCGTGCGCACCCCGGCAGCGCACCGGGGGCCCAGCTGGGCCGCTCCCTCGGGGAGCAGCCCCACCAGGCGGGGACCCCCGGGCCGGCCGCGGGGAGAGGGCGAGGGGCGGCCGGGGCGGTGCTGCCTGTCCTCACCCTGCAGCCCTCGCCCTGCAGCTGCCGGGGCGAGGGCGGGCTAATCCCGCTCCGCGCGTACCGGACAGGGCTCTGCGCCCCGGCCGCCGGCGAGCCCCTTGCCTGGGGAGAGGTCTGCGGCCCGCGGGGCTCCTGGGCGAGAGGCGAAAGCCGGTGGAGGGTGATGGGGATGCGGGTGTCCGCCGTGGGTTGCCAAAGAGCCGTGCACGCGTGTGCCGCAAGGAGAGCCAACAATCGCTCGAGTGGAACTAAAAACTAAAAAATACTCAAACCCGCCTTCTTCTGGCTTCCTTACAAGGGTGACAGTCCGAACGTAGCACTGTCGGGTCATCTCCCTCTGGCTTCAGCCTCGCTGAAGCCCTCCGAGGACGAGGCGGGGGTACACGCGGGGATGCCACAGCCACCCCGCGCCCCCCGCCGCTGACCCGGGCAGCCCGGCCCGCGGGGGAACCAACGAGGGAACAGTCAGCGAGCAAATAAACAACTTCCCTCGTGTAAGAAGTTGCCTCGCAGGTGCCTGCAGCTGGCGGTTAACACAGACAGTAAGAGGATCAACTCCATCTCCGCCAGTGCAGCAAAAAGAGGAGGAAAAAAAATAAAAGCCTGCTCATTTGCTATTCAGAATTTAGTTAATTTGGATGATAACGGTTAGTGTTTAATCCCATTGTACGAGAATGAATTTACCGAAACCTACAAGGCTCCTGGAAGAATAATACGGCCGGCGGCACGGCACGCAGGGGTGCCCAGGCGAGCAGCCGGCCTTGCCCACTCCGTGCCGCCGACCGGGGTAGGCGCGCCCTGGGGCCACCACCGCCTCCTCCCGCGGAGTCGTTCGGCGCTCCCGGCCGGGCCGGAGAGGTGGGAACCAGCCCGGGACGGTGGGGTGAGGGCCGGCACCGCGCCTCTCCTCCGGCCGCTTCTGGGGAAACGAAGGGCGAGAGCGGCGGTGCCACCCGCCGTGCTCACCCGGGGACATGTGGTGGGGACGGTTCCCCCATTTTAAACCGCAGAGAGAAAAGGGTGGGAAAACGCAGAATACGGGAGAGTACGTGGGAGTTTCCGAGAGAACTGCCCGAGCTCACATTGCGGGGATATCACCGTTTCCGCAGCCCTGCCCGGGGCTCGGTGGCATCGCCCGGGAGGGCAGAGCCAGGCGCCGGGCGGCCCTGCCGGGAGAGGAAAGCTAACAATGCTGTGAAAATATGTTTGCAGAAAATAGACAATTGTTGGATTAAACGTATTCAAGTATGAAATAATGCCTTTTTGTGTAAAAAACCTCAGCAATGTGAGCGTACAAAAGTTCCCCTGTGGCAGTTACTTGCTCCCTTTGTGAGCTTTGCGCTCCGGCGTCTCCACTTGGCGCGTTTAACTCGGAGCCCCCCTTTAAACGCGATTGTTTCTTTCTTTTTAATGACATTTACCGGATCAAAACATGCTGTTAATTCGATCAGAAAGCTTTACCCTCCTTAACAATGCCACAATAATTTCTCCTGAAGTTTGTTAAATTGACCAAAATTAGGCAAATGAATAGGGGGTCTGTCGGCGATCCCTCTCGCAGGTGACACCGAATAATGCACTCTCGGACCAGCTGCGATCCCCTCTTTATTTGCCCCTCTTTTCTTTGACCCGCATTATTAAAATTTAGGCCCAATGAAACTATTCATACTTTTCAATGGGACATTTTCCTATAGGATAATAGGCTACAAATTGAGCCTCTCCAAAGGAGAGGGGGAGAGCAGGGGGGGTAAAACAACAACGCACAGACGCGCACACCACACAAAAAAGGAGCGTCGTGTGCCAAAGGCTGGTGAGAGCCTCCCCGGGCCGACGGAAAAAAAAAAAGGGGGGGGGGATGGAGGGGGATATCGTGTGCCAACCCCCCGGTCCCACACCTGCCGGGGTGTCCCCGGCGCATAAAGCGGTGTAAACAAAAAAATCCTCGCTGCCATCTCTTATAAAGATGGACGTGTCACCAAGTCGTGTGAGAAAAGCCTGAGAACAAACGGGGCCACTCCGTCTCCAAGGGTTCTCCCTTGAACTGGGCGGAACAGCCTATTAAGGGCTTACTTAATTACTTTAATGACTCTGGACAGGCTTTAAAATGCAGTCAGCTCCGAGGCTAAGGGGAGGGGTAGGGGGTGCCGGGGATTTGAAGGCTGGCGGCGGGGACGGGGCCAGGGATGCGGCGAGCGGGGCGCAGGGCGCGATACNATCCCCTCGCCCCCTTCCACCCTGATCTTTAATGCATACATTCCCTCGGCGCCGCTCGCCCATAATCCTATGGGATCAGCGGGCCCGTGGAGGCCCCCCGGGGTCCCCCCCAAGAAGTGATGGCTTTATAAGGGGGCCGGAGAGAGAAGGGATGCAGAGCCGACCATGGCATCCAAACTCAAGGAGCGGAGGGTGAGTCGTCGCCCGCCTTGCGCGCACGGGTCTGCGGGGCCACAATGCCGGCCTGGACCCGAGCCTTTCGTCGCCTTTCCCTTCGAAAAGCCCCCCCCACAAAAAACAACCACACCTCCCTCACAAAAACAAGGCTGCCCTGCCAGGGCCGTCCGCGCAGTCACGGAGCCACCAGGGCCGCGCGGAGATGACCGGCCACTGGAGCGTCATCCTTCCCGAGGCCGCGTCGCGCCCGGCACCGCTGCTCGGAGCGGGGTTGGGGACTGGCTTCCCTGCAGGGGTCGAGACCGGGGCCGGGGGCGGCTGTCACGGCGAGACTGGATCCATCTGCTTTCTCTTCCCTCACTAACGCGCCCCATATGTTTTGCAGAGGACGCCGGTTTCCCACAAAGTGATTGAGAAGCGGAGGAGGGACCGCATCAATCGCTGCCTCACCGAGCTGGGGAAGACGGTGCCCATGGCTCTGGCCAAGCAGGTAGGCGGGGGGGAGCAGCCCCTACGCCCTTTTCTCCCCTGTGCGATATCCGCGATATCCCCCTCGATACGGCGGGATTAGGGGGCGGCCCAGTGGAACGAAGAGCAGTCTCAGGGGAGAGGTGATGCCCACCTGCCCTGCCCGTTGCAGAGCTCGGGGAAGCTGGAGAAAGCGGAGATCCTGGAGATGACGGTGCAGTACCTGCGGGCCCTGCACTCGGCGGACTTTCCCCGCGGCCGGGAGAAGGGTAGGTGGGCGGGAGCGACCTCCCGCGGCCCCCGCCGGGTCACTCGCGCCGTGGGGCCGGCTTCCCCGCTCCTCTCCCGGCCAGACCCTGAGGAGCTCGATTCCCTTTCCTTTCCAGCAGAGCTGCTCTCCGAGTTCGCCAATTACTTCCACTATGGCTACCACGAGTGCATGAAGAACCTGGTCCACTACCTGACGACGGTGGAGAGGATGGAGACCAAAGACACCAAGTACGCCCGCATCCTGGCCTTTCTCCAGTCCAAAGCACGCTTTGTTACTGAGCCTCTCTTCACCTCCCTGGGCTCCCTCCCGGAGCCGGACTTTTCCTACCAGCTGCATCCTGGGCCCGAGTGCCCCGGGCACGTCCACAGTCCCGCCGAGGGCGTGCTCCAGCCGCCCTCGGGGGGGCCATTCCCGTGGCACGGCGCCGCCCGCAGCCCCTCCCTGCCCTACCACTTGCCCAGCGCCGCCGTACCCCTCGCCAGCCCCGGCCAGCAGCGCAGCACTTTCCTCTCATCCGTGCAGGGGCTGGACCGCCACTACCTCAACCTCCTCGGCCATTCCCACCCCAACGCCTTCGGGCTGCCCCCGGGCCAGCACCCCTCCATGCTATAGAGACTCGTCCCGCCTGAAAAAAACACCTATTTATGACCGCGGACACTGCGGGTTACACCCGGGCGCACGGGAAGGCTGCCGGGGGCAGGGAGATGCGCAGGGGTCCCGGATGGCGAGGAGCCCCCGGGGGCCCAGATCTGCCCCCGCCCGCCCTCTCCAAGGGCCCGAAGCTGCCCCCACCCGCTCGTCCTCCCACCTCCGGGTTCAGTGCCTGTACAAGTGATGCCTTGGAATAAACGTTTATACCCGCCGCTGCTTTTTGTTTCCGTGAGGGAGCTTCCTCGGGTGGCGGTGGGAGTCTCCCCAAGCAGCCACCCAGGGCAAAAAAACCCACGAGCGAGACGTGGTCAGCGAGGGCCAGGGATCTTGCTGCACGCACTGGCCGTGGCTGGCGCTTCGGGCAGGCGCGGCAGGGCGTGACGGGCCGGGTGTCGGTGTCGTCCGGCTTCTACCCCCGGGCTGTCCACTGGAGGCTGGGAGGGAGTCCCGGGGTACCCCGGAGGTGGCGGATGCCCTACTCCCCCGCAAACCCCGCGGGTGCTGCCCTCCCACGCGCCCGTGGAAGGGCGCTGCAGGGGCACGTGTCCGAACGGCATCTCCCGTGTGCTTTGCCAGGGAATTTCTCTGCGGCGCAGCTTGTTCAGAGGAGGATGAATAATGGTGAAGGCGCAGGACTGGGCGGGGAGGGCAGGCAGCCACTGCGGAGGTGCGGGGCGCTGGGAAGAAAACCAATGGAAGCTCCGGGAGCGAGTTCTTCCAGCCTCGCCGCCGGCGCGGAACGGCGGCACGGCTCCCTCCCGACGGGGCAACTCCAACCCCGCCTGAACCAAGCGTCCCAGGTGTCTCCACAGCTCCTGGAATCAGGGCAGCCCGGGCATGCCCGGCGGGGCCGGAGCCGTCGAGGGGTAAATTAACTTATTCCATTTGGGTAGGGAGGCTTTGAGGAGATTTGACCTGGGCTGTTTGCCCAGGTCGCGGAATGGGCTGACCCGCAATTTGTAAACCAACCCGACCCTTTATTCGGAGACAGACAAAAAGATCTTCATTACAATGAGTAAAAAGTGGAATGTGTATCTTCCATTTAACCTGTAAATATAGGAAAAGCTCCTATCCCAGATTAGTGGGGAAAAGGTCACACGGCGGGATGATGGTGAGGAGTCAGCTAGGGAGGGGAGAAAAACACCCTAATTTTCCCGGGACACCTTTAGGATGGTAAATCCAGAGGGAACACCTCTTTTGGTCAGCGTACACAGAACAATATGGACCCAGCCAAACACATTTAGCAGCAAGGATGGCTAGTGCCTATTATGAAAACACATGTCCAACACTCATTTTTATCAGTAGTGGGTGCAGAATATGGACAAAATGCTACATGACTTTTATTCTGTGTGCTTTAAGCTCTTGTGATCCCACTTTGTCATTGAAGCATTAAAGATATGGCATTTTCCTGAAAATATAAATATATTCAGCATTTTGGTCCCTGTTAACCAAATTAAACAAAACTTTCCTTTGCTAAGTAGATTTTCTCTCTGGGATTAGCAGAGGGCCACCATGGTCAAAACTTGGGTCATTTACATATAATTTTGCAAACTCGCACTGGTCCATGACAGTCTTTGTCTCTCCAATGTTGCTATCCTGGATTTCTTTTTCTTTTTTTTTTTTTTTTCTTTTCATTTTCATTTAGCTGTGGAGGATAAACCCCTCTTTGGCTTTACAATGACTTTAGGATAAAAGTCTCCCCTCCCTCCACTCTTTCAGGGCTCTGAGATCACCCTCCTGCTTTTGGCCCTGAAATTATTTGGGAATTTGCTAAAGTCAGCTGTACCAGGCATGGGAGCTGAGCTGCCTTCCCACAGCTCAGATCCACACCTGTGCACCATGCTACCTGCACACAGGTGAGTCAGCATAGGCACTGGGGTACAGAGCTCCCTGGGCAGGCATTCCCTGTCTTTTGACAGAGGTTTAGCTCATTTGTTTTGATTTTATTTTACATTTCTGTGCCTATAGGACAGAGACTTTTAGCCTTTTTTCCCCCTTGGATTTGTTTTAGCTCTGCCATGAGCATAATCTTCCAACTTTGGTGGGAGCAGGTAGGAGCTGGATGATACCTGTGCTGGGCCTGTTAAAGGCTGTAGCTGGTCCCAGGTGGGGTGCTTGTCTGGGCTGGCAATGCTCATCGTCTGGCATAGGAGTGCCATTTACTTGTGTCTGGCAGCAGCTAGCACAGGGAGTGAATACAGAGGGGTTGTTCCTGAAAATAAACTACTTTAATTCCCAAAGCCCCCAAAATACTAGATTCTGTGTTATGCACCTGCTTGGCTAAAAATCTTAATGGTGAGTGATTTGCTCTATCATGTCCTATTCCTTTTCTTCAGCTAGCATCCTTCTCTTTCTTCGACTTCCACATCTCTTTTGCTGCAGTTTGTTTTGCCTTCCTTTCCCATGCCTTTCATGCCCTCTTTTCTACCTCCTCGCCCTGTTATTGGAATTCCTCTCTTTTCCTCACACGTTCCATGTCCTACATGTACTGCAATTCTTCTCACCCCAGAAAACAGTTGTACAGCATGGTCACACCTCAGTAATTTCTTTATGTTGACAGCAAATAATCATGTTGGGATCAAAGGACAGCAAAATGTGAGTTTACAGTTCTGCATCTGATACTGACTCTCTCTTGCTATTTACTCAGACATTAGAAGAGTTTATGTTGATCTTTGTAATATTGTATTACTGAAAACATCTTCAACTCCCTAATTTATCCCCAGGATTTATTTGCATTATTATTTAAATACAGCATCACCAATTAGATCAAAGAGACATAAGTAGCCTGTACATAAACTCTCCATCTTAAAGCTTTATGTTTTCAATAGGTAACAGGCAAAGCCTGGAGGAAATTCTACTGTCTGAATTTTACTATTTAAATAAGTAAAAAATGTTTATGGACTTCGAGCATATGTAACACAGATCAGAACCCTTCTTTCTTCCCATGCTTTTGCACCAGTCTGAATGCATTATTCAAAGACCTAAGGGCTTTGCCACACTATGGAGTTTCCAGCCTTGGAAACAGAGCCAGTGCCTCTGAACAAAGTCTCCAAATTCAGGATAACACAGTAGCTAACTAGAAAAGAGTATTTTTATTGTACTTTGAGTCTGTGACCCTGCTTGCAGCATTGGACCACAAAGAGCTGCATCAGCACACCTATAGGGACTGAGCCATGAGTTTGAAAGAAGCAACTGAGGGAAAGGGGAGGAACTCCACCAATGAAGGCTCTTAATTACAAATCTGTTCCAGTAGAGAGGCACACAATAATTGGTTTCTTAGTGGTATGGATATGATCCCTTTCCCATGGTGAAGATCCTGCCAGTTTATAAGCTTGTGGTCCCACTGCTCCGTGGAATGCTGCTGCTATTCCTCAGGCTCAAAGGTACCCCAGGGTATCCTGTGTTATTTGACCAGGATCATGCCAGAAGTGCTTAGGAGAGCGGAGGGTTTTAGGTGCCAGGGTACAAAGACCACCCCAATCAGATCAGCTTCTTGCCCTTCTGCCACATTCTTGGATAGTGCCCAGAAGTCCAGGGGGATTATTTTTCCATTATAAATTGAATCAATTATAAGGAGGAGGAAATCTCCTGTTTGCTTGTGGAACAGTCTGCGTATTAGACACATGCTACTGAAGCAACTGCAGGCTTGTCCAGCAACCCTTTGCAAAGGCAGATTTTTGGAAAGAAACCCTCCAGCAACAGTTTCATATTTGCTGAGATGTAGCATCCGATCTCACAGATTTGTCTCCTGCCTTGGGTGAGTCTCAGATCATCATGTCTATTTCTAGCAAACTTTCCTGCATAGTGCATAAAGGCTATTTTAGGAAAAGAACACTGAATTCTCTTGAAGAGAAAAATGATTATAGAAAGAAGTACAAGAAAAGTCATTTTAATATACATGTAAGGTTAAAACTCGGACACCTACCCACGTAACATACTGCATAGGGAGTGGCATATTAAAACAAACAAAATTCATTTTAAAAAATGAGAAAAAGAAACATTGAAGATAATTGGATGAAACACCACATGGAAAGAAAGAGGAATAGTTTGTAAGATTCAAACTCAGAATATTAAATTAGGAAATTTATTAAATAAAAAAATATTAAACTTCAGAAAGAGATTGTTTAACATTCATCTTCAAGCTACAGCAACTGAAATGTGCATTATGCTTCATCAGAAGTAATACAATTAATTAGGCTGAAAAAAACCCACTTTTGCTAACAGGAAATCTAAATTTTAGCATGTATGCTCTGAAAGCTTAAAGGCAATTTAATTTTTAATTACTGTAAGAATACAACACCTCAAAATGCAGTTCTAGTCAATGCAATGATTGTGTAATTTAAAAAATGAGGCCCTTCCAACAAGGAAGTCCTTCAAGGCAACAGGGAATTCATTACAGGGTCTGTGACTCAGTTCTTATGCTTTTGGTGAACATTATGAAGTTACTTTTACCCCTGATGAGGGCTTAACCCAGAGCATGTAGAAATATTTACACCAGCTCATCCCATAGTACTTTGTTTAGAGAATTTTGGTCTCCTACTAGCTTTGTGGAAACCAGGCAGTGCCTGAGCTCTGAGCTCATCTCCATCTTTTGTGAATTCCAGCACCAAAATTACGCTTTCAGTCCCATGAAGGATGCAGGTATTTAGAGTAGGACATGGTCCAACTGGAACCCTTAAGACCAGGATCATGGCAGAAAATGCCTTCATTGTGATTCAACAGCCTATACCTCAATCTCCCTGCCCTTAGTTCCTAGCCTGAGGCTTATATATTCTCCTAGGAAGTTGAAGTCTCAAGGATGAATGCTAAAAACTGTGTTCCTCTTTGGAGGCACCTTTTCATAACCACTCCGCCCCTACAAAGCAATTTCTGTGTTTGAAGGAACCACTGTGCACTGGTTCCACCTTTCAAAGGAGAGATCAGATGGTAGTCTGACAGGGGAGGGTTTGATCTCAGGATATCAGCTTGAAGGAGATGTTCAGTTTAGAGTCACTAGAAGGAAGCTGTGACATGGTTTCAGTGCTTTCTCTCTGCTAGGGAGGAGTGGAGACTGTGGCTTTTGCATCTCCCTCCATTCTCCTCCTCTGGAGGTATATATGATCATGTGCATACCATTGTGTACTGCACATACAGGAAGCTTATACAGGCCCTCTTCCATAGTACACCTAGATTCAGTTCTGTTTTTCTCAGTAATTCCTAGTCTGGTTTGGCTGTTATTTGTCTGAAAGTGGCTTTATTCAATCCTCATAGCTCCCCATGTATGCTACATTAGTGCCATCCCCAGGGAAGAATTCACAGAGATTAGCCTTTAAAGGTCAGTCTTTTATGACTAAGATATAGGATTGGTCTTTTTTACTTTTCCCCCGAAGTAAAATGTCATTTAATGTATCCTAGGGCAACTTCAAGGTTTGATACACCTGACAAGTTTTTGATACACCTGTACAACCTTACTCAACTACAAGAGGTGACACCACTACAGCCATGAGTAAAGGTTAGGGTATAGAGTTTTCCCCTAAAGATGGTAGTATGGAAATAATTTACTCTTACTATCAAATTGCTGCTGGGGTTTCAGGACTGGTATCTGTAGAAGGAACAATAACAACAAAACCTATTGAACAAACCCCACATGGCTTCAAAGTGAGAAAAGTGTAACAGGGATCACTGACATTCACTGAGAACAGATTACCAAACTACAAGAACCTCAGGAAACCCTGAGACAGTATGTATCCCATCCAACACAATTATATATTGGAATGTTCTAAGGGAATAAATATAACACAAGTCTTTCCTATTCCATTACAAAATGCCTTTTTATCATAGGATGTAGTAGTAATTTTTCTATGCCACAAACTTTTTTTATGTCTTTAGGAAACAAGACCTTCTTATCTCTTAAAGAAATGAGAGAAAATCTACTCTTGGAGTTTTATTACTGAAATAACTATAATAATTATTGCTGTAATAATAGTAATTGCAATTATTATTGTAAATTCTCTTTGATGTCTAGAAAATAATAAAGTAATTGGGAAAAAAGTATAAGCAAGAGTACATAATTTACTGCATAATGTCAAAACTTGCTAGACAGCAAAGAACTAGGAAAACTAGTACAACTACTAAAGGTACCACTGTTCATAAGGCAACATCTGCAGAAAAGAGAGTATGTTAAAGCAAACAAGAGACTCCTAGATGCTTGTTACCTATATGCATATACCGTACATATATCCTTAGCTAGTGCAGGTGGCAATTTCCTGGACATCCATGAAGCTATAGTTGCTTCCACAAGAAGACGACATAGTGGAGTTGCATCATTCGAGAGCTTGCCAAATAGGTAAGTGACACGTATTTCAGTGGCTCCTCATGCTCACTTTATTAGTTCAACTCTGCAGTCACATGTTTATGAAGATGTATGGGAAGAAAACAATCTAATCTTCTCTTAAACACACAATTACGCTGATCACAAAAGTGAAGTCATGTACAGAACAGGTCCTTCCACCTCTGGTACTCAGTGCATAAAATATTCCTCCAAGAAAATATGCCACAACTAGGCACAACGATCCACACTTAAAGGAAAGGCCAGCCTCTCTCTGTGTGCATATGAAGGAGCTAATCCAACTCTGTGAGGTCAAATGATCTTTCCGTGGTGAGGAGGTTCCAAGCAGCAACATAGCATGCTGCTCTTCACCAAATATTACATCTTCTCAAAAGCTATTTGCAACTCTCCATGCTGCTGCTTTGCATCTTCTTTCCAGGAAGTCAATATAGAATCATAGAATGATTTGGGTTGGAAGGGACCTTAAAGATCACCTAATTCCAACCTCCCTGTCATAGGCAGGGACACCTTCCACTAGAAAACCAGGCAGCTCAGGCCTCCAGCCAACCTGGCACTGAAGACCTCCAGGGATGTGGCATTCACAATTTCTCTGGCCAACCTGTTTCAGTGCCTCACCACCCTCTCAGTAATGAGTTTCTTCCAAATATCCAATCTAAACCTACACTCACTTTGAAGCTATTCCTCCTTGTCCTGTCACCATATGCCCTTGTAAATTGTCTCTCCCCATCTTTTTTGTAGGCTCCCTTCAGGTATTGGAAGGCCACAATTAGGTCATCCCAAACCCTTCTCTTTCCCAGGCTGAAAAATCCCAATTCTCAGCCTTTCCCCATAGAAGAGGTGCTCCATTTCTCTAACTAACTAGGTGTCCCCGCTCTGGACTCGCTGCAACAGGTTCATCTCCTTCCTGTGCTAAGGACCCCAGAACTGGATGCAGCACTCCAGGTGGTGTCTCACCAGAGCAGAGGGGCAGAATTTTCTTTGATTTTTTAGTCTTTGTATGTTACACACAGTTAGCAACTGTGTTACAGTCAGCTTTGCTTTATACTCCCAGAAAGAGCTTCTAGCACCCCTCCACAAAGCAATTTACACTATTGGATATGGCAAGCAACAAGTGGGTAAAAGATGTGCATCCCTAGGAGAAGTGTATGACGTAGTTAGAAGGGCAAGCAACTGGAGAACACAAGTGCTGTTCTGCTAGTCATGGGAATATCCTATGTTAATATCCTATGTTTGCAGTTAATATGTTAATATCCTATGTTTGCAGTTTTGCAAAGGAGTTTCGGGGCTGTATTTGGCCAGCATTTATGAAGCTCTTCCAAAGAAGATTTATAATCAATTTACCTTTTCAGATTAAGATCAAATAGAGAGAGAGAGAATGCTAAACTTCTTCCTGTTTTAGCAGGAAGTTACAGGGATTTTGAGATTAGAGATCTGGAACAGAGAGGTAACTCCTGCTGCCAGTATCCAGCTTCCTAAAGGCCTTTCAAAAAGTTTTCCAGGCATTGTAACTGCAGACATAAAAAAAGGAAAGATTTCTTTATTTCAGGAAAATTACAACAATTTGGTAGGGCACAGAATCCCTTTGAGCATCCCATCATAGCTGGGTAGGACAGAAGATGAGGACATAGGTCCACAAATGCACAGGCAAAGTGCTGGCAGGTTTCATTCCTTACCAGACTAAAATAGAAGGATGGGATGGGACCAAATGGACTTTTTCATTCATGTACTTGGAAAAATTACTTGCTATAAAACAGCACTGGTTTAGCTCTGAAATGTCTGCATAATTACAACCACATTATTCCCCTGCCCCCTTTGCCACCATGAAGCAAAGGGCTTCAAGGACTCTACGTATAAAACATCTACATGTAAAATAAGAAAATGGATATTATTAAGCACATGCATACTAGGGGAGAATTTTGCTTTCCATTGCTTTAAATGGAAATAAATTCTTTTCTCCTCTCTTCTCTTTTCCTTTTCTTCATTACAGTCACTGAAATTTCACCAGCTCTGGTTGCTAACATGAGTTAGTGAATAATGCTGTGTTTTTGTAAGTGTACTTAGGAGATGGCATTTCATTACAAGTAAGTACATCATAGCATAGCCACTCTTTAAACCTATCTTTAGAAAAAGAATTTATTATTATTTAGAATTCTTCAGCAACCAGTTTTGATGCTGAAGCTTGTGCTTTGTACATTTTAAAAAGAAAGGTTATGCTTAGACAAAGTGCCATTTCGGTGCCGAACCCCTTACTCATCCAGTTTCTTTCCATTTTTGGAACAGTGCACCATGTTAGAACACAGTTTCACAGCCACCATTTTTTCCCTACTGCAAGAAATTATATTTGCCCACACTTGACTACCAGCATGTCAGAATCACAGCTAAGCTTCTTCATAATCTTAAATTATTGGCTCCTTTTCAGAATGGACAATGCCCAGCATGGGGAAAATATGCTGAGCTCAAGGAGTAGCCAAATGTCTCACAAACTCCTGAAAACCCAAAGTGTTGTCCCTGTAACTAGATTTCCAGGGCTGTCACAGACTGGTTGTCAAACCTTCCCTCCATACCCTAAAAGAATGTGTTATGATTATAATCAGACTTCAAACAGAGTGTAAGGACACTAAATTATAGAATCATAAAATACCCTGAATTGGAAGGGACATACAAGGATCATCGAAGCCCAACTCCTGGCCTTGCACAGGACAGCCCCAACAATAGATAATGACCATTTAGAAGAAAAACAGGAAGTTATTCTAATTTTTAGCCAAATAACTGGGTACTTATCCAGCAAACTCCCAGTAAAGTCATTGATGACTTCAGAAATTTTTCTAAGGATCATAGTTAACATGCTAACAGACACCAGACTGCTAAATGATGCTTGCTCAGATCCTATGAATGAGGGACATTAATGGATCTCCAGGGATGTCACCACTCATCATGGTTCAGCCTTATTGTCACCATGATTTCCAAGGCTGTATTGTCTTACTATTTCAGCATAAGATACATGATCTCCTGAGGGAGACACTGAGAATTAACTTCATCTCAACCTCCAAACTCCTTCTTTGTCACTGCATAGTGTTTCTTCTGTAAGCTTAAAATGCTCCTGCATAGCTTGTGGCAGAAAAAGAAACAAAAAAAACCTATTAAAAATACTGTTCCTGTTATCATGCTGGTAACAATTTCTCCTTGTGGGTTGTCTTCTGGTGCCTTCAGAGGCCTCTACAGACTCAACACATCACAATATCACAATTTCTATGTGGTCCCAATGATGTATTCCAGGATCCACTATGATCCTGAAGTTTCCTAGGAGATGAGATTAACCAGTTGACAGATTAGAAAGAGCAAGCAGGACCCTACTGATAGAGATCCTCAAGTCAAGATTAACTACATGATCTTTAATGTCCCTTTCAAACTAACCATTTCATGATTTCATGATTACTGCCAGGTTGCAGTCCCAAATTCTTCTCTAATTTCTCATTTCTCCTTGTTTCTGCCATTCTTCAGACCATAATGTAACTATTACTTTGAACTATGGCGCAGATCACATAGTTTCCATGCTATTTGACACTATATCCAACTAATCTCTGCTCAAAGTTTATGCCAGTGGAAAAAATAATGCATATTATGCATTGTTGATAATGCAGTGTTGACCCTGCAAGGATTTCCTGATAAGCTCAGTCTTATGCACATGACTTCCTTTACTTTACTGAGTCTTGCCTCATTCAGATTTCAGAGGAACCAGATTACAGAAGAAAACTAGATTGAGGTAAAGTGTTGATACCACAGAAATATCATAGAAGCAGGCAGGCCTGGAAAAAAATAGTGGTCATAGTGGTACATTCTTCCAACCTAACAAGGACTCTGTCCCTGAAAATAGCCAGGACAAAGATTAACTGCTACAAAACTGCCACTCTGCATGCTTGGAAGTAGGAGCTCAGTTGCAGCCCTGAGCTTTTCTACTGAATTATAACCCAGAGGGATCAGTCAGTTCTAACCCAGTGGAAGACAAGCTGCTGTTCAGGACCAAAACGAGCAGCATTGCAGGAGCAAGACACTTGTTTTCTATGCCTGCCCTGGCTTATCTTCCTGGCTTCTATATTTTTTGGATCTTCTTATTTTTCTTCTATTTTGGTGAATTATTCTCCTCTTTAGGCAACCCTTTTATGAAAGAGAAACAATCAGTTTGCTCCTCTTTCTTCAGTCATGAGGTCTCTCCTTAACAAAATACCGGAGTCTAGGCAAGTGAGCAACATTCATCACTGTAATACCTGCCAGTACAATTTCCAGTGATTCTAATTCTTAAAAGGTAACCACAGGTGTAGTGTTGCTGGGCTGTGTTGTTTAAGCACAGCAGATCAGATGCTATTCTGATTTATAACCTCTGGCAGCTCAAGTGAATGCAGGAGCTGGCAGCTTTGCACATGCCCTCGGAAGGGCAAGATGCCCAGATCTAACGCGTTGGCAGGCGTGCCTGCCTTTTCACCCACCCCCTGCACGAGCGTGCCTTCCCAGTGCCGCAGCACCACAAAGCGGGTGCAAAGCAGCTTTCAGAAAGACCAAGCACCTCCAGGTGGTTAAGGACACGGAGCTGAGGCAAATGGCTGTGGTGGGCATAACCACAGTCCAGCAGGGTTAAAAGCGAGGCTATCCAAATTCATCCAAGACCTTCAAATATTGAAACACGTAAACCCTACATGCATCAGATAAAGAAGCCAGAAAGAAAGGTGCCCCCTAATGAGTTTTTTTTGCGCTTGGGTGAGCGAAAGGGCTGCTTCAGGAGGCTAATAACTGAAAACCTTCCAGGCTTTTGTCCGGAGAAATGGCAGGCACTTTCCATCCCTTTGAAAAAAAGAAGGCCTTTCGGAGTCTTCACGAGAGATGTGGATTTTAAGGGCGACCTTAGGTCATACAGAACTAATCAAGCGAAAACAATAAGAAAATTAGACTGACAGTCAGCAAGTATCTGAGGACTTTATCAAAAAGAATTAGGAATGGACAAATTCACTGGGAGCAAAGGATCAGATCTGCAAGGTGGCATTGTGTGGTGGGATTAAATTATTTATTCATTGTTAATTTATTTATTTATGTATGTGCAAATGACCTAGCTGGTGCAGGTGCTGAGAAGTTTCTGAAAAGGCCCAGTTTTAGAGCCAAGGCTAGAATATTGGTCCATTTAACTCATTCTTTTCCTTAAGGCGATCAAACAGTGACTTTTATCTAGGAGATAGAGGAGGAAAACCATATGTGTACTGGGAATGATGCGGGGTCTGAGCAGCACTAAGTACCCAAGTATTCCAGTCTCATTCAAGAATGCTGTGCAGTTTAATGTCCAGCAAATTAGCAAATGAATGCTTATGTCAATATGTGAAAAATCCCTAGTTGGTTTGAACAGATAAAAAGCCTCTTGGGAAATGGCAGAAAATGCAGGCTTTCTCTCCTTGTCTTTTTTAAAGAAAGAAAAGAGAAACAGTACTTATTAAGTTTTCCCCAAACTTACAAAAAGTTGCAGAAAACACCAACAATCTACATGGATGATGGACCTTATTTGTACATGAAATTTTTCTAGTGCTGCTACTGGAAAAAATACAAGAACCTTCTGCACTCTTTGAATCACATATTTGCTATTCAGAAGAAAACAGCTAAAACCTGGGACAGTTACAGAGCCTGTAAGATGCCACCCTGCTACTGCTCTCTTAAAGGTACAGGATGTCAAAAGCCTTGGAGAGTGTCTGTCTTTACATTTTTCCCTGATTTATAGATTCTGCCTTGAAGATGAAATCCACAAACACCTCTCATTTTTTGTTCTCTACATTTAACCATTTATAGGAAAGGGTAAATTGTCATCTCATGTTTCCCTTGACCCAGCAGAGCAAAGCCACAGTGGGGACTCTGTGTACGACATGACCCTGGGGAAAAAAGGAACACAAGATCTCAGCATGGGGGTTGGAGGCAAGAAGTCACACATATCGAAAATGACAGCGTCCCATCAGTTAATGCCATGTGATAAGGGAGCCCTGCTGGGGTTTATGTCCTTCTGCAGAGATGCACTTCAAGGTTGGCTGGCAAGGAAGATTTTTTAGTAACTCCAGAAAAGGATTGTAGATATTTGGTCAGGAAAGATGATAACACATTGTCTCTCTTCAGGACAAGCATCAGTAGCTATGCTAGGGATCATAAAACTGCCCCATGAGACACATCTTGGAACCAGACAGGCACGTTTATCCACTTCTGCTTTGCACATGGTATTTCCCTCCTCTTGGCCGTACTTAGGCCCTCTTCTCAAAACCAGTCTTCATCATGTCATATTGGAGAAAGAGCTACTAAAGAAAAAATAGAGGGCATTTTAAAGAAGAAATATCTTTAATATTACTAAATTTAAAACATTACCTCAGATTAAAAGTTCAATGAGACAATTTCTCAAGCCATGCAAAATAAAAACAACACAGGCCATGTAGAAAGTCTGCTTCCTCCCTGGAGTGATAAAGTCCTTCTTTCTCCCCTGAACATAATGTGTGAGGATGAATTCAGTGACAATGAATGCCAGCGGGTCACTAATACACTACCACTTGCCTTCTGCAGCCCACTGAGAGCTGTGACACACAGTAAGCAGGGAGCCTGCTGACCTATGCTCTTAGTCTATCAGCTGTCAGGGTGCATTTTAAAATGGCAAGAGCCAAAAGCAGAGTTAAATAGCACTGAGAGTTCAGCTGTGTCAGGAACAAGCAGCACAGGCCAGGCCTCTTCTTGGTCATCGTTTCAAATGGATTGAGTCCCAGCTCGTAACAGAAATACTCACTATCAGTATGCAAGGACATGATCTAGTGTTATTCTTGTCTCCAAGACTATCCAATTCACTTTCTGTGTTTCTCTGACTTCAGCTATATTGACAATGTTTCACAGCTTTATCTCATAGGCAAACTTCATTGCTACCTGCCTACTTTTGGTGTCACAGTCATTAGATAAAATATTAGTATTCCCATGAGTATTATTAATATTGGAAGTAGAATACTTTCAGTATTATGTTCCAATTTTTCCACCTTTGGTGTGGTGTTCACCTCCAAAATTATGTGGAATAAAAATTCCTTTTTTGCTGCTAATTAAGATGTTTTGCTTAATGTCTTACTGATGTTTTACACAGAAGAGCCAAACTGGCCATGAGTCCTCCTTCTGTTGGAGAAACAAGCTGGTTATCCACATAAGTGAAAAGAGCTGCCTCAAGTCAGAATGGAAATATGACCTTCTGCAGGCAGGGCTCATGCAGGACTAGAGGGAGGACAAAGGAAAAGGTGACTTAAAGTGTCATAGCACTCGCCAGTACACTTTGCTCAGGGATGCCCAGGAAGCCTTCCCCTTTGCTCTATCTATTCCCTGCCATATGTACAGCTGCCATTCATTAATGTTTTCTGGTAGCCGGTAGCCAAGACTCCTCCAGGGAGCAACAGTATAGTAGATTACAAAGACACTAGATTCATAGGGCTAATAAATGAAATATAGGCAAACTAAAACAGGGACACCTTGCTGCTTCTGGAGCTCTGCACAGTTAAATGGGCAAGGAGCTGAATTCACACAACCCAACCCCAAAAGAAGATTCTTCCTGGAACCACTGGACTCTGAAGCTTAGCCTTGAACAGGATCCCATCAGCTAGTGCCATTGACATTAACTAACAATTCCTACCAGAAGTGGTTGCAAATTATAGGATGTAAAATTATCAGAGGTTTTACTAGCCCTTCATGTAGAGTACAAGACTGAAGTGAAAGTTCAGAAATATCTTATATCGCTTACTGATACTAAATTCTGGCTTCTCTAACATTTTGTGTTTAAAAGAACTCTTTCCTTCAGAGATACTGTGGACAAGTATGGGATGTTAAGCTCAGAGTTAGTAAGGCTGTGCTCTAGTACCATCTGTCCATGGCACTGTAGGATGTGTGCAGGCACAGTTTTTGCTTCTGTTTTCATGTACGCAAATCAGAGACCTGAACAACTATTGCTTTAAGATGCATCAACTGTTATTATTATTGTTACTGTTACTGTTATTGTTACTGTTATTGTTACTCTGACACTGGTTTAAGATGTGGACCCACAGAGCCATTCTGCCTAGACCTTCTCAGCACCATCCTAGTTCAGGCAGCCAAGGCATTGAAATCCCTTGCATTTTCACAACACTGAAGTAAAGGATGGTACCAGAGATTTTCTCAGCTGGATTAGCGTTCAAGGAAGAGTAACTTCTAAGTGTGACAAACCAGAATATTATGCTACCTTTCCAATGAAAATTTTGTCTCCTTGAAAAAAGACTTTTCCAAACAGATCCACAGATTTTACTGAAAAACAAAGATTTCTTCTTAATAAGAAGCAGACAAAATCCACTTAAATATGTATGATAATTATTATTTTAACATTTTTCAGCATAAAGGCTAAAGGGGGAAAATGCACAAGATCATAAAAAGATACACAAAAGTAGAACAATGTTAAGAAAGACATTACTATAAAATTCCTGTCAGAGCAGAACAGATAGTTCGCATTAATAAATATATCAGTAAGTGACCCAAAGAACCCTTCTTAGAGAATAGGAACTTTGACTTGGCTGATCAGACATTCAGCAACACAAAGACTAAGGTGGCAAGTGCAATGCAAATCTGCCCTTATGGCATCCAGTCTATGATGACGGCTGCTACCACACAAGTGTTTTCAAGATCCCTTTATATTTCCCTACCACTCAAAATGTGCAAGTTCTGAAACTGAAACACCCTGTTAGTCCCTGGCGTCAAAAGTCAAAGGGTCCAAGACCCTAGGAGCATTCTGAACTAGCAACATATCCATTCCTTCAAACTCTGCTCAGTCATAAAAAAAAAAACCAGACTGGATTTCTTTCAAATATTACAACATTAAACAAGACTGGCCTTCTTTCAGATATTATAATATTAAACAAACTTAAATATGTTTGTGGGAGGAAGGATGAACTTTTAATATACTTACTGGGTGGCTGGTCATAGCTGCTGTTGCTGTTTTATATAGTCTTCTGAACAGTGTCTGAGATAATATGTACAATACAGACAGCAGAGAGAAGTCCAGACACCCAGCAGCTCAGCCCTATTTAGGTGTTTTCAGGAAATGAAACAGGGAATTAGCTGTTTGGCTGGCACAGATGCATATTATAGCCTTCCTCTCAAGGGAAGCAGTCTGGCAAAATTTGCTTTGGTTTAATTTAAAGGGAAGACATGAAGGAAAAGAAATCAAAGAAGCCAATTATTTTGCTGGATAGCATCAGAACAGAGCCCTTAAAAAGTCTACAGAAGTAGTAGTATTTCAGAGAAACTCTGCCCCTTCCAGAGACAACGTATATATTGTTTATTATACTTTGATCTGGAATAAGCATATGAAAATACCATTTATATACAATCAAATATATTATTGTTTAGAAGAAATGGCATTTTCACATTTCATACTGATTAGAGGCTATCAGGGAAAAAAAAACCACAAAAAATTTGAAGATCATTTCTTTCACATCTTACAGGAGGCTACTAAGTGGAAGGAAACAGCTTCACAAGGTCTCCCTGACTGCTGAGATGTTGCAAACATCAAAGAGTTAATTAAAAGTCAAGTGTAAATACACAGCAAGATGCTTTGTCTAATTCAGAAAACTGGACTAAATGATTCAAGAGTTTCTCCTAGAACTGTTATCATATTCTACTTTTTTTTTTTCCATAAAATGTCCTATCTACATGATCCAGGAAAAAAAAGGAAAAGAAAATAGCAGGTATGACATCACATATCCCTGGGATGGAGAACAGTTCTTTCTCCTTCTTTACAGAAACACGGGAGGTTACAGTGATAATTTAAAGTCACAATAAAAAAGCAGCATGAAATTATGAACTAAAAGTGAAAAACAGATTTTACAGACCTTCGCTGCTCTTGGTCTATCGGCAATTCTTGTGCAAGTGTCTGAAAATCAAAACCAGAAATTAACTAGTTTATTTCTGCATACAAGGCACATAAAATTACAGTTTGCTGATGAAGCATCCAATAATAATCACCTAATTGTTACCAGTCACAGAGAAATTGAAGCAATTTCTGTAGATGAAATTTTAAACTGTGTGAGTTGGTGCAACCATCCCAAGGAAGTGATGGGCTTATGAAAGCGATGTACACTGAATACTTCTGGCCCGGGGTGATTCTTCTGGACATGCATCAACTGCTGGTGGAGGTGAAATTAGTAGATCAGGCACCCAAGTGTGCCAGCTCACTAATGGCAATGAGAGCACTAGTGAGATGGTTGGGTGAAGTAGTAGCCTTATCTTCCCATGCTAAGGTTCCTTGGTTTGTAATTGCTTCAGCCTTTCAAACTGATCTAGTCTGATTTATATAAGAATAAAATGAAGCAAATTATGAATAGAAGAATTATGAAAAAGGCCTATTCCAACATCCCATTTACAATATGACTGTTTTAATCCTTTGGGTAGACTCAAGCCAAAATTATTTGCTTTTGCCTGGACTAAAACTAGATCAGAACACACTGAGATGTGCACAGGTCATGTCCAGCTGGGACACAGCACCTCACATGCCTCTGTATTTCACTGGCAGTAAAAAACGGTAAGGACTGGGAAACACACACTGGCAAGTGGAAAGATCTATTGTGTTTCTATTTTTGTAACAGACTTGCCAAGCATGCACTGCTGACTGCTGCCTGCACATCCACGTGCTGTTGTCTGACGGCTCAGGAATGCAAGAGGGACAGAACAGTTCAAGCAGGACATCAGCTCCAGTGGCTGTGCCAAGTGGCTCCAGCAGAGGCTGTGCTACAGCAACTGCACTATAGGCTGCAGTGAGGCTCCTTTAGTGCACTGATTTCCTCATGTCATCTGTGCACATAACATGCCTGAGGATGGAGGCTGGGCCCTTCTGTCTGTCCCTTATTTCCCATTAAAATGTGATTCACATCAGCTTGGGGTTTAAAATATTTGACAGCAGACCTAAGTCTGTTTTAAAGTTTCATTATCCGGAAAAGCTATCCCACCTCCTTTTCCACCTCCCAGCTTTCCTAGGTCACACTCCAAAACAAGGCTCACTAGAGCCCAGTTCCCCCTGGGAAGAGTTGCACCAGCACAAGCATTCTGCCCAACAATTTCTTTGCAGAGGACAAACTGCAGATGCATCTTTGCATCTGCAAAACTGCAGTTTGCAGATGCAAACTGGATGTCCAGAGGGACATCCAGATCCAAACTAGAGTACCTTTCCAGATGTTTGTTAATTCAAGATCTACCCAACTGTACGAAGAACAGCTATGGTGGGGAAGATTTGACACAAATAAATAGCAGCAAATCTAAGCTTAAAAGTAAGTGTACTGAACAGGCAGCAACATAGACTCTGGTTTAAGGTTATCCTCAGACATGTGCTAGATGAGATCTGAATGCTGGTCACGAAGTTGGCTAGGGGAAAGCCTTGTTGACCCAAGCGTGGGTTTTCTACCGAGCTCCTATACTTGGAGTTGTCTGAACGGGATCGAGTTTCAGCTGCTGTTTAAAGCACCCTCAGCTATCTCACAGAAAACACGGCCTTTTGCATCTGGCGGGATTTTCAAACTTTTCCAGCACTCCCACAATAAGCAACTAACAAAAACACAAAATAAAACCAAAAACATGAACCAAATGAAAATCCAAACAAACAATAATTCCCACAAACCAAGTGACACGGACACACAAAAACCCCCAAACCAAACGCTATATTCCCATACAAAATACAGAGGGAAAGCTGGAGTGTTTCTGATTTCACGAATAGCTTATCACCGGGAGCAAAACTGTTTCCTTCCTCCTCTCGCTCCTCAGTTCCCGAGGTACAGAGGGGAGGGGTCCCGGGGACCCGGAGGTGCGGGGGTCGGGGATTCGGGATTGCGGAGGCCGGTGGTTCCGGGGTCTCGGAAGTGCAGGGGTGGGCTGTCCGGGGGTGCAGGGGCGCGGGAT
>VXAX01001525.1:516516-520860 GCA_013399835.1 Leptocoma aspasia | reverse complement strand
AGCGGCGCCGCTGCGCCCCCTGCAGGCCCCGGCGCGGGGCGCTCCGGCCGCGGCGCTGCCGTCCCGAGGCGCCGGTGGCGGTCACCGCGCCCCGCGTCGCCGCTGTGCCCCGGCTCGGAGAGCGGCAGGAAGGGAAGAACATTTTTGTCTGAAACGTTTCTGCTCCCGCCCTGCAAAACTGGCCGACCGGGACAGACCTTTATTAGATCGTCTGTACACCGCAGGCTCCAGCGGCTCTTCCCACCCCGAGTACCCAGGATGAGGTGACTGCATAAGGATTACTGCCACCATCAAAAGGAATTAAAAATAAATGTTGGAAAACCTAATTCTGATCTAAAACTAATCACAAAGTTTTGGAGGAATAAGAAAGAAGCCAAGCCACACGTTTGAACCCTATTTGCTCAAGAAAGCTCCGTCGAAAGGCATCCTCCGTTTTTCTCCCTGTATTTTCACTGCACTTTACAGCTGCTGTGACTGAGGTCAAGTGATATGTCACTCTGTCAGATCACACAGCGAGTCAGTGGCTCTTCCCGGATTAGAACAGTTCCACAGGGCCCTCTGAAAAGATTTGTAACAAATGTCAGAGCCAACCATCCCCTGTTTAAAGCATATGTTTAAAGCTCTTAGACATCTCTGTCAAAAGGTATTGTAAATATAGGGACAGAGCTAGTAAAAGCTTCACTGTGGCATTTTAATAATGGCAAACCAGAATCTAGCAAGGGTAAACACCCCTAAAACAGGTCACCTTCAGGAGTCAATATGTGCTCTGTTTTGGAACCATTCCAAGAACACGAAAGGATTTGGTTTTTTATTCTCCAGTAGTAAATAAAATGGACAGCATATGAGTGGCTCAGCACAGTAAGGTCACAGGGACAGAGGGCACAAAGTAACTTGAATATAACTTTCTCTGTCTTGCTTGTTAGCCATTGCCTTCAGTATCTTTTTTTTTTTTTTTGGTAATAAATATAAAGTGTGTTTGGAATGGTCTTTCAGTTATGCACAACACAGAAAAAAATTAAAAATTGCCTAATGCTGTGGTCTTACCACATTTCTTTACTAATGTCATCAAAATAACAGAAAATTCCTTCTAGAAATCTTGCATGTGCAGAGTAAACATGACTTCATGACTTTTAAGTGAAATCAAATACACAGCAGCACCCCTTTATAATTTTTTCATCTTAATAGGAAAGAAATATTCCAGCTATTTAGAAAAAGACCATAACAAGACCCACAAATGGCTCAGATCCCACTGGAAACTTGCTTGAGGTTTAGAAGGAGTGTAGAAGTTCAGAATGGTGTAGGAATGTGATTAATGTGCTGATTCTGTGAGCAAAACCTAGGAAAAAACAAAGATAAAGCTGGGAAGACTAAAGGGAACTCCTCTTTTGAAATCTCAAGATGGGACCAAGTTGACATCAACAGATGTAGATAAAATATGATACCTTCATCATAATATGGAAATTCATGCCATACTGTCATTCCTCTTGCTTTCTAAGACTCTCCTGGTCTCTTTGGGCTTCTCTCAGAAATATCAATCACACTGTGCCTCCTGTCCTGCTCCTTATGCTTGAAATGGTCTATAAAAAACATGTTTGTGAAGTAACCCAAGAAAATGCTGATTACTTTAAGACAGGAAAGGATAAGGGCAAAATAAAAAAACATCTTCAGAGTGAACTTGTTTGGTAAACACATACTAAATCCACCAAAACCTGCCAAATCTTGCAGAGATTTGTACCTTGCAGAGACCTTTCCTTGAAAACTCCAAGGAATGTTTATTTCTTTAAAATGCCAATGCTCTAAGGTGACTTTAAAAAGGCAGTAAGCATTTGAGGATGTATCCACAAATAAGCTAATGTCCTGCAATACACATGGTCCTTTCATAACGGATGGGTGCTGGCCTCTTTTCTGAGCAGAGGGTCACTGAATGAGCGAAGGAATAGAAGGCAGTGAAGGAAGGATCTGTGTGTAAAACCACATTGGCCTTGGTGAAGGATTTTGGCTGTGGGTTTCTGTTCACTGAAGATGGCTTCCCTCCAACTTTATCAATAATATCTGATAAAGTTACTATATTGCTTTATACAGCTTTAACTTCAGCTTTGTGCTCATCCCATTACAATGGTGACAACCCTGACATCATAACAAAGCCAATGTCAGCTTTTAAAATGTTCCCAGAGGTGAAGGGAGAGGAAAGGAGCAGCCCAGGAGAGACATTCTAAAACTGCAGTTGGATTTCTTGTGGATCCTGCTGTTCTGGATTTTTTTTTCTTCTTTGGTCTTCAAAGACTTTTTCCCAAAATCCAGCAACATTTTTTTTTTCCTGTCTAAGTTTTGCACTGATGTCCACGAGCTGTGTGATAGTGATGGGGTTTTATTTTAGTTCCTTTGTAAACTGCAAAGAGACACTTTAGGTGGTAAGTATGTAAACTACAAGTTTTACATGTTCCAGTTAAGCAAGCATGACTTCCCGTGCCATTGCTGTTTCCTGATGCTACCTCATCAACATGTTCATTTGAGGCAAAAAATACTCCCATAGTGCCTTCAGATTGTGCCATATTTTCTTATTTTGCATAATGCCTTTCTTCATACATGGTCCATAACAATATTAAAACTGGAAAAATTAGACCCCAAGATATTACTATCATAGCAATAAATATCCTGTCAAATCACATATAACTTGCAAGAATCAGTCTGGTGATGAACGCTACCAGTACACTTCTGGTTTGTTTTTAACAAACCAGAAGTGTACTGGTGAAAAAGTTTTCAAATGTCTCCACAGGCATAAATAGTCAGAGGGTAAATTTATGTGCATTGAAAAACCTCAGGGGCCACTAAATAAGTAGTCTAATGCCTGGGGTTATGCTGCATTTGGGATACTTCTGCTACTTGAAATCTCTTGGTTTCAAGTACTTGGTGTCTCAGGAGGTTGTCCGCACGAGCTGAAGACCATGCCTTTCGTAGAGCTCTTTGGTTATACAAGTCATTTCTGAGTAAGACACAGAATCATAGAATACCCTGAGTTGGAACAGACCTACAAGGATCATCAAAGCCCAACTCCTGACTCTGCACAGGACAACCCCAAAATCACACCACATGCCTGAGTGTTGTCCAAATGCTTCTTGAACATAGACAGGCTTTGTGCTATGACTGTTTCCCTGGGGAGCCTGCTCCAGAGCCCGACTACCCTCTGGGTGAAGAACCTTTCCTAATACTCAATGTAAACGTCCCCTCACACAGTTCCATGCCATTCCCTTGGGTCCTGTCACTGGTCACCACAGAGAAGACATCAGTGCTGGCCCCTCTTCCCCTCACAAGGATGTTGAAAACCACAATGAGGCCGCCCCTAAATTCCTGTTTTCCAGGGTGAACAGACCAAGTGACCTCAGCTGCTCCTCATACAGCTTCCCCTCAAGGCTCTTCACCATCTTTCTGCCCTCTCTTGGACACTCTCTAACAGCTTTATATCCTTATATTGTGGCACCCAAAACTGCACACAATACTCAAGGTGAGGCTGCCCCAGTGCAGAGCAGAGCAAGACAATCCCCTCCCTTGCCTGGCTGGTGATTCTGTGCCTGATGCACCCCAGTCACTGCTGACTCAACTTGTCATCAACCAGGACTCTCAGATCTGTTTCCACAGTGCTGCTCTCCAGCCTCTCATTGCCCAGTCTGCATGTACCTCCAGGGCTGCCTCATCCCAGGTACAGAATCCAGCACTTGTTTCAAACTTCTTGTGGTTGGTGATTGCCCAACTCTCTAATTTGTCAAGGTCTTTCTCCAGGGCCTCTGTGTCTTTGAGAGAGTCAATAGCTCCTCCCAATTTGATGTCATCAGCAAACTTACTAGATTTACCTTTGAGTCCTGCATCCAAGCCTTTTATGGAGACACTAAAGAGCACAGGGCCAAGGATGGAGCCCTGCAGAACCCCGCTAGTGACAGGTTGCCAGTCTGATGTCACCCCATTCGCTACAACCCTTTTTGCCCAATCTCTGAGCCATCGCATAACGTGTTTATCCACCTGTGTGCTGTCCAGAAGGATACTGTCCAGAAGCATTCTGTGAGAGGCAGTATCAAAACCTTTACTGAAATCCTGAAAGATAACATCAACTGGCTTCCCTTGATAACTGGGTGAGTTACCCAGGTGGGTTACTCTACCTGGGACATTTAATAAAGCTGATTGCTTCACACAAAGGACATACTGCACAGATATAAAACCTGGCACAGAGGTATCTGATATCACTTATAGATCAATTCCCCTTTATACACAGACTTGCCAGTCACCACTACTTATGGAAATGATCTTTCACTTTTAGAGGTAAGGCTGGTGGACCGGAGAACTTCCCAAATG